>JAEMWC010000153.1:245000-265000 GCA_016490735.1 Pachyseris speciosa
CCCGAACTGATAGCGATCGCAAGTGTAAATTTCACAGATTTTGTCAAGCGCGCTCTGACTGCAAAAATCTAGCTCACTGAATTCTATTTTACTACAAGTTGCAAGGTGTATTCAGTTAGTTCACAGACAAAATGTAGAAACTTACAAGAGAATCTTACGCATTCCAGCGTGATTAGAAGACACCCTTCTCTTGAGCCTTATTTTGCATATCGAAAACTAACCAAATGAAAGGAAAGAAATCTCAAAAGTTTGGTCTAAATCGTGATAAAAAACCACATCAGAGCAAAGTCTATATTCCAATGAACTGGTATATCGCTTCAAACCGGCGGGTATCACTTTAGCTTCCACACACCACGAGCTCAAAATTGACGAAAATCCATGTGTTTACATAATTATCGTTGGTGTCAAAGTCCTTTGCATAATTCTAAAAAATCGGCGAAAAGATATTTTTTTCCCGTTCAGATTCTTTTACTGGCCTTCTAAACAATGAGCCTTAACTTCCTTTAATTATTGTATGCAATAAAAATCTTGTGTTGTGGTAAAAAGCTGCATAAACGTGATCAGTCTTTATGGCTTGCGAGACCCACAAAGTAAACATTGGTGGTTGTAAGCAGTCTATTGAATATATTTCGTTAATTCACGTTGTGAACCACGAGATGGAAAATATCAAATTCTAAAGTTAAAGTTTTGCAATTTGGTAATTGTAGATATTATATGCATCTTGAGGGGACACACAAACATAAAATACATTATGCTAATAATTTTGAAACAACCACATGCAAACATACACTCACGGCCTGCCCACGGAGAAAATGCTCTGAATGCTTCCAGCAAACACAAGCGACCCTATTCAATGGCACTACTTTCTGCAATTTTCTTTCCATCATTGATGGTTTTCATGCGGCTACGGTCTTCAAAGTTTCCAAGCTACAAACTCAACATCGCGGACCGTTATATTAACCCAACAAGAATACCTTCGCCTGCTGTCTTGCGTTACATTGAACGTGACTATGCTAATTGGTTTGTTTGTTGTGTCATGGGATGGGAGGGGAGGGAACAAAATGCGGGAGGGGACGGAACAAATAAATAAGAAAAATTTCTGTTTTTCAATACATGTTTAGACAAGTATCTAATCGGTGAATAGCAAAAAAAGGAATTCCTTCAATATTGTTTTAGTCTATCACACTGTCTCCAATAATATATCGAACCAAGGCTCGTGATCGAACACAAACTGGATGTGGGGTTGGATTGGCCTGACTGGCAAAACTGTGCAAAGGCTATGACACATGTTGACATGTACAGGTCAAAAATAAAAAGATCAACTTGGGGGAGCGGAGCGACGGGACGGGAGGGAGTTAGCGCGCGCGTCCGCTTCCTCAGTTCCATTTTCTTTTCTAGCGCCTTCCGTGCAGGCTTTACGCGGCTAGGCTCTTACCGATAGTGCTCGTAAAAAAATCATTAAATGCTTAAAGCAGTGCGTGTTTTTTTGCCAAAAAAGTGCTAAAATAATGCTAATTTTTTTAAAAAGCGCTCGTGGGTTACATAAAAATGCTCACTTTTTTCCGATTTTTTTAAACATAGAAGATTACATTTTTCAGATTTTCAGTTACATTTTTCAACAAAAACAACTCCCCGTCTTAGATTGATAGTTCTTCTCCTGGATATTGCTGAATCCTTATGTTTTTTGCATCACAGTTCCCCCTAGTCTTATTTTTTTCCACTGATTGATTGCAGAGTACGCTCTCGAGTCTCGAGCTATCTCTGCCTTAGCTGGCTGACTTCCATTGTTCCTCGATGACAACGTGGATGATGCCATCTTGGAACGAGTGTGATGGACTGGGTTCTAGAAGGCAACCGCTGACCTATCAAACCTATTCCCCAGGCCTCCTCGGCTCCTTTGACTAAAATGAGGGCAAAATGCGGCTTTGGACGACATAAATAAAGTCAGATTGTGCTTTTTAACACAAAATTATACAAATAATCAGTCGAAAATCCAAAGTAATGTTAGCAGTGCTTTTTGGGATAAAATGTAAAAAAAAAAATTCTCGCGAAGCCAAATAATGCCAGAAGTGCTAGCACTATCGGTAAGAGCCTATGCGCGGCCTGCCGAAGACAGGTTCAGTTGCTCCATCCAGACTATTCTGCGACGAACTGTGTGCAGATCACTTTCATCTTTAATCCACCTTTTCTATGACAGAATAGGAGTAAGGAATAAAAATAAGCCGAGAAGTCCAAAAAACATTCTACCCTTAACCCATTGGCGCCCGTGCCGGCCAAAACCAGCCGCACAAGACTCCCATGCTTCAAAACATTGCAACTTTCTCAATCGCACGAATATTGCCTCAACTGTCAGTTGTGAGCACGAAATGGAATGTCCTCTAAATTTGGATATCCAATAAACGCAAGAAACGTAGCTATTTTTACCAAATATGGCCTTTTGAGTTTGGATAAGAACGAAACTCACCATTTGTAACGTCAAAGAGAAGCGACGAAAATGCCCCCTTTTGCCTTTATGTTTTTTAAAGAAATCATCGTCAAAAAACCAAACTTAACCATCATAAAAAAAATTCAGTCCTTGTTCTAGCTTAGAAATGACATTTTTGGTTCATATTCTTCTCCCGAGCGTAGATACAGCCTTTTGTTCCAGTGCATTCGGGCCTTCCTGCCATTTTCAACATCTGGACCGCATTGGATGCTGGGAAATAACGAGAATTTTTCACAGCACCGTTCCTTCCCCCAGTTCTTTCACATACAGCCACTCCGACCTAACGCCAAAAATTCCTCCTTGTAGTCATCTTCAGTGCTCACAAATTCCAAAATATGCGGCGGTAGGTCGAAAAATTCATCAATAGTCGAGCCCCAAAGGTACCAAGTGTCCGACCGGCCAGATTCCCAGTTCGTAGAGTAACAAGCCAAATTCGAATACAAAGTACATCACCTTGCTTGATTCTTTGAGAAAGTGGACTCTTAGTTACCGTCACGCTTAACGATGCTCATCAGGCAGCCACTAAAGGTGAAAAATGGCTGTAAAAAAAAAATGAACTCAGCAACAATCACAAGCAAACCGAACTTGGGCCGTTCTTGTAGCTTTACGTATGAAAAATAGCTATGTCAGAATGACGTTTACAGAAACCTTGAGCCTCCAGTGCCTTAGGACAGCACCCCTTTTCCATGGTAGTTTGAAATAAAGAGCCACGAAATGCTATGGATCGTTTATAGGGGGAAAATCACTCCGAAAACGGAAAAACGGCTGGGCGCGAATGGGTTAAAATGTGCACTTTATTCTATATTATCCACTGAGCTGCAAAAGACAAAGGTTAGGTACTACTAAAAAAACCTCGTGTCCACAAGTTACTGAATAATCAATACAGTATCTAAAAAAAAAAGCGAAAACTGCTAATTATGCCGATAAAATGAAAGCCCATACATCTGTAGTTGCCGGGTACTTCAGGCCACTCCTACCACAGAATTGTATAGTCGCGTCATGTTAGTGTTCACTATAATAGACCTTTTTAGCTTGTAGATTTTGTTTTCTCAATGTAGACCACGTGATGTTACCCTAGAAAACTGTTTCTTTGAAATTTCGCCTTATTCACGTGCATGTGTACGCATAATTATTATTTATGAAAAGACAAAAGGCAAACCCCCATGGGAAGATCACATGGTCGACATTGGGAAAACAAATTCTACAAGCTAAAAAGGTCTATTATTGAAAACAGTGTGATGGACTGAAATAATATTGAAGGAATTCCTTTTTTTTTTTTTTTTTTTTGGTATTCACCGATTAGATACTTATCTATACATGTATTGCAAAAACGGAATTTTTTCTTATTTATTTGTTCCGTCCCCTCCCGCATTTTGTTCCCTCCCCTCCCATCCCATGACACAACAACCAAACAATTAGCATAGTCACGTTCAATGTAACGCAAGACAGCAGGCGAAGTTATTCTTGTTGGGTTAATTTAGGGAGCTTTAGCAACGACGACGGCAACGGCAACGAGAACGTCACAAAACAAAAGGCTTAATGAGCAAAAACAATGCTCTGCACGTGCGTTTTCCATTTTGGTACATTTCTTTCCCGTCCTCTGCAAAACAACAACGTGAAATGACCAAATTTTAGGTTTTCTCGAGAACGGGACCGTGTGACTGTAAAGTTTTCTTTCTTTTTCCTTACTTTAACGGCGTTCATAACAATTTAGTCCCTGAATAGTTCGCCAGTATTTTCCAAGTTAAACAAATTGGAATAATAGCTAAAGCGTTACAAAAACGAGAAGTTCTATTTTGAAGTGACGTTTTCGTTGCCGTCGCCGTCGTCGTTGCTAAAGCTTAATGGTGGAAAGAAAATTGCAGAAAGTAGTGCCATTGAATAGGGTCGCTTGTGTTTGCTGGAAGCATTCAGAGCATTTTCTCCGTGGGCAGGCCGTGAGTGTATGTTTGCATGTGGTTGTTTCAAAATTATTAGCATAATGTATTTTATGTTTGTGTGTCCCCTCAAGATGCATATAATATCTACAATTACCAAATTGCAAAACTTTAACTTTAGAATTTGATATTTTCCATCTCGTGGTTCACAACGTGAATTAACGAAATATATTCAATAGACTGCTTACAACCACCAATGTTTACTTTGTGGGTCTCGCAAGCCATAAAGACTGATCACGTTTATGCAGCTTTTTACCACAACACAAGATTTTTATTGCATACAATAATTAAAGGAAGTTAAGGCTCATTGTTTAGAAGGCCAGTAAAAGAATCTGAACGGGAAAAAAATATCTTTTCGCCGATTTTTTAGAATTATGCAAAGGACTTTGACACCAACGATAATTATGTAAACACATGGATTTTCGTCAATTTTGAGCTCGTGGTGTGTGGAAGCTAAAGTGATACCCGCCGGTTTGAAGCGATATACCAGTTCATTGGAATATAGACTTTGCTCTGATGTGGTTTTTCATCACGATTTAGACCAAACTTTTGAGATTTCTTTCCTTTCATTTGGTTAGTTTTCGATATGCAAAATAAGGCTCAAGAGAAGGGTGTCTTCTAATCACGCTGGAATGCGTAAGATTCTCTTGTAAGTTTCTACATTTTGTCTGTGAACTAACTGAATACACCTTGCAACTTGTAGTAAAATAGAATTCAGTGAGCTAGATTTTTGCAGTCAGAGCGCGCTTGACAAAATCTGTGAAATTTACACTTGCGATCGCTATCAGTTCGGGCAGGTGAGCCAAAATTCAATTTGGGCCTGTGGCGGCGCAAAAATAAAGAATTGGAAAATAATGATAGCATTTTTTAAACATGTGTACCAAACCCTTTTCATGGTCAAAAAATAAAGGAAAACTTTTTTTGGTCGCCAAGTCGAGAGGACCGCTTTTAGCGGGACTGCCTCTTAATGGGGCTAACGGCTTGCAGAGACCCAGGGTGCTTACCATTTGTCAGAAAAATCCGGAAATTTCGGTTTGAAGTCAAATGGTAAGGTAATTTTCCGGAAAATCTTTTCGGAAATTGTGGACAACCTCCAGAGGTAGTCCTCTTTTCCCTTTCGGAACGGAATTTCGGAAAATTGCTTACCATTTGACCGAACTGTTCCGTTTCCAGGTCCTTTTGCGCCAGAACGAGTGAGCGCCCATGACGGTATGCCTTGCAGTAAATGGTAAGCTCCAATGTCATCCGGTTGGTCAGTAAATTCGGAAAATCGCTTACCATTATTCAACGGTCATTCCATCCGGATTTTTCTGGCAAATGGTAAGCACCCCCAGTGTACGGAGATGGAAAAAGTTCCTCGGGCTGTAGAGACGGCTTCTTTATCTCCTCTAGCTCCTTCTCGAGAATTCTTCTCTCTGCCAGTAACAACTTGTCTGGAGTATTTATTATGACTTCCAGATCATTGTGCCCGATACATTTTAGCGAATGCATACTCTGAAAGCCTCTCCTCTCAAACTCTGGGGCTAGCCTTTCGAGGTTTAATCCATGCGAGATTGAGGACAGCCACGTATAGACCTCCGAAACACCAAAGTAGTTTTGATCCGCCATTTTCGCAGTTTTCTCACTTCTTAATCGAATCGAACACGAACTGTTTGTGACGTTTGATTGACAAACAGTTCTTCTCCCCCGTTTTTTGTCACATTTCACAGCTGATTTCAAACGTAAATTTATTATCAGTCACGAGTGACTGGATTTTCTCCGTAAAATTTTGGGACAAAACCACTGTGTTCGAAGCTTGAGACAGCAATGAGATTTTCCAGATTTCAGCACGTGCAACATTGTTTCAAGGCGACAATTTATGGGATTTTGTTTCGGTATCACTTCCTTTCTGGAGCACTGTTGTGACAGCTGTAAAATCATTCAAGTGTGAAATACACTCAGCAAATTTCTCGACTAGCTCATTTTGCGCAATTGCAACTTTACAATTTTGTATGAGAAAAGAGAATATATCTGCCCTCTCATTCTCTTCCACAGAAGCTATCCCATATTGCAGGAATAAAGAGGTCAGTAAATAAAGAAGAAGTTATTTCTTCAACAACAGCCACGCTATTTCAATGTCATTTACAATTATTTCAGCCCTGCTTTATTTATTTACAGCGCACTCAGACGATTGAGTTTATAGTCTACTAGGAATACCAAAGTGTTTGCTTTGGAATTTAGGGGTCTAGAAAAGGTATCCACAATGCGTAAAATAGTTTATGGATTTCTGCTGTGTTATGTTTTCGCATGCCTCGTAGATCGCGTAAGCTGTTTCTTCCTCTGCTCTTTGATGTCATGAAAACACAGTTCGCAAGTGTTGAACTCGGGTGAATATGGTGGTTGAAATAACAAGCGTACACCACAATTTGCTAGCAAAACAGTAAGAATAGGCTCCACGAAGTGGCCATGGTGGAAGCCACAGTTGTCCATTATTACTGTATCGCCTCTCTCTAGCACAGCCGATCCATCCGCTCTAGTGAGATTAACTGCTTCCTCTAAAAATAACAGGAGCTCTTGGCCACTGGACGGACCTTCAAGTATGTTCATAAAGTCTACGCCGAATGGAGAATGCAACAGATTAATAGTGTATGTAGCACTTGAAGCGTACCCTTGAATTTCGAATGCAGGCTCACCTCTGGAGGCATTTCCGTATTTTCGGTTACAAGTTGTTTTCACAACACTACTCTCGTCAAAACAGTGAACGGTGCCTGGTTCCAAGTCGGTTATTGCTTCAAGCAATTTATTGCGACGATGGATAATTAGGGCCGTTTATACGAGAGAAAATAAGCCGCGGCTTACTCTGGCCGCGGCTTACATAAGACGCTAAAGGAACCATTTATCAGGGGCACCCAGCGACAAGTTTCGGTAGATATCTGTTCGGTGGAGGGTAGTTCGCCTTGTGCTTTCGGCGTCGATTAATGAGTGCACTCGGATTCTCGTAACTAAAACGTTGCCTAACAGATTCGCAATGGGGAAATTGTAGCCCCTGAGGTTTTCGGAAAGGTCGTAATTGCTGTTTTTGGCAGTCAAAAACGTCACCTAGCATTTTCGAAAAGAAAATTGTTCTCTAGAAAGTTCGTGGAAAGCTCATTTCAGCTTGCATTTTCTCAAAGGAAGATTTTGTTCCCTAACATTTTCGGGCAATTAAAACTTCAGCTAGGAAATCCGAACAGATGAAATTCTTCTAGCTAACGAAAACATCACTTTAAACAGACTTCAAACACCATAAGGTACTTAAAACAGCCTTTCTACAGCTTTTGGCTGATTTGGCTCGTTGGGTGCCCCTGATTTATACGAGTAAAAACTCCTAGGCCAGGATAAGCTGCAGCTTGAGAAAGCCGTGAACGTAGATTTTGTACCATTTATGCACATGTCATCGGCTTCCCCGTGGGGTTGACCCCCGGGCTAACCAGGGGGATTGTAAAATCAGTCAAGCAAACTTGGGGAATTTCCCCGGGGGGTCGGGGAATCTCTCAAGACAAAGTTCCCTGGGTGAGGTGTTTCTCAGCTGAAAATCCCCGTGACATCCTTTTCAATCTTGTGAATTCCACCACCCCCTAATCATTAATCGCAAAACAATGTCAAGATTTTCCCCTACCCTCGGGGAAAGAATCCCATTCATCTCCTTGTATTCCCCCACATATCTCCCTGGTTGTCCCGGGGGTCGACCCCACGGGGAGGCCGATGACATGTACATTATACGGAGTGTTCGCGTCTTATGTAAGCCGTGGTCAGAGTAAGCCGCGGCTTATTTTCCGTCGTATAAACGGCACTATTGTCAATCCTTTGTGATTCTGATGGTATTTGCTGTATTTTCTTTTTTGTCATGTAGAGATCTTCCCTGATACACTTTGATATGGCAGACTTCGACGGCAGGTCCAGGGGATGAACTACTCCGTCAAGTAACAAATGATCTTGCAGTTCCCTTACGTATACGCTTGGTTTCATAAGTTTCTCCGTTTCAATACAGCTGATTACTTCAGGATTCATTATTCTTCTCTCTGGTGGATCTCGGAGATGCTGGAGCGAGGAACCGCTGTGATCGTAGTCGGCTAACACATTCTGGCACAGGGTGCAGAGGAGTTCTGTTCGATCGTACACGGCAAAGCCTCGCCTTGTAAATTCCAAAATATGTTGTACGATAAAGATTGTCGAAATGAAATCCTTCTGATTTGTCAGCGTTTTCTGCTTCCATATCCTTCTATATCCCCCGATCACCGCGTCAACTGACGCTGGCCGCGGGCGCAATGATCGTTGCCCGAAGGGCAACGAATAAGTTTCGGAAATCGGAAAGCGAAGCTTTCCGAACGAGGCACGAAGTGCCGAGTAAAAGAAGAGTACTCATTTTGAGTAAAAGAAGAGTACTAGCCAACCTTTCGTAACCGTGCGAGCCCACAGTACTTTGGTCCGCGGTATATGCAAGTAAACATTGTGGAAACCGTACCAGAAAGAGACAAGATCGGGGGTTATAGATCTGGGGGGAAATAGAAGGATATGAAAGCAGAAAACGTTCAAAAATCAGAAGGATTTCATTTCGGCAATCTTTATCGTACAAAGTAAACATATTTTGAATTTAACAAGGAGAGACTTTGTCGTGTACGATCGAACAGAACTCCTCTGCACCCTGTGATTCTGGATGAAGCAACGGCTTGTTTTGCGCTCTCTAGCAATTGCTTGCTGTGACATCCCATCGTGGTTTAAGTCAAGAACTTCTTCTCGCAAGAGTTTGGGATAATTTCGACCGTTATCATAGAGTTTTCCATCTTGATTCCTGCAAAGCTGAATTTTGAATTAGACTGAAACTTTTCAACCGTTCAAACGGAAAGTTTTCAAATTGTGACCATTCTATTGTTTCATCCCTCGAAAGCTATTGGTCAATTTGCCAAAAAAATTTCCAGGGTGGCCTTGGTTCGAGTAGCCGCATCGTAAAACAGACGTTAAAACTTCTATTAGCGCACGTGAACAAAGAGTTCTCGAATTCCTGCAAGTGAGCCTGAAAATTGGACGATAAACCGCAATAAGCCGGCTGGATAAACTGCGAGCAGACGTCAAAAATTTGCATACCACGAAAACATCACATATAGTGACGCAACGCACATTTTGTGAGCCGAAGTTTGTTCAAAATTATTTTGCTTGAAGTACAGCAATTCAAAACGAAGACGAAATAAATGACCTATATTTGTAGAGGCTGTCGAAGATTCAAAATCTTGTGACCATGAAAATCGTCGGAGGTCCACTTCACAGGAGATGATTACGGTATCTTTCTTTGTCGCCGCGTTACGCTTGATTGAACCTATCACACCACGATCATTTGCTACCTTTTTCGCGCAGCTAGCGTAAAGATTTTTTATCTTTGCATTCAGCCTGGGACCAAACTCCGCAGTGGGGTTACTGGGCGAAATGAAAGCGAAAATGTTTACACAGCAACCACGAATAGTCTGAACTTTTGAGGATTCCTGATACGGGTGTCTGGATCATTCTCACATGCCGTCTCTACGCACGGGAATTCGCTATTCTTATGACATAAAATAATTTTCCCGGCATACGAAACACAAGATCGTCTTTCGATACTTAAAGTGCACCTAACACCAAATTTTTTTTTGCTAAAATACATCTTTGCTCTTGTTTGAAACGCATTGCGCCTTTTTTACCAAGTCTTGTACATGGGTAAATTTCGAAAAAAATCTGTGATCAAATAACGCTAGGTTGCAAACAGCTTGCTTCGCGTGACTCGAGTGACGCCGCTTAAACAACCAACAACTGTCATCCGTTTCTCGTGAAAATGAAAAAGCTTCAGCAGTAGCCACATGCAGTCCTCGACTGTCTATTTTTTATTACTTTAGGTACGGGTTAGTACCAGAACATGTTGTTTTTGTACCCCCTACCCCCCCCCCCCCCCCAAACCCCCGACAAGGCTTACATAAGGTCTCAAATTCTTCGACCTCTGTGCCTTAAGTCCGGTCCACAAGTTTATCCCTTCCGCAGTCGACTAGCCTCATTCCCATGTAAATATGGCGATGGCTGAAGTTGAGACATCAGCGACGGTACGTATTATCGCTTTCTCATCTCTGCTTTCCCTCCGTGCTTCAGGTGTTTACATCTCCTGATTCTAACTAAAACTGCTTTTAGCTTTTAGGTCAAGTGCGTTGTTTTTAATTTGCCGCTATTATGTAGTTTTTAGAGCACTGGATACTCGTAGATTGAAAGCAGTGTACAGACCAGTTGCACTCGCTAGCTACACTGTGTACACCAAGAAGACACATCAGCTCGTAGAAGGCTTTAAATTCAATTGGCTAGACCCTAAAATCCCCCGGCAAGTTTCCACATAGCCCCATAGATTAAATATGTATACATTTTGTGACTCAAACTCTGTTCATGCTAGTCATTTTTGGAACGCTGTGGATATATGACCGGTAACCGGTCAAGGTGTAGCCTCCTTCGCAGCCGTTGTTTGTGTCAGAATAGGACCGACACAAACAACGGCTGCGAAGGAGGCTAGTCAAGGTGTACTAATATTATGACCGGCAGTCAGATATTTTTTTAAAAATTGTCAAATCGAAGAATCCGGGCTGATCCAAACCACCGTATGTCGATTAGGAAAAGTCAAGCGATCCTGAAATGATTTATAGATCTCAAGTCCATCGCTTGGTTTATGCTGAGCTCATTGGACGAACTGTGAATTTTTTTCAGGTCGACTTCCGGTCAAGGTGTTAAAAACATATGACCGGCAGTCATATTTTTGACGTCAAACTTGTCGTTTGTCACGCCTTGCTTTTGCGTAACATTGTCACGAACATCTGTCTACTCATGACTAAGACCGTACAACAGTAGACATGATGGAGAAATCCTACAAAACCGGTTGCATTGATGGTTGATCTTTGACAATTTCGATTGACTGGAATTCTTCGATTTGACAACTTTTTAAAACAAATATCTGACTGCCAGTCATTTAGTGTTTTTAACATCTTGAGCAGCAGTCGACCTGTGTCACAAATCACGGTTCGTCCAATGAGCCCAGCATAAACCAAGCACTGGACTTGAGATCTATAAATCATTTCAGAATTGCGTGATTTTTCCTAATTGACATACAATGGTTTGGATTGACTGGAATTCTTTGATTTGACAATATCATTTAACAAAAAAATATCTGATTGCCGGTCATTTAATGTTTTTAACACCTTGATGGGTTACCGGCTATATAGCCACAGCGTTTTTGGAACAGGGTCAGTATGACAGTGATACATGTATAATTAATGTTAAGGCTATGCGGAAATCTTTCCTCCGCCCCCAACTCCCCCAACCCCGACTTATTTGCTCTTTACTGAATAAGAACGGTTCTTAAATTTATTTACCTGTTCTAGATCTGTTGGATATGTTAATGAGTGATTACCCAGTGATGTATGCTCATGGTTATATATCATCCCTGCCAACCTCCATTTACAAGGTCGGCCCTTCTGGCCCTGGGTTGGGGTATTTTGTAGTATCCTTCACAAAGGCCCACTTAAAAATAACTGCTTAGCGTTTATATTTCAACAAATTTGTTTCACTCTTCAAGACTAGTTTAAAACATACTGTTTAAATACTTTGAAAAGGGTGGTTTATTTTCATTGAAAAAAAAAAATTGTTACAAAGGTGCAATTTCTGCTTCAAAAGTTAATGACAGCCCTGGTTATGGTTTTGTCTGCTTTCAATGTCTATGTGACTCCCCCTTGGGTAACAGCAAAACTCAAATCACTCCCCCAAGGGAAACCTCAAAACTATTGTGACTGGCATTAACCCTTACAATTAAACAATACAGTATATAGAATGGTAATTTTTTTATTGTAAAGAAAGTGGTATAGGCATGCATTGTTGTGACGGTTTTCACTAAGTTTTCAAGTAGGCAGCTACTATGGGTATCATAGCTGGGTAAAATAATTGCTCTGTGTATAGGTAATCGCATGGGGCTGAGTAAAATTAAGGAATAATATCACGCACATTTTCAAAGGTTGCTGAAATTCACAAGGAGGGCACTTTCAGCAACTTCTGAAAAGACAAGTGATATTAGTCCTTAAGAGGGAATGTCGCTAAGGCTTGAGCAAAATTGGAAATGGTCAAACAAAACCTACCTTGAATTGGGATGAAACTACTCACCATGGTATTTGTTTGATTTCTAATAAAAACCTGAGCTGAGCATCAGGGGGGAAGTTTAGGCCTCAAACTGCATTTTTGGGACATTTTGCACCTTGAAATTTGGAGTTTTGTTAGCAAAATATTTCAAAGAGCAACTTCACAGATAAAAATCTGCTTATATCATAACAGACTTTCATCCTTCCTCTCAAGAAATATGTTATCAATTTTTCACCTTGCCCCCCCCTGGTGACCCCTGTGCCTTATCATTTTGAAGGGGGGGAGATGGGTTTTTAAAAAGCTGAAAAAAATTTAAGACTGGATGTGAATATTTCACTCTTCGTGAATTGTTTGCCGCTAAAAACTCCGCGGGCACTCCATAATTTTTCGAAGGCTAATCAATTTACAAAGTATACCTCAGGCAAAATTATGATTTTTCGTACTTTTTATTCACGACTTTCTTTCTTTTAAATAATATTCTGGCGATTTCAAGCAAGACCGTTCCATTATTTACTATATATTGTATTTATTTTGGTTTGTTGGTCAGATATCAAGCAGATTTGCCGTTATTATTTTTCAAAAATTGCATATTCAAGCAAGCGGCTAATTTATGCAAATTACTGTCTTGGGTAAGCGGGCAAGAAAAATGTATAACTAAACTGTCCAGCATAGTTAACCGCTCTGAAGGGATCTATAATAGGTAACTTAAATTATACATACCACTCAGTAGCAAAGCCATCTGTTCGAGAAACATTTCAGTCAATGGGAATTCACACAAAAGTCCGTGGTTCTTCAGTGAATGTCTTATATGGAGAGAATGCATGTCGGCACGTTCAAACCACAGTTCTCATCTTCGATGACAGCTCAAATGGTTCCTTTTAAAGCGACACCCTATCCAATTTGCTGCACCTGCAGTTGGCTCGGCATAAAGCTCCAAACATCATTTCTTTTTAGAGTTAGCTGAAGAACATCTTGCATCTCGATATTTCAAGTATAAAATTGCTGGCAAGTTAATTGTCATGAAGTACGAAAACTGCGAAGTTCCACGATTTCATGCCCACCAAGGGTTCACTATAGTGTTTATGTTTGTGCGCCTTTCCGCAACTCGAGGTGTGCCTGAGAAGAACTTGAACAATATCAGGCCCCAGTTGTTTAAAGAGCGGGTAACTCCATCCAGCGGATAAGTCGCTATCCAGCGGACAAAACACATGGCAACTGATACATTTTATCCGCTGTATAGCGACTTATCCGCTTGATAGAATTATCCGCACTTTGAACAACTGGGACCTGATTTCTTCCTTCTATTTACCCCAAATTTAGGTTCAGTTACCATTCCTTGAAGATCTTAAATGCTCATTTTTAAAAGGTTTTCCTCCGTTTTGGAATTAAGCTGGTACCTAGTCTTAACACAAGTGGAGTAATGCAGGTTCCGCAAATGATCTTAATAAATTAAATGCCTGGGGTGTCCATTAACTTTAGGGTCCTGGGGAGGGAGGCCGGGAGGGTCGTTAAATACTACAAGATATGAGGCATTTATTTCACTTTAAATCACTGTCAAAATTTGTGGAAAACGAAAACGTGCGGTTCCTTGATGACTGAAATAAAGTTGCTGACCGTCATTGATACAGAAATTAAGAAGATAAAAGAGCGCTATAGGTACTTTTGATAAATGAAATGGAGACTTGGATAAAATGTATATAATGAAGAAGCGTTCTCAAGTCGAATTACTCAGAAAAAGAATTTTCTGAACCCCCCACGGGAGTCGAACCCATGACCTTCCAGATTACCGGTTGGACGCTCTAACCACTGAGCTATGGGAGACTCGTGGTGAGCGAGGTTGTAAACTAGGTTCTTATGTGTGACACATGTCCTGCCATCTGCAAGGTTCAATATGTCGCCATGATAAATGTGAATATATATGATAAATGAAATGGAGACTTGGATAAAGTGTATATAATGAAGAAGCGTTCTCAAGTCGAATTACTCAGAAAAAGAATTTTCTGAGCCCCCAACGGGAGTCGAACCCATGACCTTCCAGATAATAACCTGTCACACATAAGAACCTAGTTTACGACCTCGCTCACCACGAGTCTCCCATAGCTCAGTGGTTAGAGCGTCCAACCGGTAATCTGGCATTTTTGGAATTGGCTGATACATAACCTGTTTGACACAAATTAGAAACAGTATATGACATGCTCTTTTAAATGCCCACCCAAAGCTGGTACTTATTTTCTTGACTACCAAATTTATAGTCCGACGGATTTCTTTAAAGATTCCACTTCCAATTTCCCTTTAAAGATCCGTGGGGCAACTGGCCTCTTATTTTAGAAGAAAGAAAGTGTCCCAGATAGCAAAAGTTAGCATACCTCAACACCTGTCATGGGCTCCTGCACCTGCCTTGTCCACTTGTGTTAAGACTCTGTTCCAGCTTTGATTCCTTGACAGAGGAAAATCTTTTAAAAATGAGCATTAAAGATCTTCAAGGTGTTGTACAGTAACTGAACTTAAACGTGGGGTAAACAGCAGGAGGAAATTTGATATTGTTCAACATGCTTCGAGTTGCGAGCAATAAGAACCAGTCAACGGAAACGCGCACAAACATAAACACCATACTAAACCCTTGGTGGGCATGAAATCATGGAACTTCGCAGCTTTCGTACTACATGACAATTAACTTGCCAGCAGTTTTATAACAACTCGTTTCAAAGTAAAACATCCCAAAGTTTAAAAGTGTTTTAAACAGCATTCTCCACATTGTTGACGAAGCAGCCGGTATGAGCTGAATGCCAGATCATTACTTGAAATACCAACATGCAAGATGTCCATCAGCTAACTCTAAAAGGAAATGATGTTTGAAGCTTTTCGCCAAACCAATTGCAGGTGCAGCAAATTGGATAGGGCGTTGCTGTAAAAGGAACCATTTGAGCTGTCATCAAAGATGAGAACTGTGGTTTGAACGCGCCAACATGCATTCTCTCCATATGAGACGTTCACTGAGGAACCACGGACTTTTGTGTGATTTCCCAGTGACTCTGAAATGTTTCTCGAACAGATGGCTTTGTTAGTGGTATGTATAATTTAAATTACCTATTATAGATCCCTTCAGAGCGGTTAACTATGCTGGACAGTTTAGTTTTACATTTTTCTTGCCCGCTTACCCAAGACAGTAATTTGCATAAATTAACCGCTTGCTTGAAGGTGCGATTTTTGAAAAATAATAACGGCAAATCTGCTTGATATCTGACTAACAAACCAAAATAAATACAATCTATAGTAAATAATGGAACGGTCTTGCATGAAATCGCCTGAATAATATTGTTTAAAAGAAAGAAAGTCGTGAATAAAAAGTATGAAAAATCGTCATTTTGCCTGAGGTATACTTTGTAAATTGATTAGCCTTCGAAAATTATGGAGTGCCCGCAGAGTTTTTAGCGACAAACGATTCACAACGAGTGAAATGTTCACATCCAGTCTTAATTTTGATGAAAATCCAAATACCAGGAAGAGAAAAGTTTGTTTAAAGATGTCTTATTTTCAGCTTTTTAAAAAACCATCTCCCCCCTTCAAAATGATAAGGGACAGGGGTCACCAGGGGGGGGGGGGGGGGGGGGCAAGGTGAAAAATTGATAACATATTTCTTGAGAGGAAGGATGAAAGTTTGCTAGATATAAGCAGATTTTTATCTGAAAAGTTGCTCTTTGAAATATTTTGCTAACAAAACTCCAAATTTCAAGGTGCAAAATGTCCCCAAAAATGCAGTTTGAGGCCTAAACGTCCCCCCCCCCCCCCTGATGCTCAGCTCAGGTTTTTATTAGAAATCAAACAAATACCATTGTGAGTAGTTTCATACCAAGGCCTAACTACACACAAAGTATCAAGGAAGGTTTTGTTTGACCATTTCCAATTTTGCTCAAGCCTCAGCGACATTCGACTGTTGAAGCATGTCAAAAAACAGTAAGCCAAGCAGAGTCAAAACACTTGTTCACTCAGAAACAAAACAACAAAACAAACAAACAATTCAAGTACTTCTTTGCGTCCAAAACGAGTATAGATTATTGTTATTTACATCCAGTTGAGATAAAAATATGAGTTTCATCTCTGAACAAAAGTAACAATGATTAAACCAAAATGTTAAGTAAATTTATTTAATTTACCTGTGGTGTGGAGGTTTCTACTACTTGAAAATTATATGCATCCAATTTAAGAAAAAACACACATCTGTAAAACTGGCAATTCGGTTTGTCCAAAGAAAGAACTTCTACTCGTTCCTCCCATTAATTAATGCCGGTGAACTGTTCTCTGACCTTTTTCTGGTGAGCTGCAATATGCCATGGTAAAGTGAAAGTCCTTGATGTATTGAATCATTTTGTTTTCAACCACATAATCCCGCTACACCTCAAGTCGATCAAAGTTTATAACTTTTCCTGAGAACAAATCTTTTGCTCTTCCTTTTATCACTCAAAAATTCACCTTCTGGAGCATCTTTTAAGCTACGTATTGGTTTTTATGCTCACATGTGAAATGTGACCCCAAACTGCATAACCAAGAGACATGTGACAAGCTAGCTAGATTTTCTACTAGGTTCATATCACTAATCCCTCCAACCATTTGATAGGACATTTGTCACTTGAATGGGAATCTTAAGTTAAACTTCAGATCTACTACTGATTCTTGTGAAAATGGTATTTTTTAAAACACAACTTTTGTAACCATGAAAAGTATGATGGTAAGTGTCATTGTGCACCCTAATTCTGATATGCTACACATGGCATGGAAAGGGGTGATGATGGTGGTAGTAATGATGATAATGATGATGATGTATCATAGCGCATGGGTTGCTGGGCCCAGTATGAAATGGAGCATTGGAATGACAAATCCAAAATGATGAGGAAAGGATGTAGATGGTAATTTTTTTTTGCAAATTGTTGAGATATTCCAGTCTCCTATGTAACCTGATGTCATTCTTGTTTATGTCAATAATCAGAATGTTGCAAGAGGAAAATGTAGGCATACACATTGTGTGATGTCATAACCAGCCTCTACTGAAATAAATACAATTGCCAACAATCATCACTGAATTTCCAAATATATATCCAAATTGTACATTGTTTGAGTTTGAGGTTGCTTTTTGATGACATGACTTACCAGATATAATCAAGGTACATGTATAGTGATGCCTTTTTCATTGAAAACAAAGAAACAATTCTGTAGGCTCTCAGTGGAGGCTGAGGCTCACAATATAAATATCATTTAGAACGTTCCATAGCAGCAATATGGCAGTTTTTTTGTGCGTGTGTGCTACTTGCAAAAAAACAAAACAAAAACAAAACAAAAAAAGAAAAAACAGTAAAAAGTAAGCAACTTTAATTGAAAACAAAGGGACAACTCTGTAGGCTCTCTATGGAGGCTGAGGCTCACAATATAAATATCATTTAGAACTTTCCATAGCAGCAATATGGCAGTTTTTTTTTGTCTGTGCCACTTGCAAAAACAAACAAACAAACAAACAAACAGTAAAAAAGTAAGCAACTTCACTGTGTGGGTAACAGGTTTAGTTTCAAAAGAAACTGTGGTGCTGAGCAGATGGGGAAGTGAATCAATGTTGGTTTTATCATAACCGAGTCTGGCTACTTGTAGGGAGGTTAAGGAGTATTGACATTTTGAGTGTAAGCCCTCCATGTGCTGGAAGTCTTCTTTGTGCTGAGGGACGAACCATTAGAAAAAACCGGAAGGGGGGTGGGAAGGGGTGAAAAATGTTTGGTGCATGAATTTGTTTTTGAAGCCCACTTGTCTGTAGGATATTTTTTTCTCCTCTGCATGAAATTTTTTTAGGTAACACCGCTTGCAGGATTTTTTTAGACAAGTTTCCCTTGCAAGAATATGTTTTTGGGAATTGTCACCCCCATCCCCCTTCCAGGTTTTTCTAATAGTCAGTCCCTTAGGTTTACCTTTTCAACCACGCATGGGTACATCCTGTGCATCAGGGTAACATTTCTGGTACCAGTCACTTTGCAAAACGATGTGTGCACATTATAGATGTTAATCATCATCATCGTTGTCATCATCATCAACATCATCATCATTATTATTATTAGATGTGATAGGAAGAGCTGGTATATAAGGAGTCCTTGAAATTGCTGCATAGAGGAGAGAAGAGAATAAAATTGTAAAATAACAACATAGTACGTTGATCATCAAACCCTGCCTAGTGAAAGTATCGACCATTTTAGTTGTGAGCTGTAGTAGGGCAAGTTCATTCTTGACATGGGCGGATGGTGGTGTAATTTTGCTTGGTCCTCGCGTATCTTTTAGTTTTTGCATCACCCCATCTCTTGCGAAAATGGGGTTGAAATTCTATAAACGTTTGTAAAAGTTTACTCACTTTATCCAGCTTAAGCAAGCCCCATTGAATCCTCCATTTGAATCTCCCTTCCGCTGAAACCCGGTTGGGGGCACTCTCTTAATTGGCCTAATGTATGTGCTGCCCAACGGGGTATGGTTTTCTGGGTCTTGAATCTTAAACAGTGTATGCAATTTCACTATTTAGCATCTTGAACAGGGTGTCTTTCTGGACTTGGAAGCCTTGAACGAGGTGTGAACATTGGCGGTACTCGGTCTACATGTCTGGTAGCAACATTTTTTAATCTAATAATTCTATGATGTCATTTTGATTTAAAAAAACTTGCTGTATGTGAAATGAAAAGCATACAGTCGAAACACGCAGAGCACAATCTTAATCAGGGTCACCAAAACGGTCTCTGTTCTTAAACAGGGTAGCGAAATGATCAGGGTCAGGGTTCAGTTAAAGTCCTCGGCGGCAGACCCCCATCCAAACTTCCCTTAAGTGCTCCCCAACCCGGGCTTGACACCCTTGACTCCAGGCATATGTGGATATATACGATATAAAATGTTGAGTTGAAGTGGAAAAAAGTTGCAACCATCAGAGTTAGGTGTTCGCGCAAGGAGATGCCTATAAAGGGAACTATCAATTTAGTTAAGAGCTTCCTGAAGCATGGATTTACCAATCATAGACTCGCCCTTTTGTCAAGCTAGTAATAACCTGTTGCTAAGCGCAGCTGTGTTATTGTTTGAAATCATTCCAATGGCCAGTGATCCATCATATTACTATATGTTCCAGCTAACCAACCTATTCCCTGAGGCAAATCAGCTTTCTTTATCCCTCTCCTGAAATCTAACCTGCCTCAGACATTAAGAGGTTTAGGCTAGATATTATTTTCCCATCCCTCAAACCTCTTGAACTCGCTTTGCTTACCTGGAATTTCCTTCTGGCAATGTGGTGGTAAGGCGTGAGAAATGAAACACCGTTACTGCAGTAATTCAGGCCAGGTAGTGTTACGTAAATTGAGTGGTGGTTTTCTTCATTTCCTAACAGATTCCTACACAGCATAGCTATGATGAAACATCACAAA
>JAEMWC010000153.1:275000-305000 GCA_016490735.1 Pachyseris speciosa
CAGCGAAAAAAACAGACCTTTTGCGTTACAATGTTAGGCAGGCGTTGATTACAGAGATTGACAATTGGTTGGAAAAAATGGAAAATAAAGTTATTATGGATAAACCACTTATGCGTCATGTGCGTAATTTGTCATTTACCGATATGTCTCCCTGGAAATTTATAAATAAAACAGGAGAAACAAATTTTATTGATGAATGTGCGCTTATAGCATTTAAAGTTATTCATTCGCTTCGACCGATGAAAAAAATTTTATGAAAAAATGGTTGACCGATGAAGGATTTTATGACACCGTTGATTAACAACTATCATTCATAACATTCAATTAAAGTTTTATGTGTTTGTTATAAATGGATGTTTTGGATTGTGTTAAAATTCTTCCTCCCGAGTTGAAGGAAAAACTTTTGAAGGAATTTATTAAAATTAAATTAAAAGTACGTTCAGATTTAGGTTGGGACTCTATATTAGTGCGTTTTGAAAATGCACCATTTAAAAAATATTTTGAAAAAATTTCAAATGTAACTCAATGGAGAAAATGTGAATTTTGTGAGTTTTATGGCTTATGTTTTCTTTCTTTTAAAAAATTAAACCTTGTTCATAATATTAAAGAAGATTTTTTTGATAATGATGTTCTTAGTTATAAATTTTATAAAAAATATTTTTCCAAATTTTTTTTTTTTATTTAAAGTTTTATGTTGAAATCAACTTAGAAAAAGAGAAGAAATGGGGTGGGGAAATGTTTTGAAAGAGTTGTTATCTCCTCTTTGTAATTTTATTTTTCCAAATTATTGTTTGTTTCAACAATAAATCTTTCTGTGTGCGCTCAATTAAAGAAATATTTTTTTCTTCATATAATGATTGGTTTGTTGGTTATGTTTTTCATTTTGTGCAAGAAAAAGTTGCACATCCAATTGTTAATGAGGTAAAAAAAAAAGAAATTATGGATGCGTTTGATAATTTTTCTTTAGAAAGTACGCCCATTTAAAGAAAGAAAACATTGAAGTATAACGATGATAAAAAAATTTTCTGAAGATGAATTGAGCACAGAATTTGAAATATTTTTTAACAAATGTGATGAGGTAGTTGTATTTTTTCATCTTGATCCACCACTTGTTTGTGGGGCAGAAGTTGAATATTCAGATGAACTTTTGAATTTTATAAGAGATTTCAAACTAGTTATCAAGTTTTTTTTGGAAAGTTTTATGGGGAGTTTGAAAATGATGTTGTATTTTTAACTGCTTATGAAATTCTTCAAGAAAAAAATTGACATTTTAAAAGACGCAAAAGACGAGTTGAACCAATTTGTAGCTCCCTTTTCCTTTGTAAGAGATTTTCCTGACTGTTTATTTTTAAATTCAGATAATTTTTTTAATTCTCCAATTTTTTAATAGATATTCGTGAGATACTTCACCATTTAACTAGTCTTGAAAACGATATTATGGATTAATTCCAAGACCCAACTTTTTCTTTGTGTTAATTGCATTTCTTGCCAAAGCATGTCCCCATTGTCTCTTTTTCCAAGGGACAGCATCCAAAGCTTTTACCATCTTTCGGTCAGCAGCATGTTTGCATTTTTTTTCGTTCTCACCATCTGTTTTTGCCCGGTGTCCACAACTACTGTAATCCACATCATGTTGCATTGCAATCGCATCAGTTGCTCCAGTTGGTTTTTGCATTATTTCCAGAATTTCACCACTTTCAGGGTCAAAACTTAGCTGATGATGAAGTGGATTATAAGGTCCGGTGCAATTATGCCCAGGAAGAGTCCAGCCACCTTTTGGCGCAGGAAGTTTTCCAATCAAAGCATGAACATCAACCCCACAGCCATAGTGGTTTTGTAAAGTTTTTTTGAAAACATCTGCGAAACCGCGGTGTTCGGGGATGGCTTTTCCAAAAGCTTTTAAAAATTTCATGTCAGTTACAATCTTTGGAACAAGCACACCTTGTGAAATGAATCGAGGATCAAACAAATTTTCAATACCTCTTCCATACCCTTTCCATTTTATCGGGGAGCCATGACTGCGGGAGCCGCCTTCATCTTTATATTTTTTATATTGTCGTTTGTATTCCTCCACCATTGCACGCCCTTCTTTTGGAGAAACTTCAGGCCCTTTAAAAAGTTTTGGATCAAAAACAACACTCCATAATTTCTTAAAATCAACAAAAGGAAAGGGAACAGGAATTCCTGATCCAATCTTATCAAGACCAGGTCTGTCGGTTTTGTAACGGATGTTGGGGCGCACTTTTGTTGAAAGTTCATCCAACGCGGTGCTTCCAAGCTTTCTTATCATTGGCTTTCCTTTCTCCATTGCCCAATCAATTGCCTGTCGTTGTACTCGAGGATTCCTCATTGCTTCCGACGTACAGTACCGCCCCATTTCCACCCCTTTCTTTGCGAGATATGGCACCCCTTGTTGAAGAAACAAATCCAAAGCAGTTCCAGCAATGTCTTTTTTCGATTCCTTTGCCCTCTGCAAGAGAGGGCTCCGCTAGTTTCCCGACTTTGGTAAGAAACGTGTTTTTGTTATTCCACAGCTTGCACATTTCACTTTCAACATTCTTCGTCTATTTTTCGTATGGACCACTTTTTCTGACCCAGGGACATTCCGAGTCTTTCGCTTTTCTCTCACACAATGGACATCCACCATCACGCTATATGCTCAAAATAATTTTTCACAAATCTTTCATTGTCGCGCACGTTTATGGAAAACATTCGGATAATGTCCCTGTAATCTTTCCCCCGGTTGCGTTCATTCAGAAACAACAAGCAATAGTACCCACAACGCACACTATCAATCGCTTGTATTTGGTTATTGTTACATAGAAAGGCTTTATTTCTCACTTTCATCATTTCTCGTTCCCATTCCACCGGAGGGGGTTGCCCAAAAGAGTCAAAATACTTCATATCTTTTCCATGCCAGCAAGCGACCTAGTGTGTTCCCAAACTTCCAAAATCATCCAAGTTCAAATGCAGGGTGAGTGGTGGAGAGGTTTGACTTCATTTCTTGAGAAAATTCCTTTGATAGGGATGTTAAGATATTTACACCAATTGATTAAATGAACGTTTGAAAGGGGTATATCCTTAAATTTCATCTTTCCCCCCCAATCTCGCCAACTTCCCCAAACAGGCGGCGGGCGATACCAAGGAGGATTAATTTGCATCCCTTTTCCTCTCCCTCTTCCACTTTTTGGAGGGGGTGGTGGAGGAAGGGGTAATGAGCGTCTCTAACTGGAAGGACCAACTTGCATTCCCTTTCCCAACATACCTTTCACAAGGTCGATGGCGAGGGGAATCCCAATGGAAGCCAGCATCCCCAGAAACCCCCATACTGCGCTCTTCCTCCGCCGCGAACCATTCCCTTTCCAACCAAGTGCCTTTTCAATCGCTTTTTTCTGGTCTGGTGACAACATTTGTGTTAGACGGTAAAGCTCCACTTCCCTTGGTCCATAACCCTTCCCGAAAATTTACTTCAAAGCTTTGTCTGCAGCGAAACTCAGCCACGCAGTTGCCAAAGCTTTGGCGGCGGATTTTGCTGCGGGCACAAGAAGGTGCCGAGCCAGACTGAACACCGTTGAAAAAAGATTATCACCGCTTTGTGCGATTTTTGCAATTTGTGTTTGGCTCATCATAATGTCCATACCACGCCCCTCGCTGGCTGCTTTTTTTGCGTGGTTTATTTGGGTGGCGGTTAAAAGGAGAGTATCGCCACGCCCGAGTTGTCCTGGTTTAACCCGCAGAGTTACAGCTGTTCGCGTGGTGACAGCCTTTCGCAGGCTTTCTTTCTGGCCATCTGTCAAGGCAATCTGAAACGGATGGTACCTTGTAGCCATCTCATAGCAAAGAAAAGAATTTCCACCCGAATGTGGATTGAGGTGGATTAGCCCACAACCAATTCGTTTCCTTTTTGTACAATAACAAATTCTTTTTCATTCAAGACGGCTACGAAAATTCTGTAATCGTGGGCATTGGCTGCTTCATTCAACCGAAAATGGAATTCCATATTCATTCCATCGCCTGTCATGCTTTCTTTTGTTGGGCGGAGGTCGAAGTCAACAACGGGGTAAAGAGACGAAAAGTTGTCCACACTGATTTGAGTTCCGGAGTTGGGGTCGTTGTTCCTGTATTGGTACTCGATCAGATCACTGTAGATGCGTGTCCGGTCGCCTTCGTCATAGTCGAGCTCGGGGTAGAAGGTGGAACCGTACTTCAACTTGCAAAAGCTCAGTTTCGCTGAGTTGTCTCCATCGAGTTCGAAAGTGTTAAAGCTGTAAGGATTGAAGGTGAGTGCGTTTGTCTTTCTCGTTTGCTGGAAGAAGACAAAAACATTTTTTGGGTTTTTGATGCCGGAAGAAATCTTCCACACACCATCCGCATCTCTCTGGGCTTGGCTGGGGACAAGTGTTTCCCGCAAGTAATTCCATTTTATCGGTCTGAAGAACTGTTCATTCACCATTTTCTTTCCCGTAGGTGTCAGCTGCAGTTTTGGAACCCACAATTCGAACTTTTTGACAACAATTCGTCGCCAAGTGGTGTCGTTCTGGAAAATCATTTCGTTGCCAGTCTGCAGCTCAATTTCAAACTCGAGGTTCAATGCAGGAAGCAATTTGTCTGCCAGATCTTCGAAAAACGAGAAATGTTCGAGAGGGATCACAGTTTTCTCCGTTCCCGCCCCTCGCGAAAGTTTCTGTCGCGCTTCGATACCTTTGTCGGTGGCGGGGGTGGCGAGGTTGGTAATAGTTGTGTTGTCGGTGTCGAGATACCAAAACTGACGCTTCGCCACGCTCCGCGAGTAGTCGTCGGAATAATCCAACAAAGTTTTGATGAAGATCACTTTGTGGACGTCAGTCGCTGTGTAAATAGGTTTTCCAGAGGATTTCAAAGTCAAGTTCCTTATCAATGAGAAAGAGCCGTTGATTGGTGCTGTTTGCGCGTTGGCCGCAATGTTGGCGCTATCTGCAAGAGCCTCGATCCGGTACTCAACGTTGAAATAAGCGTTGCACCAGTCGCGGATGATGTTTCGATTTCATGCAAAGAAACTCAACCCCGTTTTCTCTTGATGTTGGCCATTTCCTGGCGCAACGAGCGGGGTGTCGAGAAGGATGGGTCGAAGTCTATCTTTTCAAGATATTGCGGCGACCTGAACCAAGCCATGAGATATATATTCACGAAAAAAATTTTCAAAGCCGATTGGCCAAAATTTGGGTGAGTTTCCACATGGCCTCTCCTCTTGGTTGCGCGTTTTGCCTCCCCAACAGTTGTGGGATCGTTTTCGCCCCCCTTTCCTCTTTTGGGGTTTTTTCTTCTTTCCGCAAAGAAATTTTAGGAACCGGAGGCAGGGCTGGTTTCGTGAAACTTTTGCCAATGTTGGGGAGCGAGTCACGAATCACACCAGACCCTTTGTGTATGCAGCGATACCAGCCGGCTCGCGGGTCGAGAAATTTCATCCACTCACTTGGTTGGTTCATTTTCGAGACACACGTCGAAGACAAGACTATACTTTTCAAAGAATTTTTACATCTCGAGGGGGACCTTCCGGATCACAAGAGCCAAAGCCACATCGACGCCATTGAGATCCAAGTTGTTTCTCCCGTCTGTGACCCGTATTCCGACTGAGTCGATACGCACCTTTTTCACGGGGTGGAATGTAAGGCGGTGGGGTTCTTCTTTGAAAGGGTAGCTGACAGGCAGCCCCACAGTGGAAACGGTGTACAAAACGTCTCTTGCAACATCCCTCACCTTCCTTGTGATCAGGTCACAATGGATAGAAACCCAATCCACACCTTTTGTTATATCTGGAATCCTGTCTTCCACGAAACTTGTTGCATCTTTCAAAATCTTTTTGTCAAAGCCCAGTAGCTCGGCGAATTTCCTGACGGAGAGGTCGAGCTTGCACTCTTTTGCAATCCCGATCATAACCCGATAGACCGTCAAATCAAAGTACAGATTTAAAATGTGTTCTTTCTCCGCGGCAGAAGGGTCGACGACCCCCGCATGTCCCTGCAAAAACGAGGCGAGGTTTGTGTACCCGCACATTCCATCAGGGAACGTCAAAGTTTTCCAGGCTTCACCGTTTTTTCTCCATCGTAGTTGGTTGTTGTCATACTGCGCCGCCACGTTGTGCCAAGAATAGGTCATTGTGACCAGCTTGTCAAGTGCGGCTTCATAGTTCCGATTTTGGTCGAGCACGATTGGGGGGTTGAAATGGATTCGAAAATTGTGGGTCTCTTGGTCGTGGTGTCCCTGCTGCAGTCGCGCAAGACTGGAGTGAAGAACCAGGTGGAAAGTCATCCTATATAATCCCGAAGGATTCTCTTGCCTTGTGCTTGAGCCAACAAGTTACGTTTGACGAGTTTGGAAACCAACCGCACAATTTCTTTTCGCAGCTTGGACGAGGTGTTTCTCGCTCTCAAAGAGCCAAGCATCACATACAAATCGTTGATCCATTTCCTCCTCTCCCGCACCCACCCCGCTCCTCTCCAGCCACTCCTCTTCCCCGACGTTAGAAACGTCATCTTCATCTCCTTCGATCGCAGGTCTCCGTCTCATGACAGCTTCCTCCAAAGGCGTCATTGGGTTTTGTTTCGGGGTGGTGGGAGGGCTTTTCTTCAAACTCTTTTTCCCTTGCTGGAGCTCGCTCGCTGACAGTGGGGATGTGTGAACAGGATTGCATCTCTACGCTGTTTGATGTCCTCAAAGGCCCAACCTTTGTATTTTCCACTTTTCACCGTTTCTTGCCCACTTTTCTCCATTTTCGAAACCATGCTGCTGAGCGACCGCAAATCGTCAGACTCGTTGTATGTCTCGAGAAACTCCTTTCACGCCGGTTCCCCCCAACTTTTTCGTGGAACTTCTTCCTCCATTTCCACAAGTGGAAAGGGTGGAGGGGGTGGGGAAATTCTTCCTCGACGTCCCCGACGTCATTGTCGACAGGCTAAGGAGGAGGTGTGGGGGCGTCTGGCTGAAACCCTTTCTGCCAGTCGAAAGGGTTGATTCGATCCAACTCCTTTATCGCGTAGTCTGGCCCCTCTTCGGGTGGTTGTTATGCCTGGGGTAGGCCGCCCATCCGTTTTGTGATCGGTTTGAAAACCCGCTCCGCTTCAATTTCCCCCATCGCCTTTGCAAGTTTATCCCGTTTGAAAGTGTGCCTGATCTCGTCTTCTTGTTCTTCCAGCGCAGCTTCAGCCGCGGCCCGCTCTCGCCTCTTCTTCAGAGACATGAATTTACAGTAGTAGTATATAGAGTATGAGAATTCCGAACTATGAACCCAGCTCGGCGGAAAAAATTGGATGCAAGGTGACCCATCCATGCCTGAGGATATTTTCCGAATGTTGATATGTGGCCCAAGTGGTTCCGGTAAAACAAACACCCTGCTGCACATGCTTTACAAGTTGTTGGATTACTACAAGGTTCTGCTTTTCTCGAAGAACCTTCACCAGAACAAGTACCAGGCGCTTTTGAAATATTTCTCAAAAAAATTAACCCCCGCGTCGGTTACAAAGTTATTGAGGCGTTTAGGGGGTATGACATTATTACTCTCGACGAACTTCTCCTCCTTGAAGATGATGAGCTTGACAACCAAAAGATCGTCGTGTTCGACGACATGGTTTGTGAAAAAAACCAAGACGACATTGAGGAATATTCCGTCGGCGGCCGTCACCACAACTGTGCCGTGATTTATCTTTCGCAGGACTTTTCCAAACCCCCAAAATTATCCGCGACAACTGCAGCCATTTCTGTATTTTTGCTTTCCCTGAAAGAGAGAACAGACGGATCGCTGCCGATCTGGGGGTGAATCCGACCTACTGAAACGCGCAACCGACAAAAAACTTTCTGTCTTTTACTACGGCAAACCGAAGAAAGAGATGGAAGAAAAATTTCGATGAGAGTATATAGAAAGACATAAGGTGATTAAACGAACTTCCCGGAAGCCTTTTTCGAAGCGCGGGAGAAGGAACCCCCGGACCTCGTGGTGCGCCTGGTCCGCGTGGTTTACGTGGGGAAAAGGGAAATCGCGGCCCCGCAGGACCAATCGGCGCGCAAGGACCACGGGGTCCACAAGGTCCACCTGAGACGCGAGGACAACAGGGGGATCCTGGTCCGACAGATCCACAAGGTTTGCAAGGCGCGCAAGGTCCACCAGGTTCTCAAGGTCCGCGAAGTCCGCAGGGTCAAAAGGGCGATCCCGGTCAGACAGGGCCACGAGGTCCGCAAGGTATGCATGGCCTGCGGGGACTCACAGGCCCTCACGGCGCTATCGGCCCTCAAGGTCCTCAAGGCCCTCAAGGAATTCAAGGGCCTCAAGGCCCTCAAGGCCTTCCAGGGTCAGGAACAGGAGACATGAAGAAGGATGGCAGCACCACGATGACTGGAAATCTCAACATGGGGGAGAATCGGATCACCAAACTTGGCTATCCCAAAGACATCCTCGATGCCACAAATAAAAGCTATGTCGAATCAGAAATTGCACTATGTTTGAAACGTAATGGAACGAATCCATGGGGGGATTTGAATGTGAATGGGTATGCCATTGAAGATTTGAACGCCGTTAACAATATATGTGGACCAAGGGTTGCGAACCAAATTCGACGCAATCGCCCAAACAGACTTGAACAAGTATGGGGATCTGTCGATGGTCAACCACAAAATTGGAAACCTTGGAGCGCCCATAAACGACAAACACGCGGTCAACAAAATTTATGTCGACCAAGCTCCTTTTCTCAAACTTTCTGGCGGGCAAATGGCGGGGGACATTGACATGCACAACAGCACGCTCGCGAACTTGAAAGACCCGACGGGTCCCAGTGATGCGGCGAACAAAAAATATGTCGACGAGACGCACGTAGACGCCTCTGGCACCGGACCACAAGAAAACCCCTTCAAATATCTAATGGAAAATGTAAATGAATCCTCAAGTGAAAACAACATAACCGTGCACAGTATTTCAATCTTTTCAGCCTCTCCTCACCAAATAAACCAATCGGCGTACAATTTCACTCTCATCGATGATAAAGATGGAACTGAACAATATCGCTGCAGAATTGGTTTCAACCTTTTCAGGCTCCCAATCGGTTTTTATACTTGTGTTGTTAAGTTTTTCCCACCTGAAATGGGAAATGCCAGCGTTTATGCGACTGCCGACACGCTGTCATTTGGTGCGCAAACCTCGAAAACATTCCAACCGTCAGCTTCCATCGCCGGCTATGTCAAAACGGTGCTGCACTTTTAAAAGCGACATGCAGGCCAAAGGGAATATCTTTACCTTGATCTGCATGGGAAAACCGCATTCCCTAATCCCACTGGGCGTATGGTTATCTACGGTTTGAATGGGACTGTGGGAGCAGGTCAATTGTGGGTTCATATGAACCCACAATTGCTCCCACTGACGTTGGGAGCAGGTCAATTGTGGGTTCATATGAACCCACAATTGACCTGCTCCCAACGTCAGTGGCTTCATAGCTCAGTTGGTTAGAGCATCGCACCGGTAATCGCGAGGTCACGGGTTCAAACCCCGTTGAAGTCCTAAATTTTTTTCAGGCTTCTTTTCGCAATTGCATAAATTGCGTTCATAACTGCGAGGATCATTCTTCATTTGATTTCATTTCCGCAGTTCATATATGATTCATTTCATATATCATTCACACAAAAAAAAACTATGCCAGAAAAATTGAAAAAGCCGACTCAGCTCGGTTGGATTACAAAAAAATATTAGATGCCATACAGTTTTATCTCCGGGGAGAACCTTTCGATGAAAAAGAGTTTCTTGACAGTTTGAAAATGAAAGAAGACTTCATTTCCGACCACTGCATGGAAATCCCTGAAAAACTACAAAGAAAATACTCAAAAAAATTCATTGCAAATGAATTGCTTGCAAATGAATTGCTTTTGCTCGTATGTCCGGAAGGATTACACAGACAAACCACCACTTGTAAAACCTTTCCATCGCTTTCAGTTTTGTAACTGGTTTAATTTTCCTCAAAATGGTGTAATTTTCTCAAGGATTTGTTTTTTTCGCGGCCAAACTTCCTCTGAAACCACCGAAAAATACTTGAAAAGGAAACAAACATAATTCACCGACCGTTTGTTTGGTTTTCCCTCAACAGGGAAGTTTGCGAACTCGTGGATGACATTTCCCAAAAACTCCCACCGCGTTGTGGGGTCGTTGACTACACTGAAAATACCATATTTTTTCAAAGTTTTACGGATGTGGGTTTTAGAAATCACAACCGGCTGCCAGCCTCTCTCTTCTCTACTGGGGTGAAGCACTGTGTCGAGCTTCTGCACCAGCCCGCATTTTCGGCAAACAAGTTCGAAAGCACCCCATTTTTCCTCCATTTTCTCTTCACAATGCCATTCGCTTTTTTCTTCACTCACTACAAGTGGTGGTGGTGGTGGTGGTGGTTTGAAGGGAGCAAATGCCTGCCATGCTTTTTGTTTCTCTTCTTCTCCAATCTCGATACCGTACATCGCTGACTTTTTTTTTCTGGACATATTTTTCTTTCAGAAATATATTTTTCTGCAAAGCAGATGTTCAAATGAATGACAAACGTTCCTTCGAAACGGGAAGAAAAGCGGCTTTCACGAATTTATTATAGCCCGGAAGGATATTGGAAAGGATGGGACGCGGCAAAAAAATTGGCGCAAAAAGCCAGAATCCCGGAAACAGTTGGAAAGAAATGGCTGCAGAGACAGGCGGTTAGGCAAATCTTTCTCTCCCTGCCTTCGAAAATTCCTCGCCCGAAGTTCTATGTGCCCATTCCCAACGCGGTACACCAAGCTGACCTGCTTTTCATGCCGAACGACAGGGTTGGGGGCAAACTTTGGAAATACGCGCTGACTGTTGTGGAAGTGGCAAGCAGATACAAAGAGGCCGAGTCTCTAGCCACAAAGAGCGCGGAGGAAGTTGCTGCGGCTTTCGAGAAAATTTACAAACGTGGGCCGTTGCAATGGCCGAAGATGCTGTAAGTCGACCCTGGGAAAGAGTTCATGGGTGCTGTCTCGCAAACGATGGCGAAGCACGGTACAACCATCCGACGCGGGCATTCCGAAGTCCACCGCGACCAAGCGATTGTGGAGCGGTGAAACCGAACGTTGGCAGAGGGGTTGTTTCGCCACCAATATGCAGTGGAAATGCGACTGCCTGAGGGGGAGCGGTCTGTGGCGTGGGTACAGCGGCTTCCGCGGGTTGTTGCTGCGAACAACAAACAAGTCACGCGGTTGATAGATGCCAAACCCGTCGATGCGATAAAACAACGAAGGTCGCAGAGCCTTCCACAGCTCCTTTTGAAAGACCTGTCGGAGCAGCAGAAAGAAGACTTCCAACTGGCGTCGAGTGCGTTATCTTTTTGCACCAGGGGAATTGAAAGGGGGTGTGCGAAGAGCCACCGATCCTGTTTGGTCTTTGCGAACTTTCACCGTTGAACGAGTGATGATAAAACCAGACCAACCTGTTTTATATTGGATTTCCCGCCCCTAGGTGGGAGGTCACGGCGGACGAAAGCGCAGTTTCGTGCGGGAAGAATTGATGGTTGTTCCACCAGATACAGAGTTACCCCCGATTAACCCCGACTAAGATTCTTCACCCATCTATTCCTTTCATTATAACTCTTCGGAATTATTTCAAGAAACATGTCACAATTTTTTTCCAAGGTAAATCAAATTTGTGAATTTCTCCCTCTCGCAAACAAGACAAACAAGCCTTATGAAATTCACACCTGCATTTTGTGCAAACAATGATTTTCGTCTTCCCTCGTCTCCGTGCGCAAACAGGAATCCTACAACTCTTCTCCATATAATTCTTCCGCAAACAATTCTCCTGAATAAAATTCATCTGAATGAAATTCGTTGCCGTATTCCTTAGGTATGTCTTCCTTCAATAGATCTTTTGAAATATGGTACTCAATTGGTTCCGTGTGAATCCTATCAGGTAACACGTGGCGCTTGTCGTAATAAGCGGACAAACCAAGTTTCTGCTGGCGATAAGTGACTATTTCCCCTTCATGAATTCGAAAACCTGTGTTTTCAGCCATATCCTTCCCTCCCTCAAGCGCAGCTTTGAAACGCTCCCACCGAATTTCATTTTGTCTTTGTGACACTCCTTTTGAAGAAAATTTCGGGTATTCACCATCAACATTAACAAAGTCACATTTTGAGCAAAGCGCAATCATTCGCTCTCCTGTACATTCAAGTTTAAACAATCCTGGTGTTCGCCCACTCCACTTTTCCCATGCCAACCAATTCTTTTTGTCGGCTTCAAATTCCTCTTGCATGTGAGGACGTACAACATCCTCCAGCTTCTCCCCTGCTATTGCCAGATAGTTGCTATCGGTGTCCATTTCCATTAACTTGAAGTCTTTTCTGTCAACATACTTATCAAGAAAGTCGTAATAAAATTCCAACACCCGCAGCTTTGCAAGTTGATAAACTGCGATTCCAATTTGAAAGGGACGATCAATTGTCACTTTTGTCTTTTTTTTTCCAACTCGTACGCGCTGCCAATTTCATCAAAATCTTCGAAGAAGGGGCTGCGCATTGCCCGATCAACAGCCTTCTCGTCTTTTGTGTAGGTTACATTTGTGTGACGTTCGACCACCTCAATCATTTTCCCGTAAGCGCTTTTTCCAAGTAATTTAAACATATCAGCAAGAAGAGCTTTGCTTCTGTTAACATCCCCAGTTCGCCTGGCTGTCGTGACTTCTTCCACAAACCAAACAAAGGGTTTTTCTGCTTTGTAATCTATTGTGCGATACACGGCAGAAATCCATGCCGGGGTGATCGATTTACCAACGTAACAATGGAGCGAAGAGAAGTATTTTCTTTGCAGAAAGTGCACCAACCAGCTTCTTTCCATCACCACGAGTTCTTCCTGTTTTTTCCAAGTAGTTTAACATGTGTTTAGGAACAGCTTCAGCTGGAACTTCTGTATTGTAAAAGAAAGGAGACATTTCCTCAAACTTAGCCCATAAAACGTTTGGGAATCTCGATGTAGACCTCTTCGAAGCCTGTACGCGAATCCTCGTGCGGCAGCTGATGGATTATGGCATAGCTGAACTCTTTCCTGTCCGCAAGGCATGTCCTGCGCCATTGTTGAAAGATACAAAGCATTGGCGTCGTAACCAAGGATTTTCTGGCAAAGATGTGGGTTTTGATATTGGTGATCTCGGATTTTTGTAAAAACAATACTTGGCCCGCCAACAACTGCCCCTTTCAACATGTCAAAAGTTTCTTTCCTTGGGGTCCAAATGTCTGCCCCTCGTTCGATTGAGCCACGAAGAAGATAGTGCATACTTACCCCAGGGATTGACGTCGCGTCTTTCAAAATGTCAATTCCTTTTTTAGTGTAAAAGGCGCGCATTTTTTCTAATGCTTCCAAGCCTGGAACAACATCCAAATTGTTACAATGTTTCAACCAATCTGCAAACGTTTCCATTCCTTTGTCTTGAAATAATTGGACACATTTTTCATGCTCTGTTTCTGAAAGCAAACTTTCATTGCGTAATTTGGAATACCATTCGGAATATGGGGGAAGACCAGGATAATCAAGCTTGTCTGGAGAATCAAACCAATCGTAAGGAAACCAAGATTTCTCTCCTACACATTCAAACGCTTTCAACCATTTATCGTAGCTGGTTCCGGAACCAACATAATTAACAATATCAAGAAAACGAGAATTTGGTTCAAGAAGAAACATAATCTTATTAGCGTGTTTTCCAACTTTCACATTTGTATCATTTTTACAAAGCTGTTCCACAAAATGGAACAATCAATGAATCAGTCAGATTCAAGTCGTATTTCCCTGAGTTAAAACCAAGGGTGGGAACTTGGTCACACCAATCTTCAATACTTTCGCGTTGTGTTTTTGGAAGAAAAACCATGTCGGGTGGGTAAAACTTTTCTTGAACAATTCTCATAAACACGAATACCCAACCATTTGGAGGAAGACCCTTGTTAAAATGTCTTTCTATATCATCCAATTCATCAAGAGAAGTTTGGGGATATCTTTGATGGGTTTGGAAAGATTAAGATACCTTTTTGCAAATTTATCCGCAAGTGTTTCACAACCATCTGGTCTTTTACCATGATGCACTGCCAAGCAACGCCACAAGCAAAGATTGTTTTTAGATTTATCAAGACAAATCATTCCATGGTTCCCCCTTGCAAGTTTCTGTAGCCAAATTGGAAGTGGGCCTGTCCCAAGAAGCCACATCCCACAAGCTTTACGTTTTCACAGCTTGTTTTATGGATATGTGGGTACTTGAGCCTGAGCATTAGCTATGCCATACTGATAAGGCCTAACAAGGCCGAAACAGCTGTCCATGGCTGCTAATGATTGGGCTTAATCTTTGCTTTGGTAGATTTAAGGGGTAATGCTCGCTACCATGTGGCCTTAGTGCCTTTAGAGTGGCTTCAGCTTACCAAATCACATTAATTTGTGAGGTATCCTTGTCACTTCAGCCACATCCCAAAAGCTTTACGTTTTCACTGCTTGTTTTATGGATATGTGGGTACTTGAGCCTGAGCATTAGCTATGCCATGCTGATGAGGCCTAACAAGGCCGAAACAGCTGTCCATGGCTGCTAATGATTGGGCTTAATCTTTGCTTTGGTAGATTTAAGGGGTAACTGCCCGCTACCATGTGGCCTTAGTGCCTTTAGAGTGGCTTCAGCTTACGAAATCACATTAATTTGTGAGGTATCCCTGTCCCAAGAAGGGGTTGACGATCCTGTAAAACTTTCAACTCAAGATGATGAGGCCTTTCAAAAACCCATTTTGTGTTGGAGCGAAGAGCTTGTTTTTCCAAACGTTTTCTTTCCTGTTTCCACAACCATGCTTCAGCATCTGCAATTGTTGTAAACCATGGTGAGAGAGTATCTTGATTATCTTGAAACTCCATTTGTTCCCCGGTATCAATGTTACGAAGAACATTGGTAGTTGTGTGGCGCAAGAAGAAAGAAGTGTTAACATTTTGGCGAAGCAGTTGGTCATTTCTCTTGTGTGATCACGATTGTCTTCGATGTCTTACCCTGGAATATACCACAAAATTTTTCGCCTTCCAGTTTGCTGTTCCACACCATCAAATTCAACTGGGGCAAAAGTTTTAGTTACTCGCCTTCTTGGCGCGCGAGGAATTTCTCTAAAAGTTGGTTGTGTTTCAAGAACCGGCTGGTTGCGAGGAGCTGGAGCTGGTGGTCCCTGTTCTTCTTCAAACAGTCTTATCAACAAATCATCCAAAGCCTCCTCCTTCTTTCTGCGAGAAGCAGGAACTGGCTTATCTCTACGAGAAGCTGGAACTGGTGGTCCCTGCTCTTGCTCAAACAACCTTATAAACAAATCATCAAAAGCCTCCTTTTTCTTTCTGCGAGGAGCGGGGACAAGTTTCTTTCCTTTCTCGGTTTGTTCCACTTTGCGTGGGTTTTGTTACCATTCTCCTCCCTATATTATCGCGGGAAAAATTTTGGCTGAATCCTTTGTGTCTTTTCTCTCAACACAATGTTTTTACGGTGGCCCACAGGGGCAAAACACAAGTCAATATTTGGTTGAAAACACAGCAAAATTTCGTAGTGTAAAACAATGTTTCGTGATACAAAAGAATCTTTCCTGAAACACAACAAAGATTCGTGATACAAAACAATATTTCCTGAAACACAACATAGATTCGCGATACACATCAATTTTTTCCTAAACAAAACAAAGTTTCGTGATACAAATATTCTTCCTGAAACACAACACAGTTTCGCGATACAAAACAAAATTTCGGGAGACTGCAAACAAACTCGGGCAAATTCAGATCACGTGATCGAGTTGACCTCACGATCTCACGCTTTCACCGCCATGTTCTGTCAGAACTGTGGCGCTTGGATGCGGAAGGATTATAAATATTGTCCTGGTGCAGAAAGAAGCATGAAGGTTCAAGGTGTGCGTCAGCAACAGGATACTTATTGGATACTTTTATTGAGTTTAAATCGAAAAAAATCCCAAGTCTTCTTGTACTTCTCCAAAGTAAATGGTTCATTAGGGCCTTGCAGATTTACAGTCCTTTATAACTTCACTCCCATCTGGATAGCACAGTTTCTAAGTTAGATCACTTCTGAAAAGCCACTCCTTTGTTTATGCACGTTTTTGTCTTCCCCGTGAGGTCAACCCCCAGGCCAACCGGGGAGACATGTGGGGGAATACAAAGAGATGGATGGGAGTCTTTGCCTGAGGGTAGGAGAAAATCTCGACATTGTTTTATGATCAAATATTAGGGGGTGAGGAAATTCACAAGTTTGTAAAGAATGTCAGAGGGAGTTTCTGCTTTCCTCCAACATGTTTCAGAATGCCGTTCACGATAGCAATATATATAGTGAATTGCAATTTCTCTCCTTGTTCTTTTTACTAATGAATAATAAAAAAATAATAATAATACAATTATAAAATAACGAATAAAAATTTTATTTAACAGTTCATTCAATATTTACAAAACAATAAATAATTGCAATTATTAAGTAATTTATTATTGAATAATAAAAATAAAATAATAACAAAAATAATAATAATAATGGTCTTTATTCAAGGTTTTAAACAGACGTTAAAACTTACAATGTAATAGTAAAAATCATAATAAAAACAGCCTTAAAAATACTAATTACAATCTATTTAGATCAGAGACATCTATTTACAAAACATTTCTTGAACCTCTTAGTACTAACACACGAGACCTGGTAAGGACGCCACCTACCTCGTAGAGCCCTGCTTCCACATGGGGGGAGAAGGTCCTGCAGGGAATGCGAAAGACTATCAACAATTCTATTCCACAGCTTTAAATTTCTTTCTTTAACAACCTGTTGAACCGATGTTACTTGTTGAATATACCCGAATCTAAATGCCATTTTCTGTAGTCTATCAATTTGGCTCAAATATTTAATGTAAGCAGCAACATGCGGTAAGTAGATAAGGACATAATAAGAGAGTTAAAAAGGTAGTGAAGGTCAGAGACACTATAACATTACTTTTACACACTCTAAGGATGTACATACTTTTTAGACCTCTTTTCATGAAATTTACCCTGCTAAAAGCTTCAGATACAGTACACGATTAATGCTAACAATTGGGTCAGGATGGGGCAGGGTCGTTCTTCTTTTTTATGACAAGTTCCTTGGTCTTGCTCATCAAATTCTCCTCTGCCAAAACCCTAATCAGATTTTCTACTTCCTAAGAGGCATTATCATTAACACTGGACCCAACAGGTATACTACACATAATGTCATCACCATAATTAGTCATTAAGGAACTCTGGGAGGTCGGACTTGTATCATTAACCATGGTGGCATAAAGATTGCACTGGGATACACTTTGAAGTGGCATGCAGGAATGGAGTTATGACATCATCTACACATACCCTTTGTTAAAAAGTCCATAACCCAATTTACAATATAGCGGTTAATATCAGGTACTTCCTTGCGTTTACCGCTTATTATTCTATGGGAAGCGGAGTCGAAGGCCTTTGAGAAGTCAAAAGACAGGAATCTAACAAAGTATGCAGGGCCATCAAGCCATATCATCCAGAAGTGCTGGTTATATAAAAGGACAGTCTCGGCCCCACAATCTTTCAGGATGAACTGGTTTCCTCAATTTGAAATCCACGACTAATCTCTCAAAAAGTCTCATGCTGATATACTGTATGATGATAGAGGCCCTGCCAGGGTAAATTCCGACAGGCGACATGGCCCAAAAAGTAGCGACAGCACATAAAATGAAATCCCGACGAGCGACTTCATCCCCGGCAAAATTGCGACAGTGAAATCAAGGCCGAGAATTAGCGATTTAAACACCGACACGGGAGATTTTAAAATTCAGACAAGCGACACGGGACAATCCCATGGCAGGGCCTCATGATATGATGATATATAAGCTGGTCCAAATGCAAAGCAGTCTTCCAGACCTCAGGTACTTGCTGTGTAACCAAGGAAACATCCCAAATGTGTGTTGTCAAAGGAGCGAGTCAAAACCATATAGGCCAGTTGCAGTGCTTTTCACATGCGATAGTGCCTTGCAGACAGATATTTCATGGATCACAGGAACTTAATGATGACTGTGATGCTCCATAATCTCCAGGGAAGGACTTTTTTTTTCGCTTTAAACTCATTAATTTTTTTTTCGCTTTAAACTCATTAAAAGTATCCAGTTAACTTGTTGACGCACACCTTGAAACTTCAGCTGAGCCTGTAGAGGAAGATTTAAGCGAGGTCTTTCTGCATCCAGGACAATATTTATAATCCTTCCGCATCCAAGCGCCACAGTTCTGACAGAACATGGCGGTGAAAGCGTGAGATCGTGAGGTCAACTCAATCACGTGATCTGAATTTTCCCGAGCTTGTTACCAGTCTCCCGAAATTTTGTTTTGTATCGCGAAACTGTGTTGTGTTTCAGGAAGAATATTTGTATCACGAGATTTTGTTTTGTATCACGAAACTTTGTTTTGTTTAGGAAAAAATTGATGTGTATCGCGAATCTATGTTGTGTTTCAGGAAATATTGTTTTGTATCACGAAACTTTGTTGTGTTTCAGGAAATATTGTTGTTTATCGCAAATCTTTGTTGTGTTTTAGGAAATATTGTTGTGTATCACGAATCTTTGTTGTGTTTCAGGAAATATTGTTTTGTATTTGTTAGCCTGTTTCTGCGAATTCGATAATTGACCTTGTTCGTGAGCAAAATTTAAAGCGTTGACAACATATTTCCCTATAAGAGGCCAAAAGCCGAGGTAAAATTCAACCGTCAAGCCATCATCAGGGGTTTATTCTTCTGGAAAGTTTTTAGTGCTTCGTAATATTCGTTAACTGCAATCTTCATATCCAGACACTCTCGTTGCTCGTCTGTCAGTATTTTAGTGTTTCCGCTTCTAAGGAATTCAAGCGTCGATTCACAGCCGCGATCATCAGATTTGAGTTACCAGATCTGAGTTACCATGGCAACGCAATGATGCTATTGCTCTATTACTCAGGCTTCGAAGAGCACCCGAGGTTTAAAATGCCGTCCGTTCTTCATTCTATTCTTCGTCGTCGTCGTCGAGTTTCATCCACAAAGCCCACTTCCGGCGTTTCATAAGCTATGCTGAATGAGCGTGGCCTAGCGGTCATCTTTACCGCTTCTGATGCAGATGTTCCCGGGTTCGATTCCCGCTATCGACACCCTTTTTTTTCTTTTTCCTTTTTGCGTGCCTTTTTTTTTTCATCTTCTTTTTTAAATATTTTTTTTACAAGTGTTATAATTATTGCAAGTTATAAATGGTTGAGCTGTAAAGAATTTTCAAGGGATATATGTTTATAGGGATCTATGGATTATACACTGCAAAGAAACAGACACGAACAGATGAATGATGTCTGTTGTCACGTATCGGAAAACGTCAATTCACCTTGTGTCTTTGAAGTCTGAACAACTAATATGTTTAAAGAAGTGTCCATACGAATGTTTGCAAGTTCAACTGCGAGAAGAAAGCTTTTAACATGTTCGAACTTACCTCCATATGTTTTTAATTAGACTGCTGTGTTTCCCTGTGTCCGCTTCATTAAGAAGTAGTACATTTTGTTGAATAACTCAAGTACGGGATATCATACACCCCTGAGACTTGACAGGTAGTTTATTTACTATTTTTCCACTATATCTCAATTTCTGGACATTAGTTTTTGAATGATAAGCGATTAGTTTTTACTTGCGTGAGTTGAAACTGACCGCAGAAACGTTCCTTTCTTATGTTTGAAATGTTCCTGGATTGACGTATTTGTAAACAGTTTCACTCTGTTGATTATTTTTCTCCTCACATTTCACCGAGACTCCATTAACCTTTGTGCGAAATAAAACTACATTGTTCGATGAGGGCTTTCTTTCTCAAACAAATATCATTCGAGGCGAAAACAAGTGTACTTAGTTTTTTTTGGAGTCAATACACTATTTTTTCATATTACTTTGCAATGAACCTCTGTGGCCAAGAGGTCATTGTACTTGCCTCTAACTCAGCTAGCCCGGGTTCGATATCTATTAGTGGCATATATTGCGGGCTTTTTTTTTCGTTTCTCTTTTTCTTCTTCTTTTTTTACAAGTGTTACAATTATTGTTCTCAATGGTTGAGCTGTAAAGCAATTTTGTAATTTTAGGGGGATATATGTTGATAGGGGTCTCAAGAAATAGACTCCAACACAAGCTAAGCTCAATGCGTCCGATGTAAGAAACACAGACTTCTCTATATTCTTTTGTTAAGCGCTAAATCAAATCAAAACTTTATTTATCCACGGAGTCCATTTCACTAAATAGTGCTCTCCCATGGAGCCGTGCATTAAAAATACGATAACTATTAATTTAACGACGACCATTAAGTTAAAAATAGTAAAATAAGAAGTTATAGTCAGAAGTCTAATTTATCTTCTACTCAAAATTAGACAAGTTAAAATATATTACAGTAAGTCCTAAAAATAACTTAATACTTCATTAATTAAACCATAAAGATTGTTTAAACTAGTGGCCTTCTTAGCCTCGCTAGGTAGACTGTTCCATGTTATGGCACTCCTGTAGCGAAAACTTTTTTTAAGGGCTTCTGTGTTCGGTCTAGGGACGAACAGATTTAGTTCAGAGTCGCGTAGATTGTATCTGTGGATAGTACTGGTATTCACGAATCTTTCCGGTATGTACTCTGGTAATTGTTTGCTCACTGTTTTGAACATTACACTTTTCAATTGTTTGGTTCGTCTGTCAGCAAGGCTCGTCCAGTTAAGGTCAGAAACAATCTGAGAGGATCTTACGTCCCAGTCAGCTCCAGATATTATGCGAGCAGCTCTGATTTGTAATTTTTCGAGTTTTTTACTTAAGCCAGCACCAATGCCACCCCAGACAGCACTACAATAATCTAGATATGGCAAAATGAGAGATTTGAAGATTGCTATGAGTACTGGTTGGGGGCATAGTGGCTTCAGTCTTCTTAGTGCTGCAAGACCTCTCGCAACCTTTCTGTTAACCTCAGAAATATGGGGACCCCAAGATAATGTTTCATCCACTTGTAATCCAAGACATTTATAAGAGTCAACTCTTTCTACTGGGTGGCCATCAAGAGAAATGTCTGGGTCACTAGGGAGTAGCGAAATTTTATGTCGAGTCCCAGTGAACAGACATTTAGTCTTGACAACGTTAAGACTTAAGCGATTAGAATCAAGCCATTGTTTAAGATTGCCTAAGTCACGTGTCAGGGATGAGAACAACTCTTCATGGTCCTTTGACGCATAAGTAAGGTTAGTGTCATCAGCATACATTCTTACATCTGATAAAAGGTTACAGTTAGGCAAGTCGTTGATATATAATAAGAATAATTAGGGACACAATACTGTTGTTTGCAACCCCGAGTTTCGGCTAATTGTAGCCTCTTGTTTTACTTACTGTGCATTTTCTAAAAAAAAATTAGGGGCTTATTTTCTGAACCATCAACATAATTTACAGTTCACATATTGTGGTAAGTTTAACTCTTTTTCTACGGACTCTCTGTACGTCTTTTTTTGCAATTTGATCTATAATTGTGTTTTTCGACCTCAGAGGCCTCATTAGCTGCCTGGCATCATAAAGCTGGGTTAATGGGTAGAGGCAATCCTTTGAAAGAAAACAAAAAACGAAAAAAAATAAAAATAAAAAAAAAATAAAAAAGAGGTAAGAAGCAATTTCACACGAAGTGGGCCGTGGAAAGTATTCGAGCGAGTCACGGTGGCGACTCACGGATTGCAGTTGTGTCTTTAGCCGTTTCGTGAGTGGATTCCGGGACCTGGCATGACTATTTTCGCAAGTTGTGACTTGTAAATAATGCAATCGGTGCAATATTTTGTCAGCAGGACCGGGTAGCTCGACACAGTTCTAAAAAATATCTGAAATGGCTGATTCCATGTCGTCGTTATACAAGAATTACCCAGCATTCCACTGGGTCACACACGGGAAAATTACAGACAGTGAGAGCAACTGAAATCAAATAGCGTTATCCACGACGCGCTAAAGAAGTGAGCTGGAAAATGTGGAACAGATTGCAAGAATTGGAGTCGACGTTTGCTGAAAATGTAGACATTTACCTTCAAGAAGAATTTTTGTATTTAAAACTTCAAGACAAACTTGCGAATTTTTTGTGCTGTCAGAGGGAGTTTGGGGGTTTGCGACGGAATAAATGCTCATATTCAATGAAAACTGGGAGTTTTGATCACCTGGCAATAAAAATGGTTGATCAGTTTTAACCATAGTCCGAGATTTGTTAAAGTTGTAGGTTTTCAAAGCATGCGACGTTAACGTCGCAAAGTTTGCTGTCCCATGACAAATGAGTTCAACAAATTCCACAGAAGCGTTTATCAACAGTTGTGTTTTCAACATATTGTATGAAACATGCGTTATACGCTTCCGAAAATGTAGAATTATTGTCATGACGAAAGGTTAATAACAGTGATTTTAATGAAAAACAAATGCAAAGAAATACGCCGCTTTTGCACTGACACCGATATTAAGCTCGACGTTAACTCGAAGAGAATTTGAGTGCAATATCAATGTAAAAGTCAAGCCTCTACGGGTCTGCTATCTCCTTATACTGGATGTACGTAAATCGCAAGGAGAATCTATAAGCGTTAGCTAGCTGAGAATGGATTTTCGCGTGAACCCACCACGAAAAGTTTAAGCCGAGGTAAGATAGGAATAATGGGAAAGTTGTCGCTACTGACAAGTTTTCCAGAACAGTAATGAAGATACCACGCTTTCCTGCTAACAAAAATGGAGGTATTTACTCGGAAGTTCATTTCCTTGAAAAATTGGAGTATTCAGTATTTCAGTGTACCATTTCTGTTGTAACTACCGGAAAGCTGCGAGCATCAGCCCTTTCGTGTAATAGTAATTATTTCTTCAGTTCAATCACGGTTTCAATATTAAAAGAAAAACGTGAATGGGTGTGTTTTGACCACGTAGCCATGTTTTGCTGACCAATCAGAGCGAAGTAAAACAAACTGATCAAAGCAAACGCGAATTACTTTCGACAGTCAGTTGAAAGCTGCTGCATTCGGGAGAAGCTATTGCTACAATTTGTCCTCTTTTCTTACGTTGTGCTGTACCCACGCAACTTTATTTGCTAGTGCGGAAGATTAACTGCGAAAGATAGTACTCTATCATCAGTTCCATTACTATAAAGATCTCAACACCATTCAACGGGCTCTATTTTCTATGTTGGCCGAATTCTTTGAGCTGGCAGAACGTCAAGTGGGGCTGTGCCGGCTCGGCGTAGAGTACCGTACTGAATTGCTGTGGACTTTAGTGTGAGATGGATAACGTGTTCGGCTCCCACCCGTACCACGCTTTCCCGAACTCCGCCCTAATATGTGACCTTGGAAACCTCCTATTCCCTTCTGATACATGTAAAAAGGACATGATCATGAACTTGTAAGGGTACATGGCTGCGACTATCAGTCCATTCCTGATCTTTATTAAAACCTAATCACCGTCTGAACGAGTGAGACCAAGCCAAACTACAAAAATAGCTATTACCTTCTTTTATAGCTGACTGAATTTAACGAACGTAAATTCGAAAAAGGTGCATAATTAAGGGCTTACAAACCGCACACCGACAATCTGCATGGCTGGCTTGTGAACTCGAAAGGAATAAAAAAGCGAAGCAACGTTACACGTTACCACGGTTGCAACATATATCACATGGTACACACAGAAATTATCGAATAACGGAGAATGAAACTGTTCCAAAAGGATGCTTTTGGCAGTGGTGGTGGTGACGTGGAAATGATGCAAAAAGGCTGATAATCAAACTGTAAGTAAATCAATACACTCAAACGGATAAAGCACACCGAGACATCAAACGTCAAGAGCCCCCTGTCAACCGTTAAGGATAACAATAACTGAGAGCTACAGCTCTCAAGAAAAGTCAACATAATTAATCTGTATGGATGGCTATAGCTCTATTATGGGCTCTTTACATGGATCGTTACTTGATCCCTGTAAATATTTTATTTGGTGGCGCTCTGTGATTGTTTGACTACCATACGTCCATCACATGCAGCTTGCATACAGAGAATTTCAGTAATGGCGTTAGCCGCGTCTACGTATGATAAATCAAGGTCACAGGCATTTCACGCCACTCTTAATTATGTCAACATAAAAACACAAAACCGTTATGCTATTTTGGCTGTCTTGTGACCTCAAACTGGGTGTTTGAGAATGATTGATGACTCACCAGACCGCGTCGCCGAAATCAAATTCCATGGTTTCCGCATTAAGTAACGTTCGTGTCGTTGCTTTTATTCAAGTTTGATAGGATCTGGTTCGGTTGCCGTGCTCATTTGTAGATTCTCAGCGAGAAACGAGTCATCCGACGTAAAGAAGAGCAGGGCTGTTTAAGTAGTTGTCAAAGAAGATGGGTCCCAAGAAAGAGAGGTATACTGAAGCTCAACGGAATGAGAGAAACCCAAGGTGTGTTCATGGCAATCGATGTACTCTTGAGAAAAAAATCAGGAACCGAGTACGATGTCCCACAAAATCCTCAGATTTCTCAAAGAGAACCAAGAGAAGCGCAAAGAACTGTGGAAAACAGTATAACTAGGTAACTCCACAAAACAATGCTTCAAAAAGATTGATCGACTATAGCAACCGATCTTCGTTGACGCATTTCGTACGCCGAGCTGTTATCGACCGACCAGTTATTGATTGCCGAAGTGACACTCGAATGAACGCTGCTTGCAAATTAATACGCGCAGTGTGACGACCAAAATATACGCCCAAATATATCATAAATTTCAGTACCTGGAGCACAAAAGTGCCCAAAAACGGATTCGTAGCACACTACCTTGTTGGAAATGGATTTGGATGCCGAAATAGATTTTCTTCAGCTCCAGGTTAGTCTATAATATCTTTTTCTAACCTCATGTTGGAAGAGGTGTCATCTTCTCTCGCGCCATGTGCTCGTTTTAATATTACTTTGAGCCCTTAACTTGTTTTTGATGACCTGAAGAAACGAAGAGTCATAAGGAAATATATCCTTTCAGCTTCAAACCTCTTAACGATTACCTAACTGACAGATGATTCCTTTTTCAATTATAGTTTTCATCAGCAATCATAAGACAACACCTGCGACTGGAACACCAGATAAGGTAGGGTTACTTCAAGACCAAAGTATTATTGAGGTTTCTTGCGCATGAACGCATCATAATGTTTTCATGATTTCTTTCTAGAGCCAACGTGGATGAGGTCGCTATAAATGACATCTTTGTAAGTACTTTCAAGCTATGAACTGAACACAAGAAGCTAATATATATAAGGTAAGAGCTGCATGTAAATAATACCTTATCTCATTTCTCTCTAGAATGTTGCTAATGAAATTAGAAGGTATTTACAAAGGGAAAATCTAGTAAGGTAGGCCTTTATCGTTTTAGTTTTTCCTTTTAAACACTAGCACGTACAACGTTACAACATAGAAAAGCAAAAAGCAAACAAACAAACAAACATTACAACGTAATATAGAAAACATTAACATTAACAACATTACAAAATAAAAAACTAGATTTCATAAACACACAGAATCAAAAACGTATGCAAATCACCTAGCTAGGTTAACTGTCTCTAAAAGTACACGAAACTTCTTCTTGCCGACTTCCTAGCAATTCTTATCCTCAGAGAACCAGTAAATCACCAGCTAGTTACACAAGAAACGAGGAAGTGAAATGAATTATGATTATGAAACGAGCTATCAACTTCTTACAACTATCTGTAGCAAATGTACAACTGTAACTAGTTGTAGCAAATTGACCTTCCAATGAAAAGACGCTTTTATGAATAATAAAAGAGACAAATAAACCAATACAAACGAAAAAACGTCTGCTTGCATCAACTTCTTGCACCTCATGATTTTAGCCACTATTTTGTCCACAAAACTGGAGAATTATTGTTTCCTTCTTCTTCTTTCGGGGGACTCAAATCCAGAAGCAGAGCAGCAAGCCACCGTCATCATATTGCGAGGCGAACCACGCTGTTAAAGACACGTGGAAATGAGTGTAGTGATCAGTCGATAACAACATCACCCAGTAAACGTCAATTACTCATAAACAGCCGATACCCCTCCTGAAATAACTATAACACATGGTTTACCAATATTGTTTTGTTTCTCAGGAATTTCCAGCTTGCTAATCGCATACTTGACACTGTCACAGTAAGTACCAGACCATCATGTTAGAAAATACTGAAGTTCACATACACTAGCCAACGCTTCCCTTTTAACAGATAAGTCATAACCTTTTCAAACATTTTTTCCTATCCTTCACTCCTCTGCAACCCAGTGCAAGATTGAGAAAGCCATTAAGAACGTACTTTTGCTGTCCTGTCTTTAGGAGGAAGCAGTTGTCATCAGACATGCAGTGCTGAACAAACTGTATAAGGTATGAAAAGATGGTTCTTTTACGGCAGGGTAGTTCTTTGTGGAAGAAAAGCAGTATTACAGCAGCTTCTGGTTAAACTGGATGATGTCATGAATTATCGTTACGTACCATGGAGAAGATCCACGAAAAGGATAAATATGAAATTACAATCAATCACCCAATTTTAAAAACTGAAGCCAATTAAAATGAATGCCATATTGGACTAAACTACTCAAATGAATTGTAAAACATTCTCCGTAGTAACAGTTTCTTGATGTATTCCAGGATGGTTCTGCAAGATCACCAAGTGATGACAGACATTGCTGTAAGTACTAAGCCAAAGCGTCATGATGTGATTTAACCAAGTGCTTGATTACAGAATATTTCCATCACCGCATTCCTCACGACGACGCCCTTGTGATGTAACAAAGTCATCATATGAACCTGTTCCCCTGTCAACTCTTTTAGAATCTCCTCTTTTTGTTATGATTCTAGAGAGAGGCATTCGCCATTAGGCAAAACGTCCTGAATCACGAGGGAATGGGGCATCGAGGACGTGTATATCTACATCTTTCCTGACAAAAACCAACAAAACCCTCACCGTATATCCTCGTTACCACGAGCTTCCGTTACTTGTCACTTGTGTTCAGTAAAAAAAATTCTTTAGAGCCCATATGGAGAAAAAGTGGTTCTGAATGTGCATACTCCATGTGATATCATACGGTTTCTCAAGATATCATAGCAGAAGGTAACATAAAGCATCACCAGGGAAACCTAGGAGGTATCTATAGAGCCACTTGTGCAAAACAAAGAACAAACGCTTAAACCAACCTATCCCTCCTAGCGATTGCAATAAATAACAAGAAAAACAAAATCATAAACAACAAAAAACCCATGTCACCTCAAACAGAGCTTAGTGTAGTTATTTATTTTACTTCAATAAACCACAGAGCAGACTACTTGAGATTAAGCAAGACTCATTCACATCCCAAGTAGTGAATTAGATCCCTGGGTCCAAAAAATTGCCTTTCCAGTTGAAAATAAACAACCAACATGAAATCCTCTGTTGTTGCTATTGTTTCCCAGGAATCTCCAGGAGGAAGACCTGATATGGGCGAGCGTGTGTGTAAGTGAGAAGCCCACATTTTGTACGTCCAAGTGCTGATTTTGTATTTTCTGTCAACTTACATCGCAATTTGAACAAGTTCTTCCAAACACAAATTACCACACGGAAATAGTTGCCTTTCTACTCTTCATATTATATGGATACAAACTCTAAAAGGCAGTATTTTCTTCATTCTAGGACGAAATGGTCAGATTTAGAGAACACTTGTCAAATAATGAGCACCTTTGTCCCTAGGTAAGGAAGCAACATCCTTCATCCATGAGGTAAAGAATTCTAACACACAGTGAACTGTTGATATGGCAATAAGATAAGGAAAGCATGAAGATGCAGTCTCACAAGGAATACAAGAGTATATCTCCAGAACCAACAAACTGTTGTGCAGACATTTAGTAGATAACTGAGGCAGCAAAAAACAAACAAATAAACGAACAAACAAACAAATCAAATCCTCCCCCCCCCCAAAAGAGAAAGAACAGCCAACAACAAATTTAACGACGCCATCTGACATTTACGCAATCGATGTGGTCCTCTTGAAATATAGTGAATGTAACACAGTATGCTAATATTAGACTAGCCTGCGTGGTAGGCCTTAGACAATGCCTTGTAATGACAACCTTTACCATCCTCTATACAGCTAAATGAAAGTAAGCCAGGGTTCCAAGGCATTCCTCTTGATCAGTTGTGGCACAATCCCGAGTCAAACACGCAGGGTGGCCATTAGCAGGGAGGCCATTTATGATCCTTATGGCTGCTATGAAACATTCTTTTGCAACCTAAGCAGATTATTGCCTGTGTGTTGTTGCTTCCTGGATTCTTTTGTCACTGAAGTTCTTCGTTTGGCAAAACCTCAGCTCACACGAAACAGTAAGGATTTACAGCTTCCAATGATGCCATCTCTAAGCGCGCCCTTGATTCCTGTGCTTTTCTTGACTGTGGTAACAACCTGTGGTAAGTCTCGGCTTCTTCACTACCTTTGTTCAAGAGGTTCACGTTTCGCTAAATGCTGACCACGCAATGAAGAGGCTTTCTGAGAATTCGCTTTTGACTTCTCTGTGTGAAAAACCTTCTGTGATGCTCCTTAATTTGAACACTAGAGGCGTTCCCCCTCTACCCTTGTTTCGCTATTGTTGGCTTTTTGCACAGCTTTGAGACAATTCAGATGAGGCTGTCCGTGTAAACTTCATCAGTTGTGCTGCTTTCAGCACTTCCTTCTATTATGACATTTGCTTTCCTAATGTCCCTTGTTCAGCTTCGGTTGAGTGTTTGGAGTTTGTCACACATTGCGTCAGTTCCCTACGGTTCCTTTTATTGTGCATGTTCATCGCGTGCATGCCTGGACTTTCCTTTTCTGGTTTTGCAGCAATTCTTCATTTTTTACCTAGCTTCAGTCTGGTTCCAATGAAAGTACTAAAATAGATTTTTACCAGAAAGAATGCCAATCCACGGGAACTGCTATCAGAGACCACATGGTAAAGCCAACCAGAAGTGCAGCCGCGTTTTGAATGAGTTTTGTTTACTGACCGCAAACCCCAAAAGGCCACTCTTGTGAAAAGAAGTTAGCTTCAGCTGGATAGATTGCTTATTTTTACCAATGATGAAAGGACTTTCGATGTAAGATAGGTATCCTGTGACTAAGCTTTTCGAGAGCATCCGGCTGCCACTCAGCCTTCAGGCCTAAAACCTTCGTTAAGCAGGTGCAATTGATCAAAGCCAACGCCTGAACCAACGGGTGTATTACTCTTTTATAGTCATGCTGCATTGCATGAACGTGTGAGCACAACTGTGGGAATCACAGTCTTTGTTTCATTGCATGAACGTGTGAGCACAACTGTGGGAATCACAGTCTTTGTTTCCCTCCAAATACTACTGGATCTAAAACCCGTAGGAACCTTTTAGCAAGACCTTTTAGCAAGAGCCTCAGTCTCAATTCCCGGTTAAAGTCTCCTTTCTAGTTTTCGTTCAGATCTATTTGTTTGTGACTAGGTGGGTGACATAGTAGATCGTGATAAATTAGCATCAAGTTTCAGTCCCTTGACATCATCTGGATGACTTTATAAAAACCTGGCTCCCTGAGGTTAAACTGAGGGCTCTGCAAGAATGCGTTCAGCTTGTATCTGGTGTCATCGGCAGAAACTGGAATCTGTCACTGGTCACCTACAACGTGATGCCAACGTTATAGTTCAGCCAGACATACTTGCATCACAGGGTTGATGTATGATGCTGTTTTCGCCTGGGAGAGCACACTGACTGTAGGAGTTTCACATTGAGATTAGTGAAGACACGGGTTCCTTCCTCTTCCTTGCAAGAAGTCGGTTTTGGCTTTTCCTAGGTATGAATTCTAGTGCAGACGTGCGAGTAACCCCAGACATTGCCAAGTCAGTTGGTTATGGTGACTCCTATAGTGGTGTTTAGTTTTAGAGATGTCAATGTTAGTTTGGGGAGTGACCCTGGTGAAAAACCTCACAGATCTTTAAGGATC
>JAEMWC010000153.1:310000-432500 GCA_016490735.1 Pachyseris speciosa
AGCCTTTCCTTAAATATCATTTAGTTGGGCATGAAAAATTGCTGTTATTTCATTCTTTAGCCACATTCGTCTATCACGCCCCACTTCTCAAGTGGGCCCAGCCCCCCCCCCCCACCCGAATATAGATTTCATAAGCCTTGTCCCTTTTTCTATCCTCCGCCTCACCCCCCTCTTGTGAGGCCGCTGTCCTCTGTACAGAGGTCCTCAAGAGCTTCGCTGTTGGGCTAACAGGATAATGATTAGTTGTCGAATCGATTGAGTGTCCAGCGGGTGATCAAAGCTTACACCGTCCTTCGTAGGTCTCTGGTCCTATCAATGTCAAGAGACGGATTTCGAAACTTTTGATAGCCTGCAGTACAGGCGTTTTTGTTTGGCGAGTGCAGGATTAAAGGGTCGTTCATTTTATTGGGCTACCACCTTGGATTTTCAAACCATAGAGAGTTAAACACTTTCTGCCTGACGCCCACCCCCTTGGTCACATTTGCTTCTCTCCCCAATCTCTTTGATCATAACCCAAGATAGTTTTCGCAAAAAAAATCAGCCCTCGTTTGCCCAAAATACACCTGCTCTGTGATCTTAGTTTCATTACAGTATCGTCATAATCTAATAATACTACAACAAACAACAATATCTACACATATTCATGATCTAAGACTTAACGCATTTCTGTCAGCCATTTTGTACGTGTTTTTCTGTAATTTTCGAGGGTTTGAGGTCAAGTCAATCTGGTTATTCCATATACGGGGTTACCACGAAGATTTCGCTGGTCCACAACATCGAAGGCTCTATCTTTCATGTCACGCTTGTCACGCTAGCTATCGTTTATTTCTAAACGATCACTGCAGCTACAATTCGTTACTTATTTTATTTATAAGTGTGTTTTTCGAGTCATTTTCCATGTCAGAAGCCCCCTGCCTGGCATCATAAAGCTGGGTTGATGGGTAGAGGCAATCCTTTGAAAGAAAACAAAGGAGAGAAGCAATTTCACACGAAGTGGGCCGCTCAAAATATTCGAGCGAGTGGTGGCAATTCACTAAGTGAAGTTGTGTCGTTTCGTGAGTGGATTCCGGGACCTGGCATGGCAATTTTGGCAAGTTTTGACTTGTAAATAATGCAATCGGAGCAATATTTTGTCAGCAGGACCGGGTGGCTCGACACGGTTTTAAAAATATCTGAAATGGAAATTGGCGGACTGTTATGCGGCTGCTCTCCACAAATATCCCAGAATACCTTCGGGTCAACGCGAAAATTATAGACAGTGAGAGGAACTGTAATCAAATAACGTTATCCACATCTCGCGGAAGAAGTGAGCAGAAAAATGTGGAACAGATTACAAGACGAGGAGTCGAAGTTTGCTGCCAATGTAGACTTTTAGCTTCAAGCTTCAAAAGTTGTCTTTTTGGTGTTGTACGAGGGCGTTCGAAGCCAGATTTTTGGTTTGCAATAGAATAAACGGTCATATTCCCTGAAAATTGGGATTTTGGGGGTGGTAAAGTCTAAACAACTAAGCATTTGGCTATCACATTGGCTCATTTCAACCATAGTCCGGGATTTGTTAAAGTTGCAGGTTTTCAAAGCTTGCGTCCCTAACAATTCCCGTCCAAAGTACATGTTCAAACAAAAGCCATAAAGACAATGAAAGCACTCAAAGGTCAATGCTCCTGGCTTAAGTCGGAAAACCATTGAAACCGGTTTTATTCACGTTGTTTCACGCATGATTCTACATGATTGACGGGCTCCATTGTACCACATACAATATCCACTTTGTTTGTCAGTTTCGTTTACGGAAAAGTAAGAGAGAAAGGCAATTATAAAGTAGAGAATACTGAGCAGAGAAACGGCAGGGGTTTGCTATAGTAGAACTGTAATACCATAGCGGACAGAGAACGAAAGAATAAGATTATCTGACCCAGCTCACTGGATCCAACTTGAAAGTCCACAACAATAATTCATCATTTGCGGTAACCTGAGTTTACAGACGACGCGGCGTCTGTGCTTTTGCGTTTTGTTTAAAGCAAACTTTGTTTTACCTTGTTCAAAAGACATTATCTGGTTGGTTGTCACCATCGTTCCGGAAACGTACACTGGTGAACAAAACACTCACGCATGACTTGCCCATCAAGGGCCAGAATTTAATTTCCCTGTGCTGGTGCATTTTCTCACGTTTTCTGTTTGGTTGATGTCTTCACTTTCGTCACTCAGAACTTAAATGTTGACATCGTCAACATCTAGTGGACTGAAATTTCCACGAAAAGTGACGAAATGTGATAACGTGCTTATGTATTGACGGTCGATTTGAATGACGAATTCGAAGAATATACGTTTGGCTACGATATTATTTGTTTCAACACCCAAGCTCCACCCACAAAACTAAAAATAAAATTGACGAGTTAATGTTTTGTGGAAAATAGACTTACTCACCCGCAAGAATTTGAATACCGCTTAATGTTTGTCTCGTAAGGTGCATTGAAATAGCGGGGTTACCATTTTCATGTTTAACGAGTTCCACGAGTTTGCTGATTTCCAACCACAGATAGTATTGGAATGTATTATCCACGATAACATCATCCACATCGCTGTCACTTGATATTGGTGGGATCAGTTGGTTCGATTCCTAAACAGAAGAAACAATGGAATTGGAAGTTTGAAAAGTTTTTGAAAGTTTGTTCTGAAAAGTGAAACAAAGGCACATTGACAAAGGGATGCCGCACAATGAAGTACAACAGTACGAAGTTATATCATGCATAAGGTAGGGTATGAACACAAAATGCATGAATGTTTTTCATTTCAGTGGCTTTCATCTGGCATGAAATTAGAGTGAGCCCGGGTTACATGTCCCTTACTGGATGCAAACAATAAGAAAACGTTAAGTGTTTGAAAAATTTGATGCGAGACTTCTAAAGTGAAACAACGGCAACGTTGGAGAAACAGAACCCAAAGCCCAGAGGAAATGCAACATTCTGGAATTATGTCATGCACAAGATAAAGTGTATAAACAGACCAGTGACAAAAAAATGCCCGGAGGGTTTAAACTTAGTTAGGTGTGTACCTAGCTAAATTCAAACAAGTAAGAAAATGTTTTTTATTTGACTTGCGACGTACAACGCCGCCGACACTGGGAAAACCAAACCTCGAGTTGTTTAAATAAGAGTACCTTTTCTAAGATGTTTTTCGTAATACCTCTTAAAACGAGATGGACGAAGTTTGAGACTAAGAAGGTTGACGAAACGCACAAGAAATGACATTCGACAAACAAAGTAAATGCTGTGCAGGCAAGTTCCAAATTTTACAAAAGCCCTGGCTTACTCTATTTCACTTTGGGTGGACTTATCAATCCGGAACTTCTAGCACTGAGTAAAGCCAACAAAAGGATAGAGAGGGAGGCATTTGCAATTGGCTATCATCCATATTGTGCGGGGTTTTCGGATTCGGACTTTGAACTTTGAAGTTAGAAATGAAATAAAACGATAAATTAAGTTCTCCTATTTTTAGGTCGCCCAGCAATGCTACGCTGAATGCTGACGGCGCTTTTTCCAAGCTGCACAACAGAATTTATCCAATATGTAGCTGTGGTGATAAGACTTGCAGTTGAGTTTAACTCTACAGAAATAATCCACCTTGAGGTCAAAAGCACATTATGGGAAGATTGTGGTGGTGGTTAAGGGATCAAGAGATCAAAGAAATTAAAGAGAAGCCAAAGATGGACCAATCCAGTGGTATGTAAAGTTGTTCCACAACATGACATCGGTAATGAAGTTATTTTCCCTAACTAGCACACAATCATTGAAACAAACTATGCAAACGCGATCATGTTTCAAATGCAAATTTGTCAGAACTCTGGCGCTCTTCACCCTCTCCCTCTGTAAACCATGGTCCACTGAATTCATTAAGAAGTTTTACTCCGTCCAACGAAGACAGTTTAACTCCCGGACTTCACAGCCATATTTCTAGGCAAGAGATAACAATTCAGACATCCCATTCTCTAACAGTACTCATACAGTAAACTCGTTTTGTCCCGACTAATTTTATGAGACAAATTAGCCTTCACCGAAAACAAGAACCAAGTCAGTGACTCGAAGAACAACTCTCGACTCAAGAACTGGTTGTCTAACAATTTAACTTCTCTGATCTTCATATTTTTTTCTGCAAAGATGGAGGATAACCCAGGCGGGCTGGATGACATTCGAGGGGAAAGAGAAGCACGGTCAAGACAGATTTCGGTAAGTTAATATACAAAACGTTACGGCGCCGCGGTATTTTAAAGTCTCAGTCACTTCGTCAATGCGTGAAATCAACTGCCATGAGACTTCAGTAAAGGAGAACATAGATGATAGATTAATTGGACTCATTTAAAACAGGAAGGAAAAGGTCTTCCCCATTATTTTTGAGTGGAATAAATTGCTGCTACAATGCTTACAACTTTGCTAAGTTAACAATATCTAGATAAGAAGCTTCGAATACAATAAGTAACTGAAAATAAGCAACTGAAAAGAGAGTACTGTATCAAATATCTTGGTATACAAATTGATTCACACCTTAGTTGGAAAAAGCAAGTTTATAGCTAAAAAACTTAGAAGTGTTAGCATTCTATACAAAGTAAGACACGTTGTTGACATAAGCATTTTGGTTAAATTATATTACGCCTTAATCTATCCATTTTTGACTTACGGTATTATTATTTGGGGTAACGCATACGAATCAATTCTTAAACCTGTATTTACACTTCAAAAGAAAGCTATGCGCATTATCACTTTCCACACTCATTCTGGCCCCTTGTTCAAATCTCTTCAGGTAATTAAGTTCTATGTTCTTGTTACATTTTATGTTGCTATTTTTATGTACAAATTTTATAATCAACTCCTTCCTACTACCTTTCATTCCTTCTTCACTAGAGTAATTCATAAATACAATACTAGATTTGCAGCAAAACAGTCTTACTATCTTCCTTATGTAAGAACTATGGTAAATTCAACATTCGGTTCATAGGCCCATCTATTTGGAATTCCCTTGACAGTGATATAAAGTTGTCATCCTTATCTATGTTCAAGAAAAGGTTAAAAGAACAATATCTTGAAGGATATTAGGAAGCGTCTGTAATATTAGATTTGTAAAACTGTTTTGCACTATCTATAACTTTCACCATATCTTAGTATTTTTGCCATACCCTTTGCTTACTTTATGTATTATTTTTTTTAACTCTAGTCTTCTCCTATCTATTTTATAGATAATTTTATTTTTGCTCACGGTTTGCTACATGTTTGTGTATGTGTGTTTGTATTTGCTTGTGTACCGACCTAAATTCGTATGATCAGTTTTCTTAAACTGGCTGCCTGCCCTTTTTAACTTTATGGTTATTTCAGGTGGCCAGTCCCCTCTTTTTCTTTTTATTTAAACGATTATATGTCTGTAATGTCACTAAATGGGGGAAATAAAGCATGTTGTTGTTGTTTGGACATTCAGGGGGATGGTTCAAGAACTAGAGACACGAACGGTTATGAACGAGGGATAAGTGAAAAATACTACAGCGGTTACGGCCACGGCATAGTTTATTCCGCAAAAACGAAACTAGATCGACGTATCCATATTTAAAATTCAAACGTTCAAATTTTACAGAGTTCCCTTGCAAGAAAGCAACGTCCTATGGGCAGTTACACCGTTCAACCTGGTCAAGCTTATGAAGACCCCAGATTACACTTTATAGTTGTGTACGTTCAACACAGGTAGGTGTTTAATGCACTTATTCATAGTCTTATTCATTGACTTGCCTCTCGCATATCATGTCCTTTCACACTGGCGGCTGTGTCAAAAGCAGCCTTAAGATCAAATATACAAAAATATTTCTTGCTTTTCAACAGGCTACGTTTCTCATTGTTCATTTTCCAGTTTCCTTCAACACGAAAACCATATTAAGTTCTCAATTTTGTTCAGTCTATCAATTTTGTACATCAACTTGTTGTCACAATATAGTTCTTAATTATCGACTATTGGTATGAATGAAAGATCAAGTCTTAAAATTTATCTGAAATAAATGAATAAATAAATAACAGATACATATGACTAAAATGTTTGTTTAGTACATACTAACTAGTTATTTTGCCATCAATATTGGACCATTGACCAGAAACGCTCATCCCTCATGTATATATATATATATATATATATATATATATATATATATATATATATATATATATAGATTAAACATTTGCACTACTTATTGTCCATACTCCTTTGTTCTAAAAGCAGACATGACGAAGAGCAGGAATGGAAACGAGTCAACTGGATTTTGTCTCGTCCTTCGGTAAAATTTACACTTACATTATCACAGCTGTTACTTTTTCATGCAATAGATCCAGAAAATTAGCTTATAGATCTCAGGGATGTACAAAAGCGCTGAAGCTTAGAATGTTTTACAAACAGGTTAAATGAAGGATTGTAATACGTTTTGATCCGACCTTACCAGCTATAATTGATTACTATACACTGCATAGACCGTTTGTGGTAAACTAGGGTTTTGTTCGAAGCACAGGCTATAACAGTGCTGTGATCCAGTTTGGTTTCGAGTAGAAAACTGCCTAGCAACACTACAGCAAAGTTAAAGTAATAATTCTTCCACAAATGAGAATATCAAAATGATAATATCAATACACTTTCGGCGTTATCGGCTAATTGATACTTTATGGTTTCTTTGTAAAGTATTTACACAAAATGTATCAGACGTCCATACAAGACCCACAAATTATCGAATCTGTGACACAGATCACAGATGGCGTAATTGTTTACGATTATAGAAAATCTTTTATATCTGCATTCCAATCTTGAACAGGGTCCCTTAAACTTGAATTTAAAGTAAGTTTGCTCTCTTTTAGATACCAGATGAACTTTAAACTGGCACAGATACGGATACCCCATCAGTTGGACACTATTGTTCTAACCTCAATTCACTTTGCTAACGGTTCTAGCGTTTCAGTATGGAAATGTATTTCTCACGTTATGGAATGTAGCTATTGTAGCTGGGGTGTTTCGGTATTCACACTTTGGTGTGCAGTCTAGTAGAACGCATGACTATTTGTAGTCAGGTATATAAGATATTTCTCGCAGTTCAAGGTCACTCGACGGCATCTCTCGCTACCTTTCTGTAAAATTTCCTTTGTGATATTCGTACTTGTACACCAATGTAATATAATCAGTGCCGACTACTAAGGTTGTCAGGGTGATGTTTGCTAATTCGAGAGGTATTGATATGAGCATTATAATAAACGTTTATTGTACGCTTTTTTTAAGTTGAGCTATATTTTCTTGCCTGCAGAAATGTTCATAATACTTATCATTGTATACTTGGTATTTACAGTATAGCTTTGTACTCTCATTTTCCTGCCCTTTTATTAACGCATCATGATAGCTGGCAATAAACGAGATGCCTATTCCTGATCCTTGTCTGCTTCTGATTGCAAAATATGCGTAGGTATCGTTGGTGTATGGAGAGATTTAGAATTCGTAATTAAAAATTATCATAATTTTTTTTCTCAACTGTGAGGATCATTTCTTCATTTCAATGACTGGGAATTGGTAACATCCAATGCCCTTTTTTAATATTTGAAAGAGAACATGGTTTATTTATTTATGTTCTCTTCCAAAGATTAAAAACTTTGAAAATATTGCAAAATATGCGCAAGGTATCATTAATGTATGGAGATTTAGAATTCGTAATTAAATTATCTTTCAAAGAATAAAATAGGGCATTGAATGTTCCCAATTCCCAATCATTTGCAATAATACCAGTCCCCTTCCCTCTCCCTGTGATTGACACTTGGATAATGATACTAAACGCAAGGTGTCTCAATGTCTCGACATATTTTAAGGCCTCTGTGCTCACCAATAAAACTTTGAAATGCGCACTCCAGGTTAACTTTGTCCCGAGTTTTCCCTACACGGAAAGGAGTGGGAGATTTCATGAAAGTAAGGGTAGAGAGGAAGGCAAGGATTCCCGCTAAATTTTATAAAACATTTAAGATAGTACGTGAGCACTCATTGGTCAATAGGTGTGTTTAGATGAGAGTATGTAAACGCGATTGTGACGTCACGCTCTCTGTGTTACCCGGTACAATTTGAAAACATTTCAAAGCCTTCGGAAGACTCGTAAAGTAATTTCAAGTACAACTTTCGATTTGTGGTTTAGCTATCTCTTCCCCCGTGAGCCAGAGGAGAGAAAGCAACAGAAAGAAAAATCACAGCGGTTTGCCTGCCTCGATAATCGTGAATGAGCTGGACGACCTCGTCGAGGGGACTTGAGCGAAGACGACAAAATATGTAACAAAATAGGCGGTAAACGTTTTTCGAGTAATTTTTGCATTTACGTACTACATTAAAATTCTAAATAAGACATTCTTTATATTTAAAAAAAAAACGTGTACACGAAAACGCACACCAAACGATATGATACAGACAGTAAATGCTTCAAATAAAACTATACACGGCTTAGTTTTGGCTGTCACATTTACATAAGCTTAAACGTATTTTCTCTGAGACCTCTTTAGCGTAAAAATCTACTACAATCTGGATCCGCTGCTTGGGTGATGATTCCTAACCAGTAAAACTTCACAAGACACGGTGAGTAATTCAACTTCTCAACCATGTTCTCGGGCTGCCAAATCGAATAAGTTCACGTCACTTTCTACAGCGGTCAAACACAGTGACATTCACTTTCAGCTTAAATTAAGTTCTTTCTTTACAGAATCGTATATCTTGAACATTTCTTCTAGTTTTCGCCGAACTTATGGTATTTTTCTGCAAGATTTAGGAGTATTCAAAGCTGAAATCGCTTTCATCAACATGGCGCTCATTCTCTCCCGCGCTAGCGCCACAAATTTCAACTTGACTTTGACTTTTATAACGCGAACTTTGATTGGTTCATGTGTTGTCAGGTGTGCGATATGATTCGCTAGTAACAAATATGATTGTCCAGAGCGTGTATTGAGAAAATATTTTTCAATCCGCCAAGAAGTAAACTAAACAAAATTTCCCTTCATTTGTCGAATTATTTCTTAGCAAAATTTTATAAAAGCAATAGAGGACTTTTCTAAACACGAGGGCAGTTGGGAGAATTCGAGACAGTTATGCAAACCCGAGACGCAGTCGAGGGTGTGCATAACTTTCGAGAATTCTCGTAACCCTCCGAGTCCTCTATTACTTTAGAGCCCGACCCATTTAAACGCTATTCATTACGCTCTATGAATGTAGGGGTGTTGCTTCTAGATCCTTCAGCAAGATTTAAGAGCACACTAGGGGATAGGGCTTTTTCAGCGTCAGCGCCGAAGACTTGGAATACCCTGCCGGTAAACATTAGAAGTCAGACATACCTTAACACCTTTAAATCCATGCTGAAGACTTATTATTTTAGAGAGGCGTTTGAAAGTAATTTCTTGTATTAGCTTTTTTAGTAGTTTTTAACGCGGTATTCATATTTAAGTTTTAAAAGGATGTAAACATTGTAATATAGTTGCTAGGTTGTAATTCTTTCATATAGTTGTTTTTATCATTTGTATTATACTATTAAGATATTTATTGTCATGCGCTTTTGTTCATATTTAGATGTAAAAGGCGCAATAGAAGTATTAAACATTATCCTACAGTAATTGTGTTAATTAACCAATCCCAAACACATATATTTCTGGCTCTATTGATGGTTTTCGTTAGGTCAGCTTTTTTGTGTGTGAACTTCTCGACCACTGACTGTTAAAACATAAACAAACAAACAAAAACAACTGTCTGAAACGCTGTTGACACCCGGCATACAAGTAATTAATAATTTGGGATGAGGAAACTAAAACAAACGGCGGATTTTGTTTCTGATTTCAAATGACTTTCCTCTTATTGAAAGAACATGTACATTGACAAACGTGTTACCATCGTTTTAAGGGGAAAAGTAACTGTGACCGTTTGCAAGGCTGCTCAGTTATCAAAGATACAATCCCCACAAGCCTTAATCTTAGACACAATGCTATTCTGTCTTGTTTCAATCGTTTTTGTGGTTACTGGTAATAGATAATTGCCAGAAACCTCTATGTTATCGACTGCGTTAGATAGTCCCTAACGTTTCGGACGGATCTTCGACCGAACTGAGAGCGAAAACATTCGGAATTACCTTGACGTTTACCCGACTTCTTTTATTCGATTTTCTCCGCTGAAATGTGAGTTCAAAACTAAATATCTATATGTTACAGTCAATAGTTATTAGAATCTCATTTGAACAAGAAACTTCAAGTAAATACATCCAGTTTTTACGATAAATATGACATCTACGAAGATTGATCGAAACTACTTAAGAGAAACCGCTGACCAAACGTAGGCATAACGTTCAGTTAACACCGCAGACTCTGCATTTTCAATTGCACTGAAATTCACATTTTGCCCATTCTTTTCCCTCCTCTTGTGTGTTTTCATCACCAGTAACCGCGTGTCCTCTTCAAGGCCTCTTGTTTTTCTTTGTCTGGAGGCAGATGCACATTGATAAAAAAACTTTCGATTCGTGGAACATTAAAAACAAAATAACGAAAAAAAATTGAAAAGAAAAGGAAAGGAGAAGGAAACAATGATCGTGTGCAAAAAGATGACAAAACAAGACTGAAACCCTCCACACGCCAAACCCTGAACGCAATACATCTCTTCTCCTTTCAATTGTTCTAAGAGTCCTTAACAGCACATGTTCATTTGCAACAACGCCAAGTTTGTGAAAAGTCACACTGTCCAACGGAAAAAACATGCAAGTTAAATTAGTTAGCAGAACCGCCCCATGATTTCCGTTCGAGCTGACGGACTGCCAGACGAGCTGAGCATAATGATGAAAATCATCAATCATCTCTCACGGGCACGTTCTTGCATCAATATCGCGCACTTATTGCTTATTACTTAGATATTCCCAAAAAGTACTGAACGGTTGTACTACGGCATCCAGGTTAGCGCATTTTTTTTCACTCGTACACGTGTTACGCGTAAGCATATAAACGAGCTACACTTAAAGAAATGTCTAAAGTGAGCTAGCTCTAACTTTGTACACCCGAACTTTTGAAGCCAAAATCAAAATGGCGCATCTTCTTTACTGACTAAAGGAAACTAAAAATTGCATTAAACCTTTCAACCTACAACGTCGTTGCTCGCCTCGTAGAGGACTGACCAGTTGTTAAATTATACTGTACATCATTCACAGATAAATTGAATATTACTATTGAAGGGTTATTTTGTTGTTTTCGTGGCTGTGTGGGCCTTAACAATCTGCTATCGATCGTTGTCACTAAAAAATCTTACTTTCATTACAGATAGTGGTTTCATAATACTGTCTTCACAAAGTTTGCTTGCAGGAAACGAAACGAAACGAAAATAAAGAAGTTCAAATCAAACCTCTGCCTTGTCCTTTGAAGAAGCCTTGTTTCGCTCAGAGTTTTGTCGTTGAATACAATGTCAATGTGGACTTGGTTTTTAGTTAGCGATACTAGGACGTCTGGGGAACAATTCTTGGTATACTGGTATACGCGCCACATGGGTGGCCTTGTCATACTGAAAGAAAAATGAACAATTATGTTCTTAAGGAGAGCATCCGCTGGTTAACTTTAAAGAAGGCGTACACGCAAAGAACCAATGACGCAAGAAAGTGACTGGTGTGACAATCGTAACCGCTAAGTTAATAAGTAGTTGATGTTGATGGGAAGCCAAAACTGAAAGTTAATGACAAAAGTGGTTACTACGACTAGGTCCAGGGGAAACTAGCTGTTACTGGACTTCAATGGTGTGAGGATCTGCTTTAATTTTAAATATTGGCAAGAAAACCTTTTTCCAAAGTTAACAAACTTTGATTTTGATTATGCTTTGCCCTTTCAGTCTTGCAAAAGCATAAATGACAACAGTTCCCCCGCCTTCTCCCCAAAATTTGCTGATGCAAAAGTAATCAAAAGGACATATTTCCTGTTCCATGTCTTATACTGAAGAGAAAGTACACTTTCAGTATTCAGTCACTACAACAACACTTGCATTTGTACATGTGATGTAGATGAGGTTTTCATAGTGGAGGTTCAGTATTGATAAACTCCCACGTGGTTAAAACTCTTTTTACACAGTTCATTATGTTAGTGTCCATAACAGGTATTTCTTTCATTTTGACAGTTGGCATGTGGGAACCAAGGTTTATTAAATTAACACAGTAGAGCAAAGTTATCACTGTGTTCTCTTCTCTGTTTTGAAACAATTTTTAATACCATTCCAACAAATCACACTCCATTTTCCCACGGGCTTTGTTCTAAGAAGCTCTTTAGTACGCAGAATCTTCCTTTGCTTCCTCAGAAGGGTGAAAGATGGAGGGAGACCCTGGAGAAGAGGTGTATTTTATCATTGAACATGTGCAATGGTTTCTCAGAAACTGCCTCGATCCCAAGCAGAAATAAAAGTACAACTGTGAAGAAGTCGTGGATATGTGACCTTATTTGCGATAAGGGGGCTTAAGCCAAGGTGACTCGAGAAAACGGCGTTTTAACTAGTTTAAACGGGTGAAAACTCTTTCTCGAAAGTGTTTAAACAACTTTTTAATGCGTTCCGAAACGTCCAGCTCTTTTGAGCATCAATTTTTATTGTTCATGAGCTTAACACAATTTAACCTCGGGGTTCATATTTACATATTCGCGTTTGAATGAATTATCGAGGCAGGGAGATATCGTGGGAGTTAAAAAAAATGTGCTCCTTTTGAAAGGTTTCTGTCTTGTCCGTATGGTCGGATAAATATCAGGCGAAAGGACGATTTCGCCAAAACGAAGCAAGTCAAACACTGCAGTATTTCGAGAAAATTGTTACACAAAGCTGTCGAACGAACGTGAACGCAACCGAAAGTTGACATATGCAAATTATGCTTTTTACTGCCGGTCGGAAATGCAACATTTGCCGTCGTTTTCACAAACAACCATCGACGCCATGCTTTTGGATATAAAAATAATTAAGTTTCATTCAAAACTTTTACTGAAAAAATGGCGCGTTTAGTTAAAAAGATGAGTATTTCTCAAAGCAAACTTGTGTTTACATTGTAGCTAGACGCGATGGCGCCACCTAAAAATAATTTAATTTTAGATTGTATTGTTTTCTTTAGAATATTATTTCCAACGCTGAAAATGGCTTCGCGAATGCAGCTATATTGGTGTCAAAAGTTTTCGTCGTCAATTCCTGTACACACTTGGAAAATATCTTGGGTTGAACGGCTCATATATTTTTTCCACAGATCGTGGATTGGATGAACGAAGGAGAAGCTGCGCTTGTGACGGAATATTGATTATAATTTCTTTCGCCGTTCGGCTGATTGATCGGACGTTCCTTTTGCCGTTTACTTCTTTCAATCCGAGCTGAAATAAAGTTACTTTACTTTACTTTTTTCATTCCGTTCATCGGTTCGACTGTTGCTCCTCAGACATTACTTCGGAAAGCCGATAGAGGTGTTCCGGCAATACTTCGGAAAATCGATATCTATTGGTATGACGTTGACATATCGATTTGTTTACATCTGAGCGAGTGACAAATTTGCATAATCTGCCCCCTAACAATACTCGTTCCTACGCTTCGCGTATCCACGACTAAAAACAACACTGGCTCACTCAACATCCTTGAGTAAAGACTTGCCCATTATAACCAGTCAGACCAGTTATAAACATCTATATCTACAGCTATACCTGGCAAAGGTTGCCCAACGTGTCAAGAAACAATGAATGAATGAATGAATGAGTGAATGAATGAATGAAAAAATAATCAGGCAATTAAGAAAATGAGAGATGTAGATGTAGTCTTGTGCATCATAACCGGTTAAAACTGGGACCAAACCAAAAATTATGCATCTAATTTATCTAAAATTTTGGATAACGACACAACAAAAAAAGTACACGACTTCTGCAGGGTCTCCCTCCATCTTTTGCCCTCCTGAAGGCAAAAGGGATATTCTGCTTGCAGGGTATAAGACATGTTAAGGGACTATATAAACACAAATGGAACACTTTACTAGTTTCTATTAACGAACATTGCTATAGTCAACATTTGGTATTAAATCTAGGCAGGAATTGGCTCAATGAGGTTCAACAACGGAATGTAGCATTCAGTCCATGTTGTTCTAAAACGCTCTGTATTAAGGAACGGTAAGGTGCTATACCTAGTCAAGAATAGGCTCAACGAAATTGGACAAAATATAGCATACATTCCATATCTGGTTAATAATCCCAAACGAAGTCTCTGGTATTTCACTAGAAAATATTCGAAATCTGCGAACCTTGCCTATTGCTCTCTCAATGTACGTTCGGTGCTGGGCTACTCTTTGTGTTTTTATAACATCACCCTTACTGAATACACTTTGGTTCGCAAGAAATGGGGAATGTTGAATTGCAAGTTAACTTTTTTCAGTTCATCCCCTATGTCAAAACCTTTGTCGGATATTACAGCATCAGCAGCTAATATTTCCCCAACTGTCACCTTGCGCTTAAGGGTATCCTTGAAACCACTTCTACAAACAATTTTCTGATCTGAAATGGACCCTGTGAATAACTGCATCAACGACAATCAGGCTTTTGAAAGTGTAAGTCAACTTGTAACTGGGGTATTTCTGGAACTGCCTAAGAAGGGACGACGGAGTTTGTATTCTAAGTTCTGTCGCATCAGTGATAACAATTGCCTCGATATTCTCTTTAAAACAAGGAGGCATAGTGGCAATTATAAAGTTTCTGTCAGGCCAGATCTTTAAATTGTCAAGACGTACATAGAAGTAATTAATCCAAGCAGTGAACAGTTTGGAAACAGTTCCATCGGATACATTGAATCTTACAGATAAATCAGTGTTTGATAACCCTAGTCTGAGTTTCATTAATACTAGAAGAAATTTATCTTCAACATCCAGGCTATATTTCCTCTCATCAGTTACTAGGGTTTCTTCATCGCTGCAATCTGAAGAGTCACAGGTTTTGGGATCAGAATCAAAGAGAGAATATGAGTCAATGCGAGCCTGTTTTGCTCGTTTTGAATCCCAGTTAACAACGTATGATCTGTCAAGATCAGGCAAAACAAATTGTAATACCACTCTAAATCTCTCATAAAAATTAACACCAGTAAAATGGGAAAAGTATTTCACTTCTTTTTGACAACTGTCGCTCAAGGACCTTAGAATATTTATTGAAAAACCTGTGTGTGCATGGCACCTCTAGGTTAACTTGTATGCCTCTGGAAAAAAAATCGTCCCTGGCTGTTTCATCAAACTGTCCCTCTCCCTCCGATGCAGTGGCAGCAAGTTCAGCTTCAAGAAGTTCTTGTTCTACTTGAAGTTTTAATCTCTTTGAAGATATGTACCGTTGTTGACTTTTTGAAGTCGACGAAAACACGGGGGCACAGGCGCCTTTCTTCAGCCTTTTCTTCTGACCCGAAGTCGAGATAAAATCCTCCAGGGTAAAGTGCTTGGAACAAACTTTCGTACTTTTAGTCACCCTAAAATTACCCAATAGAGACCACGCGACAGCATAGTGACGTAACCGGCGAATAATAGGGACGTTGAGCACCGAGGACGGCAACGGCAACGAGAACGCCACTAAGCAATAGGCATAATGAGCATCAAAAACAATGGCTCTACACGTGCGTTTTGCATTTTGGTACATCATGTTCTTTGCCGTCCTCTGACCAAATTTTTTGCTTTATTGAGAACGTGAGAGCATGCTATTTCTTTCTTTTCCCTTACTTTGACGTCGTTCACAGTAATTTTGTTCCTGGACATATCGCCAGCATTTTCCAAGTTAAATAAATTGGAATAATCGCGAAAGATTCGCTGCTTAAGGTCTTTATTGTCTATTGATACCGCTCTGAAATCATTATTTAACACAGCTTGCAACTTTACATTTTCTTCTTTCAGAATTGAACCACCATCAGGGAAATACATCTGCATTCCACACACTTGAGGAACTTGTGCTTAACAAGACCATCTCCTCTTGCACCAGTTCATAATATTTTCACCGTGCAGCAGACGTTTTGAGTTTTTTTTCAATCAAAAACATTCCCAGGCAGTTTGCAAATACATTGTGGTGAATGTGATATTATAAGCACCAATGTTAATGAGACCAAGCCCCCTTGATAGCGAATTCAGCAGGGCTTCATTTATAGTGTTCCAAAGTGTATTGTTGACATTTTGTCTGCTACTTTACCATGAACTTGGGACCTATCATTTTATCTTAATTTTCTCGAAAGCATTATTTATAGGAAATATAGGAGGTGATGGAGGACTTTTATAGGGTCCTATATAAAAAAATAAATAGGAATTACAGGAAGAATAGGAAGGCTGGATGTATGCAAAAGGCAATTTTTTAAAGTAATCGTGTAGAGTCAGAATTAAAGGAACAAGGAAACTTTATTAGATGAGCTTAGCACAAATCGTTAAGAATGTTTTACCATCCAATTTTTAATCTTTTCTTGGGTCCGGGAAACGCTGATTACTTCAGGACGGTGTCTCGTAATACAACGCAATGTAAGACTAGTAAGGTTACGCAGATCTTATCGAGGCTGTTGCATTAGAGAGGAAATTACGAGTAACCGACTCAGTAGAATTAATTAGTACATAAAGCTTAGGGAAAGAGGCATTTTTTCAAAATGTCCGTTAAGTCTTTCTTGATTCCAAAACCCCTTGTCAAGAGTTTTTCGGCATAGGTATAGGCTGCGCAAGAATACGTTTTCCCTGGAGACACAGGTTGGACTTGATATCAGTTGATGCCTTCTAATTTGTATGTCCATAAGCACAAAGTCCATAATCATTTACTGTGCGGCATAAACCAGTAATCTAAAGTGACCAAAATCTTTCCACCATTCTTTCCAAGCATTTATTGTTGGGGTGGGTCAATTGCGTATTTTTAGTATTGGGTTTTATAGATATTTCTTATAATTCATCATAGTTATTGTATTTTTATATATATTTTTAAATTCATGTAAAGCGCTTTTGATCATTTTAATGTTAAAAGGCGATATATTATTATTATTATTATTATTATTATTATTATTATTTTTATTATTATTAACAACATGCATGGCAGCCATAACAACAAATTTAAGGGGCCTCATCTTCTAAGCTTGTCCTCTGCACTTCTCACATACATTACTTCTCTACGAAGTATGTATAGTTCAAGGTTTTGCCATCTGACACAGAAGAATCAATACTTCGTGAACGTAAATCGTTTAAGACAAGGTCGTGGAGGAAAAACGAGAATTAGTTACTACCGGAAGTACACTGGACGCCGAGACAGTGCAAGAATGCAAGAAGTTCGGGTCAATTAATAGTGAGTGAGCCACAAACTCATCGACTGTAATTCGTGGCAGTGTTGCTTGGGCCAAGGAAGAAGCATGGCAAACCTGAGAAAACTAGTATTCCAAACAAAGAAAAATTATCAAAGAAACTAAACTCCGACAACAGCAGAGTTCCTTTCATTTTAGAATACCTGAGGAACAAGTTGTACAAGTACACTGTCCCTCACATGCTCATAATAAAATCCATCAACACTAATCTAACATAACAAAACCACTACAAGACAAAATAAAACAGTTAGTAGTGCGCGTAAACCGTTAAAAATGGTGATCTGCCAGTGATCCGTTGTTGTAGCAAGCGCAATGCTTTTAACTCATTTCCTTGGGGACCAATGAACCTAAGACGTTTCAAGCCCAGTTATCCCAGTGCGGAGTTCCCATTCTCCAGTGCGGAGCTCCTATTCTCCCCTATTGTTCTCTCCCTATAGAGAGCAAAGGGTTTTAAAAGCAAACAAAACTGAATTCAATGGACAAAAAGTTGCGCAACGAAAAAACAGGTAAAAAGCAGAAACCCCTTTGAATTATACTTAATGGAGAAATATTAAATTGTGGTTACTCTACGTGCCTTTCGAGTATTTCTGTTGAATCTTGTGCTTGTCATGCACTAATGAAAATGGAAATGTGTTGTAAAAAACTGTTACTCCTTCTTCGGAAACATTTTGAAAAAGATAGTCCCTGGCTGTACTTTGGTCCATTACTTTATAGTGTAAGAAGTGGACATAATAATTCTCACTGCAGGAAGAGAATAGAAAGACAGGAAGTCAAAGAATGCGGCGTCAGGGTAAGATCATTGTAATATAATCCCTTTTTTTATCACCCGCGCAGCGCTTGGATCACGCGATTGGCCAGGGTAAGATCATTGTAATATAATCCCTTTTTTTATCACCCACGCAGCGCTTGGATCACGCGATTGTCAAGGGGCGCCTTTAGTCAATCACAACCGAATAGTTGGAGACGCAATTACCATGGAGTCAAGGAAGAATCGCTCAATGAATCAAAGCAGTTTCAGAGATTTATGAACAACAGAGAAATTACCGATTACACAAAAGTGACGTTTATCAAGATTACCAAGAGTTGATTCAACCGACGGTAGCAGATGAGAAGATGATGTCAAGATCAAAGCATAACAGGAATTGTTTGACTACTGACGAGTTAACAACATTCGACTCCCATACAACAGAGAAGAAAAGCAGTATAATACACCAAGGATTGCAAGACGAGAAATACTACCAAACACCAACAAACTATGATCAACGTATGACGCTGAAAAACTGGTTGGCGGTATGCCAATTCAATATTTGGCAACCGGCGCTGAGTCGTCTGCTGCGACGTCAGGGAAGCGGGGAAAAGCAATGCTCCCACTTTTTGTTGTCCCCTTCGAAATTGTAGGGCTCCCGCCGGTCCGATAATTGACGTAATGGGAAGAGTGAGCGTTACTGGAAACTAAAGCTGGCGAATTTTGTGGTAAATTTCACCAGGAACAATAAATACCAAGCTGAAGTCAATGCAAAGAGAAGTTCCTTACCAAGTTAACAGCGGTGATATGGCCTGCGCGAGGCATTCCTTTATTATACAAAGCAACAGAATTCGGAGAAATTGCACTGCTTATTCTCCTCGAAAGTTAATCGACTCTTGTTTTGGTCGTTCGCATTTAACTAAGGCAAAACCAACCCAAACAAACCTTGTACAACAGAAACCCCATTCACCAGAAGTATCCCAGATTTGTGGTCAATTCTAGAAGATATCATCTGCTGAATATTCATTCCTTTTCGAGATATGCAAGGGACAAACCAAGCTTGTACATTTGTAGAAAATAGCAGCCTGAATATTTTGTGTTCGTATTTTTTTTCTTCGGTTTGCGTTAGACGTAGCAACAAACGCTTATGAACACGGTTCTTTTAGGTTTGAGAAATTCTTACTCGCATTATTGAGGCAAAATAACTTGCTTCTTCATTGGCATTCAACTGCAGTACATGCCGTGATGTTTTATTTTGTTTTCTTTCTTGCAGCACCATTCCGTTCAAGTGGAAATGCATCAATCTCTGTTAGGGCTTCATCTCTCATTGACAAACTTCTTCTGCCTTTATTTAACGGAAAGAAGACGGAAAAGAGCCCAGCCAACAAGGTATTCAAGAATTTGCTCTTCTGTAATGTTCCCTTATGTAGGTTTCAAATAGCAAAAGGTCAACAAACATACATGTATTATTGTTGCAGCACTTTCATAAAGCTCGCAACACGTATTGCTAAATAAATAGTCACATTAATGTTTTAAGAGTTTCGTTTACCTTTCGTGAACTTACATTCGAATATAGTAATGTAAACAGCATATTTTAACATGCGCGGAAATTTAATCATGGGCTCTTTTCTGTTCCTCTTTTTCAAGTGACATACAGAGTGAAAGAATGTTAAATTGGGTGAGTGAGAAGTTTCGCTTCCTCCAGGGAATCATAATTAAGTTATGCAGTGTACTTCGCTTTGTTTATACGAATAACTCATTAGACAACAACGAGTTTTAAACACTTTAAAATTAATTTTTGAAGTGTCTATCTTAGTGTATACTAGTATGTTGAATGTGCAAATATAAATCAAGCCAAACGAATGTAGTACTCATTAAATGTCATTTTTAGTTTTCGTCGATTTAAATGTACACTAATCCTTCCTAACTATTGTATCTGTCATTAATTTACAGGAAAATCCAGGGAAACTTGAATTGGAAACTGCCTCCGTTATCTCAAAACAAATAAAAAGAGCACTCGAGGTAAGTACAATCTCGAAAAGTACTTTCCACGACTGAACTGAGCCACGAAGCCACCGACGTTGGGAGCAGGTCAATTGTGGGTTCATATGTTCCCGTGAAAGAAACGAGTGTGAATGATATATGAAATGAATCATATATGAACGTCGGTGGCTTCGTGGTTCAGTTGGTTGGAGCATCGCACCGGTAATTGCGAGGTCACGGGTTCAAACCCCGTTGAAGTCCTGAATTTTTTTTCAGGCTTCTTTTCGCAATTGCATAAATTGCGTTCACAACTGCGAGGATCATTCTTCATTTGATTTCATTTCCGCAGTTCATATATGATTCATTTCATATATCATTCACACTCGTTTCTTTCACGGGAACATATGAACCCACAATTGACCTGCTCCCAACGTCGGTGGCTTCGTGGCTCAGTTGGTTGGAGCATCGCACCGGTAATCGCGAGGTCACGGGTTCAAACCCCGTTGAAGTCCTGAATTTTTTTTCAGGCTTCTTTTCGCAATTGCATAAATTGCGTTCACAACTGCGAGGATCATTCTTCATTTGAGAGTTAATACTATAGTTATAAACGGATTCAGATGATATAAATGTTATAGAACTTCTGGTACAGCCTGTATATTAGTTCACGATAATACTTGTTTAACCTAAATGGCAACAGATACCTTGGTTTTTCCCAGTTTATGACAAATTACTTCAATGGGCTAAGAAATATTAATGGTGAATTGTCTTTTATTCAGGCATTTTCACGACCAGGAATCAGAATGTGTAAGTTATCAAGTTTACTTGCTCATTAAGTTAAATATTTTACTGTTTATAAATCAATTGACTTATGGAATGGAATGGTTTATTTCGAAATCACATTGCAGCCAAGGGCTGAATTAAGCAATTAAACAAGCAATTAAGCAACAATAAAAGTTTACAAATTTAAAAATTCACAAGCATATTATATAAAATTATCAATAATAATTTAATTCGAAAAACAAATCTAAAATAGTAATCGATCTTTTGACAAATCTAGGAAAACATTCTGGAATTATTGGCAGGTCAGTGCGTAAACAAACGAGTTGTTTGTTCTGTGTGTTTTTAAACGAGGGAAGGCAAAAGGACGATGATTTCTGAGTTTGTACTTGACGTTGTTCAATGGTGGTAGTAAGCTGTTTAGTTTATGATTGGGATTCGAAACCACTTCGTCAAACAGTCTACAGCATAACAGACTATGGTGCTCAGCTATAGGCTCAGCTATTGACTTATTGGATGTTAAGATGGGTCGGAGGCTAAAGTAGTTATTATTATTATAATCATTACCAGTATCACTATCTTTCTCATGAAGTGAAATGGTTGACAATTGCGAACTTTCTGTGGATTTACACTGATTCCTACGTTACTTTAACAGGACAACTGTCATTTTTCCATGCATGTATATTAATGATGTGAATAAGTGGTTGCCAAGAGCTTGACAGCTTGATATGAGGCAAATAATTTTTCTCTTACATTTTATGAATTCAAGGGAATAAAAGCCGACTGTGAGGTTGTAGTCCATTTTCTTAAGCACCAGACAGCGTTATTGAATGTGAGTATATACATTTTAAACCCTTAGGGCCCTCGATCAGTTTACGTGTTCTCCTCACTGTCATACTTGTACTTTTACTGCACCATTTAAGAAAATTTGAACACCTAGAAATTCCAATCTTTACTGATCACTCTGCATCATTTTCATGATCTGAAGGTTTGATGACAAAAAATTGGGTTCTTCTCACTGAGTCAGTAAAAGTCATTTCAATTAATTGCTTGCTTAAGTATACACCCGGTCTCTTGTCCACCTCAAAAATTCTTTTTTTTACACCGTCCAAGCACTGTTCACTTAAACTGTTGAGTGGGTTCTGTCATTTCCACCATTACCTAAAACAACCGCAAAATCTTTAACAAGACCAACTCAGCTCCTTAACTAAAGAGTTGCCTAGTTCAAGTCAGTAGGGTGCTAAAACCGGTGCAAATTGTTTGATTAGGTTTGGCGATTAGAGATATGAAAATGGAATTTGACAGCTTCTCTACTTGGAACATTGACAACAAACAAAGAAACACGTTTTTTTACCTCTCACTTATCTGCCATATCATTTAAGACTAAAGACCTCTACGACATTTCAATCATGTTTCAAAGTAAAGATTTATAAAAACCCATTAAAAACAAAAAACCTTTAACCCTACACAACAATTCTCAGTGCCCATCCCTGTGTAAATACATTCTTATGAATTTGACTAATATTAGATACGCTGACTAATTCCTTGACATATTTTGATTGGGGTTAACCCTACTTTTAAAGGGGAAAAACGTTCTTTATTCTTAGGATTTACCCCCAGAGTGCTTTTCCTCAGCAAAACTGGTGTATAATTATTTCAAAAACGTTTGATTGCCAAAGAAGCAAGGCTTCCAATTTAAAATCTTGTTGCCTTACAGCACAATTCTTCTTCTGGAGAAGGAATCACATTCAACAGAATATGAAGCTATTTAAAGCAGTTGACTGGGCGTGGAACAAGACCTCTACAGATAAGGTAACTTCTCGCAAAAGTCCAGGACTTCAAAGTATAGGAATAATGCTCTCACAAAATGTCACCCATGCCCCCTCCTTTCACTAGAACAAAGTTATGACATCAATCTTGAGCGTGAAGCTTTATAAGTCAAGTTTTTACTGGAGGATTGAGATGGGTTAGATTGGCATAAATTAATATGTATAAAGAATAAAGTAAAGTTAGCAGCCTCAGAATTTCTTGGTTGCTCCTAAAATTAATTGGTTTGGCTTTGGATGCATCGAAAACTTCCAATTAAAGTATGTTGTATCATTTGTTATATCTATACAGTTATGATGAAGACAAAGGTTTGGAGGACCTCGACTGGGTAGGTTGGTTCGGTTAAACTTGTATTCCTTTCCCATCAAACCACAGCAGAAGAGAGTTTGTACATCGGGTAATCTAAGCAAGTCAAATCAATTTTAAAACTGAAGCAAAATACTCAGTCAGTAATGATCTTAAATCCAGTAAAAGGGTGATACAATAGTACTAAAGGTAAAGGTGTAGTATTCCCAAAAGGCACTAACAACAAAGTATTTCCATGTGCGTCAAGCCTACATTCTAATGAATTAATTTGAGGTTATAAGCGTTATTGCACAGAAATACCAAAGAATTGTGTTTATTTTCCATAAAGGCCCCAGTCCCTTATGTTTTATTTAACGGCTTAACAGTGCAACAAATATGTCTTTTAAGCTAAGCAATATAATCAAAATCAAGTTATAATGAAGAAAGGGAGACTGAGGAACTACGACTTTCAGTAATCAGGTTAAATATTCGCTTTGTGTCGGAAAGAAATTAATTGTTTTTTTTTCTTCTGCAGATTCTGAGATAATCTGGATACCAAAATATGATTACTTTCGTAGTGCTCTGGAAAACACATGCTCTGTGAATGATATTTTAGACAATGTTTTGGTTGGTCACTGTAAACTGGGTATATGCACAAATGCCTTTTCTGTAGAAAGGTTCAGTTCTTCTTAAGTGACATGTAACTTTTGGATGCATTGTCATTTACTATTTTAAGTGGTTAAAATTTTTGCATCATTTCCCTTTATTATTGCCTCTATTTAATCTCTCAGTAAACCTGACTTGAGATTTCATTTATTTAGGTTTCTGTCTTTTTCTATGCTTGAATGAGTATTATTTAAATCAAAGAATTCATTATATTTTATTCGGGGTGATGAGAAAAAACAAACACTCAAGCAAAGAAAAGGAAAAAACACACATTAACAACAACAACATGGTCTGTTGTGCAATATCCCTTAGCAGTTAAAATTGTAACGATAAAACAGTAGCCCACTTATGTCCACAAGTCCACGTTAACTGAATTTGCGCACTTCATATTGAACAGAGTTATTAATGTCCATATACTATGGTTGATGGAATTGTTTTTGTTTATGTAAAAATAGGCCATTTCCGAATTAACAAATGGTAAACGGATCGGCGTGCACAATTGAGTTATGGTGCACGCGGGGGGTTGCTAAGCACGAGAGAAGCGTAAGAGTCGCTCGAGGCGTAGCCGAGAGCAACTTTAGCTTCTTGAGTGCTTAGCATACCTCCCAAGTGCATCCATAACTCAATAGTGCACGCCGATCCGTTTACCATTTGTTTTAAAACATACACTGTAACATAACATAAGCATCGTAGAGAAAGCAAAGTCCCATTTTATTGCACTAACGTGACCAAGAAAAACAGGCGCGCAAAACTTCATTCACAAAAATTGTAACGGCTTAATACTTCGGTAGACACTATGACGATTGAAACGATACAAATTTCGTAAAATCTCGCCCCCCAAAAAGCGAAATTTTAGTTTATAAACAGCGCACACGTCAACAGCGTTCACCCATGGGCAAATAGTAAATGGTTAATTGACCAATCAGAGTGCGCGCTTTTCTTTAGTTATGTTATAATTACCTTTGGCCTCTTTTTCAAAGCGAGGCCTAGTGCTCATCCTTTCATTTGAAAATGAGTTTAATTTGCATGTGAATGGAAACTAATTTTCATATCAAAAGATGAGCACCAGGACTCGATTTGAAAAAGTAATCAGTAATGAGTGCAAAACTTGCCTTGAATTAGATGTATTGACCATTGACTATAACTAGTAGTAATCGTAGATTAGGGAGTGCGTTCGAGTATTGGTAGGTTTGGCATGTTAACCCTAAAACCACCATATGGAGGGCCATGTGGTCCATGATGATCTTTGAACACTAAAAGCACATTTACAGCATCTTGGAAAGCCTCAAAAATATCAACTTTGACTAACACAATATTAAAACATAGTTTCTGAAAATAGTTGTAGCAGCAACGAACAAATTATTGTAGAAATCGGCAATTGTTTGAGCTTTATCCAGACTGTAATCCCCAGAAATTCCTTCAGCTCCTCAGGACTTGTTCCGACCCAACATGGTATGTTCCTTCGCATGGCATATTTGTTGGTTTCAGTGACGAAATCGAAATGACCGATCCGTGGTGTAAAAAGGTGTACAAAATATTTCTCAGACATTTGTTTATCCTGATATAACAAATTTCAGTCGAGGTCTTTTCTTGAGAGGTAAGGTGGCAGATCATCCACTTCAATCGCCAATCCTCGCCACAAAGAAACTTCCCTGCTAGCAGAGGTCTCTGGCAGAACCCCAATTTCATCGTGTTCAACAACTCGATCAAACAGGTCTTGTTTTTGAAAGATTTTGTCGATTCAATTCCGCTTTTACTTGATGAATTGTCCACTCATTGAAGTTGTATCGCCGCCATTTTTACTTTCGCCATTTCCGGGCTGTAGCAGCTCATTTAAGACATTTAGACATCAGTTTCGTCGTCCTCGCCGACGGTCGTCATTTTGAAAGCTATTGAGTTGGCGTGGCGATGATGTCATTCGTGTTCGCCCCCGCAGACTGCTTGCAGATTGCAGGGGCAGCTCTTTTCAAGACCCACCGGTTGTCCCAACATCTCAATTCAGTCTGGATTAGGACTGCGTTCTGCGAACGCAACAAAGTATTTTGATTGCAAGAAAGAAAACATAAGTAAATGTTATTTTTGTTGTTGTTAGAAAACGAGGTTTGCAGCTTGTGCCTTTTTAAATAGTAACTCTTCATGCTAATTACTCTAAGCTGTAAGGACATGAAAGAAACATGGGTACCACTTCTCCTTAAACAACTCTACAAATACCACTTCCCCTAACAGTACAACTACCATGACGAGTGGAACACTGCTTACACTACAACTACTATTACTCTCACCCTTAACGCCATCTTCAAGAGCTCTCACTACATCCAACTCTACCACCAACACTACAGCAACCCTTACCAAAGGTACCACTACCTCTATTACTACTATCGCTCCCCTATCACTCAACCACTGAGGCTACCGCCACTTCCAACAACATCATCACAAGCAATACCACCATCCATCACTACCACGTCCGCATTTACTAAAACTACCACTACTGCTCAATCTACCACTACCACAATTACACAACAATTGCAACCACTACCGGCCACTGTAATGCCCCCTCTGTTACCACTACCACCATAACTTCTACCACCACTTCTAATATCACTATCACTTCCACTGTCAATACCACTACTACAACTACCACATTCAATATCACTACCACTAACACTACTACTACCAATTGTACTACCACTGGCACGACCCCTTCCACTTCCCCTTCCACTACCACTACTGCGTCTGCTGCAGCTCTCACTACTACATCGGTTACTGGAACTACTACTACTACTACTACTGCTACTGCTACTACTACTATCACTATGGGTACTACTCCCACTACTACCTCACTAACATTACTAGTGCCATTACTTCCAGTGTCATGCCCACATCCACTGTTACAACAATCAATGCTACTGCCTCAACTGCTTCTCGCCCCTACCACAACTACCAGTTGAAGGGCGTTCTGCAAAAGGGGCGTACAGCGTATATCGCATTTTTGCCCTAAAATCCAAAATATCTCTTAACTCATTCTGCTTTGGCATACACAATAGAAATGGTGTCAGAAATAAAGTTCTGTATATATTTTGCGATTAGAAAGCTAGGATCCGAAGGATTAGCTTATGACTTTTCCCCCAAACTCAAGAAACAGTAACAAAAGGACCTGATGCATGATTGATTTCTTTTGTTTGAGTTGGTCCAGTTGTAACCAGTCTGTATGCCAAAGTAGAGTAGCGAGTGAATTAAGAGAGAGTTGGGTTTTAAGGTAAAAAGCGATATACGCCCCTTTTGCGGAACACCCTTGAATTGACCCCAACCACTACTATCACCAGCACTACTACTATTACGGAGTACCATTGCCACTTTACAAATAGCACGGATGGCGAAAGCTGGGGTGATAGGGTAGGGGACACTGAAATTGCCTTGATGCTTCCCACCATTCGAGTTACATCCAACTTGGGAAAGGGGTATTTCAGACCGAGACCTAGCTGTTTTCGAATTTAGCACTACTACAGTACTAATGACCGTATTTAACGTGGCACTTAACACTTGCGACATGGATGAAATGATCAATTTTAACATGCTTTGATTAGAGTGATACGAAGAATCTGTAACAGTATTTTGAACTGCAAAGAGTGGACCACTCAAACAGTGATGTACAGTCATATCTTCCATGACGTATTATAAAATAGATGGGAAGTCATAGATTCCTCTGATGACACCATGCACTTTTCGTTAATTCAGTACTTCAATTGCACATGTCATTTACACCTGCCTGGGGGCATCTAAAAACTTTCAACAATAACAGTGCAATGATAACCACGTGTTAAAAAGCTGCACACAATAAACTTGTGCAAACAATGTCGTGAACTTGGCAATAGAGTTTAAGCAGTTTTAGAAATTAAATTTCACTGTTGAGTGTCATAAACCCAAAAGGACTGTTAGTCTAACGTTAAACACTATGACTGCATGATTTTATAAAAATATTGAAAATGTTATGTGAGGATAAAGGAACGCTGCTCTTGATGGTTACGTCTCATTAGTTTTGTTATTAGCTACTGACTAGACAGACCGCGTGTAGGTTAACTGTGCTGCAATGTTTGTGACCACTCAAAACATCAATAGTACAATAAATAAATGATCTTCATGGAAAGCGTAAAAACTAAACCACCAGCTCCAAGTCCACTGCTTACTGCTTCCTCGGCGGGCAATACCTGTAGTTTTTGCATTACTACTAGATAGGAGAGTTTTTAACTTAAGCGTTGCGTTATTGAGGGTATTCCTAATTAGGCACGTATTACAGGGGAACAAAATCATCTAATTACTATCTTCAAACAAATTCAAAGACGCTGAAAACAACCTCGACTGTGCATCTACAAGTTTCGTTTCTGGCTCGGAAACATCGTCTTAAGACATTCGTTACTTACAAGGTTTTTGTGGTGGTTCACTGTAATTCTGAAATATTAGTTACTAAAGAACAGACAAAGAAGAACGTCAAAATCGCCTTTATATTACGACAGAGGGTCAACGGATATGCTTGGCACGTTTTAACCGACGTCTTTTACCTACTACATGCGGTAATTAAGAAAAGGATATTAATACAACATTCAATTTCGCCTTCGAAGACTTCCAAACAGAGGTAAGAAAGTCAACTGTTTGGCGAATTATGTGGAAAACATTGACAGTAGTGTCAGCCAAATTCTTTAAGATATTATTTCCTCGTTTCTTATGATGCCTAAATAGTATATCTAAAACAGAGTTTACTGACACAATTTCACCCAAGAGATTTTCAACTTATAACATTAATTCAAATTGATAATGTTCTGGCCTCAGTTTTACGAAAAATACAAAATAGACATCCAAACCTTTTATCACCACGGTTATCTTGCCATATTTGCCGAAAGGCTGTTCCAGGGTATTTGGAAATATATTAAGCAACGTTCCGAGATATCTTAAAGATCAAACGATATTTCTTTTCAGGAGGAGCTGTTGTAGTAAACACGCCTGAAAAAGCTCGTTCACAACACAACCAAAGGCGGAACGGAAAGGATCTGGAAACGAAGTTTCAAAACGAGGTCATTAGCGTTATACACGTGTGAAATAATGACGCAAAAAATTTATTTGCAATTTTGTAGAATGAAGATATAGTAGCGAGAATTTACAACAATTAATTAGATAGACAGCGTTAGCGTTAGCAATTTGACCTGTTAAATGTGACACTTATCCTATATCTAAGGGACCAAGCTATAGCATGGTGAATGCTTAGCTTTGATTTTCGTTCGATTGCGGCAGTGAGGCCTGTAACTAGCCGCAGAATTGTGGCCGCAATACGCTTAATTATCCGAAAAAAAAAAGGCAAGTAACGAATCAATGAATGAGTTAACGAATCAACCTAGGCTGCAACAAAGATCATTAAAAGTACTCCCAGTGTATAAAACTGCTGACGGATTGGCTTCCCTCCTTATATTTCCCGAAACAGAAAATTCTCAGTACTAGTAATGGCAGGTAGCTGGATGGAGAAAATAGTCATTCTCTTCTACACCTTGCTGATAGTTAGGATGCACATGGGTGGCACTTCACTCTAGTTTGTCAAGTATTTCCCTACTCCCCTCATGACATTAAGAACCCCGTTATAACAAACATAATCCAGAAGCCCAAACGTAAAATTAACCCCAATATAACGGCTGTCATTACGTGACTGAAGTTGAAGGTAAAACAGATCAACAGAGGTCACTGTCAAAATACTTTAATCCAATAGGCATTATCGATCGTGAAATGCTGTACCTTTCTGTATGCTCTAAGGGTACTCATGAAAAACACATCTATACGGCAATATCGTCTTAGCTCAGGTAAACCCCGATATAACGAAGTTTTCGGTCGTTTTCCCTCAAATTCGTCATAACGTGGATTCGTTCACAACCAAAGCCAGTCCCCTGGCTCTTAAACATGTCTGGTTTCCAATGTAGCTAAACTTCTACGAGACAAACTCTAAACTATATTACTTTAATTACTAACTTGAGTATTATGAACTTTGAACAATCTCTTCACTGTTAAAAGTATATTTCGTATGGTAGTATTTGGCAGGATTTGTTCAAGAACATCCCATGTTTTTTTTTAAGAAATATGATGGTATGCTCTAGGCCTGTAACACTGGGATAACCTAAAATAAAAATCCTATTTCACAAGAAATTAAAAGACAGAGGAAATCATCCTCTGGACAAGACGCAAAGACGTGTGTTTGTTACGCATAACTAAACATTTCACATAGTTTTGTTACAGTGACGATTTATACGCAAGAGGTTGTCACATGTATACACTGGACCAGGAAAGTGGTTAACAACGCTAGGAATGTTGGCAGCCGTTGGGTTTAATTTGCTTTTGATTGGAGCCGCCATTTTCTTTCAATTTTGATTCCCTTTATTAGTAGCAATCCATAACGTCTTCAATTCTTTATTTATTTGCACTATAAAGGGCATTTAAATACAATTTATAAGGTAAAGAAATGACAATAATAATGCATTAAGAAGTGTTAAGCCGTTAAGGAATAAATTCATATGTGAGCGGTGACCAAAGTAGCGAAAGCTTTCTGCTTTCTGGTTGGACACTGCCATGGTCAAGTAAATGGCAGCACGAGAAATTGAATATTCAGCTAAGTTAGACTACATACGTTCTATTCGTGTTACCAAAAAAAAAAAAAAGAAAAAACGAAATCAGCAAAATGAAGCCAGTCAGAAAAAAACTGGGTAAAAATAAAATAACGACCACAAACTGTCTTTGAGTACAATCTCAAGTTTTGGTAGCCTTTACAAGGATACGTCAAGGGCAACCATGCGTTCAATGAAACTTATCAGTCTGGCACTGTTCAATGTAAAATAATCTATGGTAGTGTTTTCTGTTCTAATACATCCGTCAACATGCTGTTCATCAAACGCCCAAATCAAGTCATCACGGCACTGAGGTCTTCAGAATTAAGAAGACGGCAGACAAATTCTGAAGCTAACCCAGTTCGTCCGCTTTTTTGCCAAAAGCCAAGAGATTTAGCAAGGATTTGAAGAAAGATAAAAATGAAAGAAGCATCAAGAAAGATTCAGCATTTTTCAGTTAGTCGATAAATCTTCGCGATTGCACACCATATCAGTCACCTGACTGAAACAATACCAGCATGCATTGGGTGTATGTTATGGTTGATTCTTGTAATCTGCATGCCCACGAAAGTCACATTTGAAATGGATGCTGTCTTATTTCAAGCTGAGGTGAGTGCATTGCGCTTGCGTTCAGAAATCTCAAGAGCTGAATTCTTGTTATACAATGAAAAATCAGGACCTTCCACACTTTTTCACCTAGTCAAATCAGCGGCAATTCCCTGACTGACACATTGCTAATTTGGTTGTAAAATGAGCAATCAGAGAGAACCAGTTAGTTAATAAGCAGTTCAGGTAAGCATTATCCACGAGGCTGTCATTGATCTATATCTATTTTTAAAGATCCCGTACGACAATTGTATTTTAAACTTTCCGGAATTCATTTGTCTTGAAGCTTTCACTCAAAGAACCAACTCATACCTCGCTGAAACTATAAATTGTCAGTGACATCAGAACCTTCATTGAATCCCTCACGTTCTATAACAAAACCTACATAATCATCAAGCCTCAAACATTGTCATGCAACCGTGCATGTTGCCTTGCCGGTATTGAACGCTAATTTCTTTCAAGAAGAAATAAAGGACAAACGGGTAATGCCACCTCCAAGGTACAGTAAAAGGGCAATGACTTTCCAGTCTTTTGTGGAATGTGTAGTATGAAGACTAATTTCTCTATGTGGATTGCAGGCACCTTAAGGATGGTGAATTAATCAGAAAAAGCTTTGTGAGTAATATTAATTTCACTCAACTTCACATCACCCAAAAATGGTCCCCATCACTGTCCATTCAATGTTTTAACTTGGTATAGTATTCTTATTAAAATATTTTCTCTTGGTACTAGAACCAAGCAATCCAGATTAGACAACACCTTTTAAGAAGAGATCACCTAAGGCAGGTATATGTGTTTTTGTGGCGAAATATAAAATAGTAGTTGTGGACATCAAAAGAAAAGGTGTATTCTCACATAAAATAAAATTCCAAGTATAATTCCAGCAACCAGCAAAAGGACAACAAGGGACTGAGAGGCTTCTGCCACATCTATCTTCAACTTAAAGTTGCAACATAAGCACCAACGCCAAACTACCTCCTTCAAAACTTTTGAAAGGGAGCTTCAAAAGATAAAGACCTTTACACTACAGTACACTCCACATACCACACCACAGCAAACAACACTACACCACATCTTTTTTCACCCCCAGACACGTCTGAGTTGAAATCACAGCTGATAAATAACCTTACTTGATAGAAGAAAACCCTACATTCCACATTCAAGGCGTACGATAGAAAGCAAATAATTCTCCCTGACAATCTTACAGCATCAACCTTGGGAGCTCCACCACTCCCACCACAACCATAAGGCTGATCACTTCCCTTCCTATCACTGATCCGCACCAATGCACCGGGGTGCTTATCAGTCTGTTTGACCTTTTTCAGGAGTACAGACGACGACATCATGGAAAGAATAAACGTAAGTAACCAAACCATCTTTGAACAGCAATGAAATATACGTTTCTTATTAAAAGGTATGCATCAGATTTTTATAAAGACTATGTCACGTGATCGTTCTTGTGTCTCTTGAAAACAATATTCTGAGAGGATTATTCGATTTCCCTGACTGACATATGTCTTGGTTCTAGAACGAGACCAGGGTCATCAGACTGAACCTGGTAGAAAGCGTGCACCTCAGGTACGCATTCCTTGTTACAATGTTGTTGAGTTTGGTCAATTCCATGAAAAAAGACCAAATGGTCATATGTTTTCCACTCTTCAGTTTATGAACAAGTAATAAACGTCGGTGTATTTGTCTCTGTTGCTTCTTCCCGACACCACAGTTCAATTACCATTTATCAACAACCAATTTGACATCTCCAAGCTTAAAGGGAGTGTCTTCAAGCTTAACCACTAACGATTCCAGTCCTGTTTCCAACTTGGCCCTTTGCTGTTACCTCATTTTATATTTTCAATAACCTTATCTGCAAGCAACCTTGGAGAAGGAACTCCATTTCTCCCACAATAACCTTAAGATTATCACTTCCTCTCCAATCACTCATCCGCACCAATGCAACATGGTGCTTAGCAGTCTGTTTGACCCTTTCCAGAAGACATCTCCAAACAGAAAGGGAGCGTCTTCAAGCTTAACCACAAAAGATTCCAGTCCTGTTTCCACCTTGGCCCTTTGCTGTTATCATATTTTATGTTTTCAATAACCTTATCTGCAAGTATCATTGAAAGGATGTGTCTAACTGAAGACCCCATATTGTCAGGTACATTAAAGCAGTCCTTATTAAGGGAATGTACCACATTTCTGAAACAATATGGTCCTTGTGTCTCTTGAAAACAATATTGTAAGATGATTATTAGAATTCCCTATCTTGGTTATAGAATAAGGGCAGGGCCATCAGAGCCAACTTGTTTGAGAGCGAACGCATAAGGTAAGCACTCCTTCTTGGGTTATTGTTGTTTTAGTGTTATTTAATAACAAGTTTCACTTCCCCGATCCTCTTTTGAAAATACCACAGTCAACTACCGTTTAACCAAAAAATCAACTTAACATCTTCAGGCTCACTGGGAATGTCTTCAAGTATTCCCTATAAAATAAACTTTCCACTTGTCTCTTATTCCCTAATATATGTTTAATAATCTTATCTGCAGCCCTCACCCAAACACCGACATTATATCTCGCTAGCGACCCCATATTGTGACTGACATCAGATCTGTGATTGCAGCCCTTTACTTGTATGAAGAACGCAGCCCTAAACTTTGGTCAGCAGCCTCTCAATAAATCTAAAGCTCGCCTTCAAATGATTCAATTGTGTGCGCTACTCGTTTATTGATTCCATTCATTAATGGTACCTTAATTCTACAGACAGCTTCTTCCAAGAAAAGACAGACTGTCTAATGTGCAGCAAAAGCTAAATGAAGTTTTGGATCTTGTGACAGCTGTAGAGTGTCACATAGTTTTGAACTGAACTAGTATCAAGGAAAAAAAAACACTTTTAGGCTTCTCTACCCAGATAAATTAAAGAACTAACCCATTCCTTCATTTCTTTTTCAGGCTCCTTAACAATGACGATTTAATGAGAAGAAGCTGTGTAAGTACGAACCTACTAAGACATGTTGATCCTTTCTTTCCCATTTCATTGAATCACACTCCATTAAGAAACTCCTTCTCATGCCCGTCGTTGCAAGAGCTGCACCTTTAAAACAAGAATGAAAGACTATCATTCAAATTGTTCTTGCAACCACTTCCCATCCATTTGTACAAATGAAGCAGCTTTAGGCTTAAATTCTCTCTTCTGGTACTAGATCCAAGCAGTCCAAATCAGACACCACTTTAAAAGAGATGACCACATGAGGTACGTTCAAGTAGTTCACGTATGGCGAAATATAGGTTTTCTCAAACGAAAGATCTACTCTCACGTGAAAAGGCCAAACATAATACTATCAACCAGTCAAAGACAAGAAAATGAGATTGGATGACTAATGAGTTCCGACTCTGAGATGACGCAAAGAACATTGTAATGGAAATAATCTTGTGGAAGTCGGGAACTCAAGGTCAATCAATACTTTGCACTTCACTTTCAATGGGGATTTTTGATAGTCCATTTGGCGATTAAAGTGTCACACAGAGGAAGTAAATTCTTGCGAGAATCAGACACCCTAGACCTTTGGGGAGGGGGGATGCTCCAAAAGCCGTCCTTTCCTATTAGTAATTCGCACTTATCTGATTTCGATTGGCCTTTTACGGGAGTATCAAGGTAAGTACTCAAACCATCTTTGGATAGCAATGGATAGCTCATGTGAAATTGAAGATATGTCATCATACGCACTACATTTCTGTGGCTAATGAAGCGAATTTTCTAACAGGCTTCATTTCTGATAAAAAAAATCTGAGGCAATTTCTTAACTGTTTGATAGAGATGGAGGCCATGGATGTACGAAGACACGTAACTACGTAATGACGATGATCCTGGAGATGTGTATGGTTGTACACATCACATGCTGTTTTTTTTTTTTTTTTCATGCTAACGATCTTTCCAGTAAGCGCGTGTATCGCATTATCTTCATGCCAAAATTGTCAAAAAAAAAAAAAAAACCCAAAGAGTCTACTAGCTGAGGCACCTCGGTACGAACCAGAGCCTGTGCATGAAAAGTAACTCCAAAAGATGCACGTTGTTGATAGGTTGCCCTCCAGTCTATTGCGTTTCTATTGCCCCCATCTCAACCAACAGATTAAGAATTCCCCCTCCACCTCCTTGTGAAAATACAACAAGTTAAGCAACAGCTTATACCTTGGCTTTACGTTTCGACTGTTTCCTAATTACCTCTTACTTTGTGAATGAGATCTTCTCGCAAACAAAAGAAAAAGTCACCAACACAACACATACCACGCAGTGATTAGAAGGAGTACCACCTTAACTTGTACGTCCAAAACCACGCAAATACAAGTTTTATTCACCTATTGACGACCATATCTAGGACAGGACCTTCCAAAATCATAAGTCATATGGCTGTGTCTATGTGTATGCCTAAGTCTGTCTATGTGTATCCCTAAGTCTGTCTATGTTTATGCCTATGTCTATGTCTAAGTCTATGTCTATTTCTATGCCTATGTCTATGCTTATGTCTGTCCTTATGCCTATGCCTATGTCTATCTATACCTGTATCTATGCCTATGTCTATATCTCTGCCTAAGTTTGTCCATGCCGATGTTTGTCTATAAGATTAAGCCTATTCTCCCTTCTTCCAGTTTGAAAAGTGTCCATTGGTCGATTGTCAAGCCGTATTTTGATTACTGTAGTATTGTATGGGATGACATCAGTGACCACCTCATGAATAAACTTCAGGTATTGCAAAATAGTGCCGCACGAATTATTGCAGGGGGCGCACTACCTTACACCCACTGATCAATTGCTGAACAAAAACGGTTGGTCTAATCTTAGAGAGAGGAGAAACAAATAAACGATTCCAATGATGTTCAAATTCATGACCGATATGATTCTAGTCTATCTAAAGGAAATATTTTCGAGAAACGTTGGGTCCTCTGTATATAATCTCAGAACATCAAAATGGGACTTAGCCTTACCAGCACCAAGAACTGATTTTTATCGGAATAGCTTTGCCTACACTGGGGCAAAGTTATGAAATGCTTTTCATACGAGGTTTCAAGAGTAAGTTAGAAGATCTCAGTCTCTATCGAACCTTAACCTAAGTTTGTATATAGTTTCGAAATATTGGTGAACTAAATATTGTCTACAAAGTATCTTAAGAATTACATTTTAAAGTAGGATTTTATATAATTTTAGTGTACTTTTAATTGGTTCACAATGCAGTGTTTGTAAATGTTTGAACAAAAATACCGTGCTGAAATAACGTTTTCTATTCTATTCTATGCCAATGCTTATATCTATGCCTATGCCTATGTGTATATTTATGTCTATTTCAATGTCTAAGAATTATTACAGGGACGCACTACATCTATTTATAAGTCTGTCAGTGCCTATGTCAGTGCCTATGCCTACGTCTATGCCTATGCATATATCTATACCTGCATCTATGCCAACGTCCGTCTGTGTCTATGCCTATGTCATTGTCAATGCCTAAGTCTATGCCTACGTCTATGCCCACGCCTACGTCTATACCTGCATCTATGCCTATGACTGTCTATGCCTGTCACTGCCTAAGTCTATGCCGATGTCTATGCCTAAGTCCGTCTATGCCTGTCTATGCCAATGCCTAAGTCTGTCTATGCCTAAATCTGTGCCTATGTCTGTCTATGCCTACGTCTATGTTTATGCCTATGTCTATAGCTATACCTGCATCTATGCCTATGACTATTTCTATGCCTATGTCAATGGCTAAGTCTATACCAATGCCTAAGTCTATGCCTATGCCTGTCAATGCCTATGTCTATGCCAATGCCCAAGTCTGCCTATGCCTAAATCTATGTCTATGTCTATGTCTATGTGTAGGTCTATGCCTATGTCAATGTCTATGTCTATGTCTATGCCTATGTCTAGGTCTATGTCTTTGCCTGTGCCTATACCTGTCTGTGCCTATACCTATGGTTGTCTCTTTGCCTATGGCTATGTTTGTGTATGTGCAGATGTATTTGTCGTAATTTACTTTTACCTTTAGTTCAATGATAATAACTATGAAACAAAGAAAAAAGGACAACATTGAACCTCAACATATTTGTATATCCAACTTCACATTCGTATGTATATGTATATGTATATGTATATGTGTATGTGTATGTGTGTGTGTATGTGTATGTGTATGTATATGTATATGTATATGTATATGTATATGTATATGTATATGTATCTGTATCTGTATCTGTATCTGTATTCAGAGATGTTGACGTAAATTTACACGCAGATACATATGGGTAAGTATATCGACTGCTCCCAGTGATCGTCAGTTTCAGGCTTTGTAACAGCATTGTTTGTGAGTCCAATCAGAAGACATCGCGTGTCTATTATACAATTGTTAGAGATTTATGAATTTTTGCCAATTCTCTTTCTTTGTACATGTATACGTCTGTAAGTTTACATTTATGTATATGTTAAACAGTTTTTCAGATCGTCATTTTTGTACTGTGTTGTCAACACAACTACAAGTTATTTCTTTCCCTTGAATGACATCTTGCACAAAAATAGTCCTGTATATTTGAATAACTACTTGAGAAATTCTCACTTGGACAATGAATATTTTTCTCTTTCAGATACCAAACAAAGTGTAAATATGAGGAGCACATGTCTTTCTGATCACCTTTCATCTTCCGCTTTGTTTTGTGTTTGAGATTGGAAACTCATTTCGTTCTTTACGTTAAAGAAAACAAGACTGTCACATTGAGAGGATTGGTGTAAAAAAAAACTAAAATGATTAATTAAAAAGAAGGTATTTACTTATTAATTTGTGAACACCTGAGATGTTAAAGTAACACTTATATTCTTCCCACCCTTCCCTACCTGGTTATTGATAAATTACGTTTCGTCAGGACAAGAAAGTTGTGAAAATTTTCCTCAATACGCTTTACACGTGTGCTTTGCCAAGATGTCCCCATTTCCAGGTAAATATGAGTTGCTAATGGAGGTGTGCATTCCTAGTAGGAAATGACAGTAATCCAAGATTATAGATGTACGTTTTACTGTCCCCGATTCTGCTCTGATAACATCTTCGGCCCCTACTCCCATCTTTCCGGATTCGACCTGTTTATTCCTTTTCTTTCTTTTCCTCAATTTGATTCACCTTTTTCTCGTTAAAAAACATCAGCATCTTAAAATCGATTACACATCTTTTCTACGTAACCCCAGCGAGTGCAACGTGACATAATTCTTTACAAACAAAATGTTCAGAAAAACTGTCTCCCCCCCCCCCCCCACCCTCGTTGAGGGTTCTAGTTTATCAGACATGATGCGACCTATTTAGCATTTTCACTAATACAACAGATCAGGTGGGAACCAGCGACAGCCCCATTTGTTGCGTGACAAGTCTTCACAACATCGCTTTATAACATTCTAAATATATTCGTATTTAAACTTTCTATGGAACAATTTCACCGAAAACACTTTCCTAATTTTTTTAGGGAAAGGCATTTTGCCGGCAGAAAACTATACAGTGTTCTTCCAGAATATTATTCTTCCAAAATAATGTGGACGTTAAGCGAACATAAAGCCTTTAATATTTTAAACGAAGCAATCCTATTTGCGTATCAAAGATGTCAGTATTAGAACAGGCTACTCACGGTGAGACATAAATGCCAGCGTATCGTTCTTGGTGACTAATCCTGCTTGCGTTCTTGCTCCTCACAGGGTGAGAATATATACAATCATAAAACGTTTAAGTGAACTTCTCGAGTTTGAGTTCCATAAAGCGCACGATGCATGTAGAGGCAACGTGATTTTTTTTTACTCTATATAGCAAAACACTTGTTGAAAAGTGTACATATGTGAAGATATATCCAACTGGAAAGCATTGCAAAGAAACAGCAAGTGCCCTGTATTGGCGCATATCCAGTCCATGTAAAATTGCTCTGTAATTCTAACACCTGTAATACAGAGGGCATGCTACTTCAAGCGCAGTACAAGTGTTCTCTATGGGAAAGATTTGCATGTGTATATATTTTGCGGCTTCTGACTTGTCATACAATGGAGATTGAATTGCAGGTCTTGTTGTTTCCTGTCACCATTTCGCATGAAAACATTTGCTGGCCGCTTAATAGAGGTAAAAAAGCAATAAATAATAACCTTGTAACAGCAGAAAGGTGGCCGTTGAATAGAGGTATTGAATATAGCATTAAGTGACAAATAAATCGGGACTTTAGAAAGTGGCCGTTTAATGGAGGTTGGCCGCTTTTAAGGTGGTTTTTCAAAGCGACGGGTGGATTTCTTTGGTGTCATTTTTAGTCGTGGATACGCGAAGCGTAGGAACGACTGTTGTTGGGCGTCAGATTATGCAAATTTGTCACTCACTCAGATGTAAACAAATCGATATGTCAACGGCAGACAAAATAGATATCGATTTTCCGAAATATTGCCGGAACACCTCTATCGGCTTTAAGAAGTATGTCTAAGGAGCAACAGTCGAACCGATGAAAGGAATGAAAAAAGTAAAGTAAAGTAACTTTATTTAAGCTCGGATCGAACGAATAAACGGCAAAAGGAACGTTCGATCAAACAGCCAGACGGCGAAAGAAATTATAAACAATATTCCGTCACAAGCACAGCTTCTCCTACGTTCATCCAATTCACGATCTGTGGAAAAAAATATGAGCCGTTCAACCCAAGATATTTTCCAAGTGTGCACAGAAATTGATGACGGAAACTTTTGACACAAATGTAGCTGTATTCGCAAAGCCATTTTCAGCGTTGGAAATAATATTCTAACGAGAACAACGCAATCTGATCAAATTATTTTTTGTGGCGCCATCGCGTCTAGCCACAATGTAAACACAAGTTTGCTTTGAGAAATACTCTTCGCTTTAACTAAACGCGCCATTTTGTTTTGGTAAAAGTTTTGAATGAAACTTGTTTATTTTAATATCCAAAAACATGGCATCAATGGTTATTTAAGAAACGACGGCAAATGTTGCGTTTCACATTGGAAGTAAAAAGGGTAATTTGCATAATTATGTCAAATTTCGGTTGCGTTTGTTCGAAAGCTTTGTGTAACAAATTTCCTCGAAATACTGCAGTTTGGCTGTCCTCGTTTTGTCGAAATCGTCCTTTTGCCTGATATTTATCCGACTATACGGACAAGACAGAAACCTGTTAAGCTTTCAAAAGGACCACATTGTTTTAACTCTTACGATATCTCCCTGCCTCGATAATTCATTCAAAAGCGAATATGTAAATATGCACCCCGAGGTTAAATTGCGTTAAGCTCATGAACACAAAAAATTCATGCTCAAAAGAGCTGGCCGCTCCAACGCATTAAAATGTTGTTTAAACACTTTCCGGAAAGAACTTTTACGCGTTTAAACTAGTTAAAACGCCGTTTTCTCGAGTCACCTTGGCTTAATCCACCTTATCGCAAATAAAGTCAAATATCCACGACTTCTTCACAGTTGTACTTTGATTATATTCGTTGAACCTTTACGTTACAGTGCGATAGGGGTCGCACTGTAACTCAAAGGTTCAACGAATATAACTATGACACCAAACAAATGCACCTTTCGCCTTGGAACACCACCTTCCCCAACCCTTTCCCCCTGAATCGCTTCGCTTGATTACACAGGAAACTAACACATTTGCAGGATATCCACCAGATTAGAAAGCAGTCTCCTCCGTTGTACGAAATAAATGTTCCACGACATATGCACTGGAAGATGGAAGAGGTAGACAGGAGAGGACAAAACTAGTGTGTTGTTAAACCGGCTTATTAATTGCTGTCACATATTTCTACCATTCCTTTATGTCAGTTATTCTTTTGTCACTTTTTGGTGTCACTTATTGACGACTATGAACCAATGATGTATGACGCCGGTCCCACTTGAGGTTTACACATTTTCTGTTTCGCGGATTTATTTTTATCGTTGTTAACCCTAAATAGCACAAAAGCAGCCCTGAATTAGTTGACATTTCATGTACATTGAAAACATGACGTCGGCTTTGTGTAAAGAGTAAAGTGAAATGATCTTTTTTAAAGGAGCACTGTCACTGGGATTTTTGCTGTTTTTGGTTCAATTGTGCCAAACTTACTGCCTTTTTACTGTTATCGTGCAAAAAATGATCCTACAGAATCAGCAAGATGAATTCCAATGAAATTTTAGCAGGGAGAGCTAACCATAATAATTTTTTTGGTGATTTTTCAATACACAGCTTGAAATTTTGAAAAAACTGGCAAGTTTTTTCAAATTGCAATCCATTTCCATCCTCGCCATCTTTGATGGAATACGGGAGTTTATAGTGTCAATGCAGTACTACAGTCTTTGGCAGCAAAACTAGACCATTATTTAAAGGTTTCCACTGATGCATTGGCAGTTTTAAGCTTTTAAAGTGGTGGTACAATAGCGTGACACTGCCCCTTTAAACCAGGCCCCAGTTGTTCAAAGAGCGGATAACTCTATCCAGCGGATAACTCGCTCTCCAGCGGATAAAATGTATCAGTTGTGATACATTGTATCCGCTGGATAGCAAGTTATCCGCTGGATAGAGTTATCCGCTCTTTGAACAACTGGGGCCTGATCAATAAAAAGTACCCTCCTTCACTGACTACAACCCTGAGAGTGCACACGATTTGCTTTCCAAGACACTCATCAAACCTGTTCAGCGCCTTGACCACAGTAACGGACGAGTTGTCAAAGTTTTATAAAGCAGAATGGCATGAACACTGACCTTTTGCAGAGCTGATCATTTATAGCCAAAACAGGATGCAAGACGCTATCTTTCTCGTTTCGAAAGCTTTTGAAATGCCCACAGTATGTGTAGATTGGATAAAGAATGACGGACATGAATTCTAGTTGTTATAATTCGGCTTGTTTGCCTGCATACATCTCTTCACGAGGCGAAAACGATGAGGAAATATGAAATGTCAGTTAGCCTGCCCATGCATTAACAAACAAGAACGTTTCGGTAAGGCAAGACACAACAAATACCACTGTAAGACAGCACACAGTTTAATGCATGATACGTTAAATATGGAAACATCCAGGTGCCAAGCCACGTGGGAGACCACGTGGGAAGCCGCGTGGGAGACTTAATATCAACGTCAACATTACGACAGGTTATTGTTATTAAGACGAGGGGAGACGAAATAGTGAATTTCATAAAAACAAGGTGCAAAATTCGCAAAACAAAGAGCTGTGAAGTGACAAACACAAAGACTGTTTAAATGTGAAGGCTGAATCCGATGTAAATACTTTTTCCTTGTTCGTTTTAGTTTTCTGGTAAGAATGGTAACTGCGTTCAATATTAGTACTAACGCAAATAACGGCTATTTTCAAATCATGTCTGTTCTAGAATAGATGACAGGAAATAATTACACAGAGAACTGTTCTGCTCAATACAACCAGTTTCTTTCGTTCTTCGATAGAAATAAACAAAAGAACTCGACAGCTCATCTGTTGCGGAAGGAAAGGAATCAATTTTCCTTAAATAAAATTTAAGAAATAAAAAAAAACGGCACGCAATTCAAAAACAGGAAGACAGATTGGAACCGACAACCTGAAAAATTTTGTGTCTTAAAGTCATGTTATTCCCAAAGTGGCATCCAAATCAGTACGACATGTTCGCACTGTTGGAAGTACGTCTTAACTTGTGATTTTGTTTAGGCGCGAGCACACATTAAATATATTAAACTAATACATAGGAATAGTCTCCACAGCTTCCTTTGTTTCATTCAACCACCGTGTATATGTCTATCTATCTATCTATCTATATAGATATATACTTAGGAGGGAAACCCTAACCCTGTACACCCCAAATAATCATATTTTCATTGAATAAATGTTTGAAAGAAAATTTGCCCTGAGCGGGATTTGAACCCACGTCCCCCCGTATACTAGTCGGGTGTGATGACCACTACACTATCAGGACAACCATGCTGGCAACACGGCAATCGAAGATGTGATTTACGTGATCGAAGACGTGGCATCCCGGGAAATTTTACTTTCTTAGGTGACAAGGCAGGGGAAGCCTATAACTCCATTTGAAACCCAACTAAGGATCAATTACTGATACACGACCGAAGTCAACTTAGCGGATGACAAAGGAGGATCCAATTACGGATAAAGGCTTATTTCAATTAATTCTGTATATGAGGGAAACCCTAACCCTGTACACCCCAAATAATCATATTTTCATTGAATAAATGTTTGAAAGAGGCTTATTTCAATTAATTAAATTCTGTATATATACACGAACGTATCTGTTTGCTGCATAAAACAAGAAAAGCAATAGGCGTAATTGTAGTCGGTCCTACTTCTTGCCACGACTGCGCCAACACTGCAATACATTTTCTAAGGATCGCGTCGTTGTCTCGCAACGCCAATGCTTGACAAGTTGCTCGAAATCGCTCACCTGATGTAACACTGCCTTGAAGGGCCTCTAACCTTCCGAAACCAAAATCGAAATGGTTCATCCTGTTTCAACAATGGAAACCGAAAACTGAGAGAGGAAAAAACTATAACCGCAGTTTTTCTACGCACAGCAAGAAGTTACTTAATTATTTTTTCCAACCACAATATACACCACAATATACACAATATACAGCTACAGTATTCTGAAATCGTACACCTGTTTCAATCGTATTTTCGGCTTAATGTAGGCATTTACCTCTTTAGTCGACAAAAATGGGGAACACGTGTTTATCTCTGTATGGGTTTGCTGGTACAACTGAAATTTAAGTAGTAGATAGGTATTCACACAAACCTTCGTCTTGTCGGCCTTGGAAGGGAACTTGGTTTCGCCTGAAAGGTTTGCTGTTCACTGATATTCATCACAAGATTCAAATGTCTGGTGTGACTGGTGACACTAGGTCGTTCCTGAGGAAATTTTCGGTCGAATAAACGCGACAGCAAAGCTGTCGTACCAAAAAGCCGCTTACCAAAGAACGGGAAGCCTCGTCCTGAGATCGAGACGAAAAATACCTTAAGGTCAGCGCACGAGTAGACATTCAACAGCCACCTTATTAAGCAAGAATTGTATAACATAAGCTCTCGGTCATCAAAGTTGCTACTGCAATAGCTACTGACTGTTTCACAAAATATTCCATGTTGTGATAGGCAGGACGCCAGTAGGCCATCACCAGCGATAACACGAGTACAAAGAAGAGAAAGGAAAAATTTTAAGTGACATTGATGGCCTTGTGGTCAGCATTAGAAAGCATCATCTGTGCTTACTGCCACGACCTTTAACCAAGACGTAAATTCCTAAATGTTTCACGTAAAATGAACACTAAATCAGCCAGATAAAATGGGGGCAATTACTGACGAAGGTTATAACAAGCCTGTCTTGCACGACTTGGTCTTCTTTCTATCGCGTCTAAAGACTGAATCGGATGACGCGGGAATCATGAAAAGACAGGAATGGTTTTTCATGGCGTTATATCGCCGCCAAAATTCGAGTTTCGCCTTGGATGTTAAGTTCACATTTCATCCTTGCTGTCCGAGTTTCGACATTGGAGTTCCGCAATGCGACATTGTAGTTTCACAATGCAACTTTGGTCCTTCACAATGCGACATTGCTTTTGTGTTGGCGTATTTTTTCTTTTTTCTATTATTGTATTTCTGATATTGTAATTTATTTAATTTATATTGACTTGATGCGAAAGCGTTGTCAATTAATAAATGTAAATGTAGATGTAGATGTATTCAAGGCAAAGTCCGTCATCCGACATGCTTGGTTACATTTTACGCGCGTTTGACATTTTAACTTCTGATACGCATGGTCACCTTCATGGTTACCTTTCACAAGGAATCCGCTGTACTGTTGCGGGCTCAGATCAATATAAGACGTCATTGATTGAAAGGTTCTTGGCAGGCCTACACAGACTCCCTTATGTGGTTTTGCGGTTACGTTGCGTTTTACATTTGCCTTCAAAGTTTCGCTCTTACGAGCATGTCTTTTAGCGATTTTCCTCTTTTGTATATACATGTACTAGACGGCGTTTTCTAGATAGTTTTCAACAATGGCTGGTTTTGAAGTAAACTACATTTTTGCATCAGTATTTGTTTAAGGTTTTTCACTGCTGGGTGAAATGTTCTGACAAAAGGCATTATTTTCTCTTCAGTCCTTTTCTTTTGTTTTTGCAAAGCCGACCGCCTTCCGGCAAAGGTGACCCCAGATAGTGTTCTTTCCACTGGCTGTTTAGGATAACCGCGAGCCTCGAGTCGCGTACCAAAGAGATGGCCTCCTGGAAATTTCGTTCCATGGAGTTTGTACGCAGGAGTCTGATAGCTTCTCCTTTTATGAAACCTCTTTTTACACCTGGTGGGTAACAAGAGGTATAGTGTGTATATTGAAAGGTCTCGGTCGGCTTGTAATGGGTTTTGATGTCTAGAATAGACTCTTTAGGGAACCTTTCTCCTTTATATACTGTTGTGTCAAGGAATGTGATTTCTTTCTCCGAAATTTCAGCTGTGAATTTTATTGTTGGATAGAATGTGTTAGCTTGTTGTATAAATAGATCAATGTCGTGGAGAAAACTTCATCGATGTAACGTTTCCACATTGTCGGCTTCATTTTGCTTTGCTTAAACGTGTGTGTTTCGATTTGAGTTGGCGAAAGCGACCGCCATTTTCGTTCCCATCGCCATTCCATGAATTTGGAGATAATTTTCTCCGTTGCATTGGAACCAATTTTCCTTGAGTATGAGGCCGAACATTTCTTTGAGATAATGGGGCGGGGCGAAAGGGTTGTTATGGTGAAACTTCTCGTATGCTCTGCATACGGTAGTGATACCCTCCCCTTGTGGAATGTTTGTGTACAACCTTGTAACATCCATTGCTACCAAGATTGTATCAGGTGGAACTTTCGTTCCTTCTATAGAGTTGATGACATCTGTTGTATCTTTTAGGTACGATTTCAGTTGTCTAGCAATGAGTTGAAGCACTGTCCTCAAAGGACAATAGTCTCTCAGTCGGTCCTTCGCGGCCCGAAATTATAGGTCTGCCGACCGGTTTTGGTTTGTGGATTTTTATAATGGTCTTTGTTCTCCTCTAAGCTGGACCTGAGCCTCTTGAATTTTGTCTTTTTTATTACGCATAACTGTTGTGCTGCCTTTATCAGCTCGTTTTAAGTTTATGGCAGTGTTGCTTTTTTAGTTCTTTGACTGTAACATGTTCGTTGCGTGGCAAATTGTATTTTGGCTTTTCTATGTGTATTTCAGCATTACTTATCTTGACGTGCTCCAATTAGCTTTCAAGGGTAATAGAAGGTTGCACTGGTGGTATCCAGTTTGAAGATACCCACTCGCCGCCATGTTGGCCTGAGCCCGCAACAGTACAGCGGATTCCTTTTGAAAGGTAACCATGAAGGTATCGGAAGTTAAAATGTCAAATTCGCATAAAATGATAACCAACCATGTCGGATGACGGTCTTTTCCTTGAATACGCCAACACAAAAACAATGTCGCATTGTGAAGGACCAAAGTTGCATTGTGAAACTGCAATGTCGCATTGCGCAACTCTAATGTCGAAACTCGGACAACAAGGATGAAATGTGAACTTAAAATCGAAGGCGAAACTCGAATTTTGGCGGGGGGATATAACGCCATAGTTTTTGGGACTGGTTCACGTCCTAAATAACGGATGCCATGCACAGTATACACCAACAGTATCGACTTCATGAACTTTACAATATCGGCTTCGAAAATAGGCGCAAAGGAAAACGACGGCCACAAAACATCGTTGGTGGAGTCAAATTGCAACCACAGTGCCTCCGTGTGAAGTGCTTTACGTTTACAAAGCCCTTTTTTCTCGTCAGAAAATTCACGATTTCAGCGAGAGAGTGATACCGAGTCACCAACGAAGCAAAAATTGGTATGTGAGCCACAAACGACATTACAAAGTATGTTCACTGTAATGTGATGAAAAGCGTCTGTACAATTGCCCCTACGTGCGTATTTAGTTGTCGCAAATTTACTCTGCACACTGCCAAACGTAAACAAGCGCCATTTCTGAATTGGTGGATCTATTTCGACGGGATTTGTATTGCATTATAACGAAAAAATGGGAAACGCTTCTCGCTATCTATTCAGTGGTAGATAGTGACTAGAGGTTGTCAACAAAATGGCGGCCGCTTCTTCGCGTTTTCGAAGTGTCTCAGAGGAGGATTCAGATAATTTACTTGTGTAGTTTTGAACGAGTAGTAGATTTATACTAAAACAATTAGATTATTCGCTCTCGATTTCTATGCGTGAGAGCTGAAGCCTGGAAATTCAATCGTCCTCTATCGCAAAAAAAGAACCGTTTCGAGCCGAAAATTTGGTTATACAAAAGGTTTTTAGGTGCTTAAAGTGCTACTACGATCAAAAAATCACTCGTCTTTTTTCTTCAAATTTCGAAAGTGTGTTTGCTTAACAACCGAATCGCGAAATTTCAAGCTTTAATTTGGAGAAGTCAGTTTTTTATTTTGACTGAAATATTTCTATTTAGTGTACGCCATTACTAACTTCAAAATCTTGAGAGAACTGGATCGAGCACATAATGACGTAGAAAGGTCACAAGCGTAAGAATGCAGTGTGTAAACCCGGCTGATTTAGTATGCAGCACGGGAATTTTAAGCTTTCAGACTCTCAAACTCGTGTTTTGCATACTTAATAAGCTGCATTCACACACTGCAATTTTAAACCAGTGAGTAAATGACGTCATTTTATCCTGGATCCAGCTCTCCGAGGCCTAATCGGTCAGTTATGAACGTGAGTAATGGCGGACCGTTAAATTAAAAGTTGTACTCAAAGTAAACAGTCTTCTGCTTGAAATTAAAGCTTGAAATTTCATAAGTCAAGTGTTAAGCAAACACACTTTCGAAATTTGAAGAAAAAAGACACGTGATTTTCTGATCGTAGTGGCACTTTAAAGTACAGAATATATGTAGCATTTGAGTCATGTTAACCTCATGTTCAGTACTTGCAAGTCTGTAAATGATAATTTCAATAAACGTTCGTTTTCTCAATTATTCATTTATTTATTTGCCAACCTCCCCCCAAAATATCCCATTCTCAAAAATATTCCCATTCTCATGGGACAGTCTGTACCAATAAGTTCAAATACCCTTTGGGGAACCCCCTTTCCTGAAAAAGGGCCCCCTAAAAATACAGAAAGGGGCCCATTTGACCCTCACTGGCCAATTTCTAAAATAAACCCTGAGACACCATACACAGACTAATTAGGGTGTTACGGTTCATAACAGGTTACAGTTTGCTTGTTTTTAAAATATAAAAACATCTTCCCTCATTCAATCAGAAATGGGCAGATTCAATGAACTGTAATCAGTACATATTCAATGGTACAAATTCTAATGAATTTATGATCAAACTTTCTCAGTAAGGATAAACAATGGCTTTTTGGCCATTTAAGTGGCAATATCTATAATGATAATGTTTTATTCTGATTGGTAGCATATGGAACTTTCACTGTGGGTTTAATTCAATAGCACTTCCAACTTAACAATTACTAAAGCAATATACCACAAGTTTCTATGGCTTATCAGCCTACAAACCATAGAAACTTGGGGTATATTGCTTTTATATAATAATCCAGAAGACGCGCGAAATTTCCACGAGTTTACTGGAACAATAAACCATAGCTGATTGACCAATCAGAGCGTGCGCATTGATTTGGCTATTATATAAAAAGGTAATAAACACATCATCCTGCAGATGAAGGAACTGCCATCTTCAAGTTGAAAATCAAAAATACATGCAGGCTCTTCCTGTGAAAGCACACTCAGCTCCCCTTGATTCGCACTATAAACTTTCTGAATACTAACAAACAACGAAATATCTTCCTAATGCTTACTAAAATAGACTATAGTACCTTAGAAAGCTCAATGGAGTATTTTCCCCAGTATTTTCCTCATCACTGATTCCTGATTCTCGAAAGAATATTAAGATAAATATAGGGCTGACACAGGAGAATTTAATGCTTCATGAAAAGAAAAGGCCATAGAGGAAAAAAAGAGAACACGTTTCTACTTGAAGTACACTGAACGCTGTGACAGTGCAAGAATGCAAGAACTTCGGCTAAAAAAAAAGTGAGTGATCCACTCAGTCAATCAACACTGTAACAACCATTACGAAAGCATAATAAAACAGTTAGCAACGTACGTTAGCTGTTTAACAAAAAGAATGTTGAACTGCCGATCACTTCAGTTGTTTTCATCCAATATAATCCGTCGTTGTAGCAAGCGCAATGCTTTTTAATCGTTTCCCTGCAGACCAATGAACAAAAGAAGTTACAAGCCCAAAGAGTGCATGCTGGGAGACTGGAAACATTCAATAAATATTAAACAACCCCCAGTTACCCCAGTCCGGAGCTCCTATTCCCCCCTGTTGTTACCCGATCCTTCGAGAAGGCTGACACTTTACAAATATTGAACTTATTCCTAACGTGCTTACCGAGACGTTCGTTCTGTAAGACAGTGCAGGATCAGAAAGCAATCGAAACCAACCGATGGCTTCAATCATATAAAACAATGCCTCATTCTTTTTTCCTTAATTACGCTGGTTCAAGCGTCAGACTAACTGGCTAACTAATAACGGCAAACAAAATTGAATTCAATGGACCACAAGTATCGTAAACGAAAACCGAAGTCTATGAGGACGTAAAAAGCAGTTTCCCATTCGAATTTAAAGAAATGTTAAATTGCGGAGACTGCTTGCCTTTCGAGAATCTTGTGCTTGTCATGCGCTGGTGAAAATGGGAACGTGTAATTTAATTTAATCCTTCTCGCAACAGACAAAAGGGACGCAAAGTTTGTCCCGGGTTATAGTTCGGAAACTTATTTTGTTTCCAGCAAAGACGTGCAAGACGTTTACAAACGAAATGATTAGTAACACGGCAAGTCGAAGACTGATTTTAAGATAATCCGTTTTATTGACAGTGCACCGCCAAGATCACGCGGTTGCCAATCAAATGTTTACAATTTTTGCGCCAACATAAATGAAAGCGGGTCAAACATGAGTCATTGAACTCAGCCACTGATTTGTCTAAATTTTCATTATCACCCCAAATATGCTGACTAATAAATAAAGATGACGCGGAAATTCTCGACTGGAAATCTAATGACGTGGCTTGATTGATGCCCGACAAGTGCTAGTGAGAACTGACAGCGCACGCCTTAACATACGATATAAATTGCTAACCAAAAGACGCCGCCAAAGTACCAGCGGAAACCAAAAAGCAGTCATCAAAGATGAAGGAAAAGGAGAATCACGATCACGTATCAAGCAGTTTCAGAGATCTATGGACACAAAAGATATCAGAGACAATATACGAAGTAACGGTTCCTAAGATCGCTGAGAATAGCAGCGGCAGACGAGAACAGACAAGAAGATCAAAGAGCAACAGTACTCTTTAGACTCGTGATAACTTAGCAGCATCGGACCGCTCTTTCTTTTGGTCTTCGCATACGCCATGGATGAAAAGTAAGATATAAATCTTGCAACAAGGATTGCGAGATGCGAAAACGTCTAAACACTGACTTGCTATGGTCAACGTATAACGGTGGAAAGTTCCTTGCAAAACGCCAATTCAATCTTAGCAACGATTTGTCTATGAACTCCGCGCCGGGAAGGCGGGGAACAAGAATGTTCCCACATTCTGTTCCCTCCGGAATTATAGGGGTCCCACCGGTCCTAAACGACTCATTTCGTAATGACGTCACTGGTTTCTCGCGGCCATATTGACAAAATGGGTTTCTACAACTGCAATAAGACAACATAAGTCCGCATTGCAACGCCGGGAGACTCCTGACTGAGTTAGCAGTGGAGATATGGCCTACGCGATGCAGAACCTTTTTACTCAGGTATGAAGAACATTCTTTATCCATAGAAAGCAAACTGCAATCCACATTCTCCTTGAAAGTTAATGAACTCTTTGTTGGTGGTTCAAAAACCAAAAAAAAACCCAACGCAAACGAACCTTGCGCGACAAAAAGCCAATCCAACAGAAGTATTCCAGTTCCGCGGTTGAATCTAAAAGAGATCACTTGCTGAATATCGACTCGTTTTCGAGCTGAGCAAGGAGCTTTTTATTCATATTATACAGCAAAAATCAGTGAAAGTTTCGTTACTCTTTCACTTCTCTCGCTGACGTTTATTCATTTTGTCATTTTGCTTGCTGTAGGACTATTCCACTGAAGGCGAAGTTTACCAATCTCTGTGGAAACTGCAGCTCTCACTGACCAACCACTTTTGCCTCTATTTAACCGAAAGAGGAAGGAAAGGGGCACAAGCGACAAGGTATTTGACAATTTGCCCTCCCAAGTTTCTCCGATGTAGTACTCCTCATTGAGAAAAAGGTTAATAAACATATTGTTGTTGCAGGCCCGGGTAAAAGTTAACAAAACATCTTGCTCTTGCATACAGTCTGTGTTTCGAAATTGTAACAGATAAAAAATATAAGTCAAATCGACTATAGCAATGTAAACAGTATATTTTTAAATCTACGGTAAGCTAACCTTGAGCTCCCTTTCTCTGTCTTATTTCAAGGGATATACAGAATGAAAGAAAGAATTGGGTAAGTGTGAAACGCAAAAAGATTTCAAGTTTAATTCAAAGATTAGTTCTATGTATGTTACATCGTTCAGGCAATTATAATTAATACATGTGTGCCTCGCTATGTTTTTATAAATAACGCGATAACGAGTCTCATACACATTGAATTAGTTTTTGACGTGTCTATTTTAATGAAACCGCTATGTTTAATGCGCAAATTTAAATAAAGCAGTCATTTTAGGTTTTGGTCCATTTAAATGCACACTGTTTGATCCAGTCATAACTTTTGTATCTGTGTCATCGTTTTGCAGGAAAATCCAGAGAAACTTGAATTGGAAATAGCTTCCTCTATTTTGAAACAAATGAAACGAGCACTCGAAGTAAGTATACTTGCGAGAAGAGGACTTTCACTTAGCTATTTTTTTTATTAACATGAACGTCAGCTCCAAATAACATTATTATTTACTGTTTTTGCTGAAGGAAGAATTTCAGAATGGAAGGGAAATATCAACGAAGGAATTGCTAATAAACCTTTTCAGTCACCTATGGACGTATTTCCTGCTAAGTGGAGGGGAAGGAACACAGAGGGTTTCGACCACGAGGTAATGCACTGCATTTTAAACTTATCGGCTAATTCAATACGTAGACTAATAGTGTCCTTGTGAACGACTTCAGAATATCTAGTAAATTGAAATTTCATCTTATGTGATATATTCTTGCCCTTTACATTTGCACAAGCTTAAGTTAAAACAGCAAACATTTCTAACTAGATCATCTACGTTGCTGACTGAATGTCAAAGTTCCACTAAATAATAGTACATAAAGCCTTTATAGTTCGCCCACAGCTTTTTGTAGCCATAAACTGTTTCAAAACGTTTAAATGTTATACAAGGCATGGTGCAGTGCATATTAATGACAAATAACACATACTTAAAATTATTGACAACACATGCCTTGGTTATACCCAGATTCTGACAAATTATTCCAAAGGGCTAAGAAAATTTAACTCACAGTTGTCTTTTGCTATGCACGCATTTTCACTACCAAGAAACAGAATCTGTAAGTTATCATTGTTTTTACTTATTAAGTCAAAAAATTATACTGTTTTAGGAGTCAAGTGTATTATTTGATCCTAGGATGGGTAGGTGGCTTAAAGTGCCTATGAAGCGAAATTTGTTTCTCGCTAATTTTAAAGTTTAATCCATAAAACTCAACATTCCAAAATTTGAGGTGCTCTTGATTAAAATTGGCGATTTTACAAACGTTTGAAGTTGGGCTATTTTGCCCTCAAAAATGGCATTTGAATCGCGCGGCCAAAAAGACACGTGACAATAGCTGTGACGTAATTTTGGGGACAAGTATTCGAACTATTTCACTATATTTCTTAAGTGCAAACACATTTTTGTACCGAAAATGACGTCACATCATAGAATTTCACGAATAAAATCGACCCAGACCCCTGACCATTTTTAAAGGCAAAATAGCCCAACTTCAAACGCTCGTAAAATCGCCAATTTAAATCACGAGCACCTCAAATTTTGAGATTCTTGCGGTTTTAGGGGTAAACTTTAAAATTAGCAAGAAACAAATTTCGCTTCATAGGCACTTTAAGTCGTTACATATTGTTATTCTAATAATTTTCAATATCATTATCACTACTAATAGTTTTCACTAGAGCTGCCCCCGCTTTTGAAGATCTGTCTAACACCTGTATATGGTTTTTACTGGATATAAATACTGTGCATACGAATGTTAAGAAAGAAACGTTTGAATATTTATTGAAGTTAACATCCATATAAATGGTTAGCATATTTCTCTGTAAATTTGACATTGAAATCTATTACAGTCATACAGTTTTGTTTAGTGAAACAGCAACGTATTGTATGTATAATTACCTGCAATATATTATCCATAAATCAGTTGAATTGTAAAGTTAATATTCTGTGTAACAGGAATGTATTGTACGTTAAAAATTTGAGTAATTGTTGGGAAAAATGATTAGAATAACCATAACAACAACAATAACCAAACTTGCAACAATGTATAAATCTATAAAAATATAATCATCTGCAGTATATTTATCTATAAATCAGGCAATATAAATCTCTTTCAATTGTACAATTAACAATTGTGTAACAGGAACTTAATAAATTTGTGTGTTATTGACTTGTTGGGAAAAATCTTACTGACAATAACTATTGCAACAACAATAATCAGTTGTAACCATGTACAACGTATTGGTATAAAATATAATTATCTGCAATCTATCTATTTAGGCCTAAAGAAGGAAATATAAAGTCACTACAACCATGCAATCTACTTCTACTTCTTTTTAACAATATTTTGTATTATAATAGCATGGTTATTTCCTTTTGGAGAATTTTTTTTAATCAGGCCAGAAATTGACCAAAAACAGCTAACAATAAGGACAAAACAAATTCAAGTGATTTTTCTTTGTCCGCGAAATAATTATTACTCCATTGTTTTGTTTGTTTAATTTTGACTATTATGCACTTAACAGATATTGTTTCATGGGGTAAATTAAATCAGCTTATGAAGTTTCTTAACGGGCCAAGCAAAATCACTCTAATATCATAAATTGTACTCTTTTGTTAAATTTTCACTAGTGTCTGTTCAACTTAACAGTTTTTTTTACCAGACAGTTAGCTGTTCACTTTTCCTGTGAAGTTGAGGCATGGTCTTTCATACTTATAACAAGTTTGTTGTTCTGAGAAAGCTCAAAATCTACATTTTCGAGCAACAGCAATTTCTCAGTTAGATCGTCAATGTTGTCTTTGTACTGCAAGATGTCTTCTTGGAGGAAGTTCCCCACAATCTTTGGAAATGCTGTCACTGAAAAGTGCTGGTCCTGTTTTTCTAGATGAAAGTTAATGTTCATTTCAATATAGCAGTTCTTCAGAAGCATTGCTCTGTTACAGTGTAGACAACGAACAATCTTGGACCCAGGGTTTTCACTAATTTTCTTGCGACAGTCTTTGTTGTTGCACACTGGATAGACAGTTGGGTAAAGGTTCAAAATTTCAGGACAGCATACCCAGTTTGCTTGTTTGTGCGAAGGCTCCACATGGGAGATGTCTTGCTCTTGTGCTTTCGTTATCGTTGTGTTAACTGTGGTGGCAAGGCGTTTTCCAAAATAATGCTTCAGCTTGCAGTTGGTCACAGTGTAGAATTGATTGTCTTCTATTTGCTGGATGTGACTATCCCAGGCTGATAGATTAATGGTTCTAGTGGGGTCTGTTATTTCAGCTTCCCTTACCATTTTTGTTGCATGTTTTGGTTTGGAAGGTTCTCCAAACCATTTAATGCAGCCAGAAACAGTTAAATTCCCCGAGTTGTGGTTCTTAAGAATGGTATCCACGGGTGTTGATGTCATTGGGGCCAGTGGTTGGAATTGAAACTGGATGGAATGTGATGGTGCATCTTGAATAACTGTTCCCCTGTTTAGGAACACCATGTTGCTTGATGCAACTTGTAGGTTGGAGAGTGTTACGGGTTGCTGTGTCTACATCTTTTGAAGAAAAAGTTGGCGTTTGGAAGACTCTCCTCTTTGCACCATGACTCTTACCAACTGAGTTTTGTCTTTTGCACAAAGCAGCAGATGTCAAAGTACAGATTTCTGGAGGACTTACTTTCCAGTACCTCTTGAACGTCCTGACTGTATCCAGTGTAATCTGTTGAAGAGAAATAATTTGTGAAAAAAATAATTAAATTCAGGACAAAAATTTAATGTTCTGTTAAGCAGAAATCTGCATAAGTCATAGAAGAGATAACATAATTATCAATACTTTACATAATAGAGGAAAACTTACTTGTAGTTGAGCTTGACAGAGGTGCTGAAGTTAGGGATTTAGGGATCCAATACTTAGCTCTCTTTGCGGGACTTGGGCTGGCTGAATAATCCATCTGTTAACTGAGAACTGAATGATTTGTAAGTGACCTTTATTACACTGATAAAACATTTAAATGACAAGTGTATATTTAAATTTTTTTAGGTTAGAAGTTTTGATGGTAATATTTACTTAATTAGTATGGTAGATACTGTAAAATGTAATAATGTAGTTTCACTGCAAGTTGTTTTCGTAATTATGCAAAGTATTTTCTGCCAAAATGTTTAGCCTAGCTTCTTCTAACAAACGGAATTTATAATTTGATGTCTTCTAAATTGACTGAAGTCTTTCAAAGCTCATTGGTTCAATCACAAGATCAGAAAGTTTACGTACTCTTGACAAGGCAACATAAGCTAGTCCTGCAACGTTTTCAGAAGGTCCTAAGTCTACCCATGATTTCTTAAGGGTGAGCCCTTGTGACTTATGAATGGTTATGGACCATGCAAGTTTTAATGGCAGCTGTTGTCTTTCAAGATTTAGTCCATTTGTATCATTAATATGAGATGTTACTGGAAAAATGGGCACACAATTTGGCATATTTTCACAAAAGCTTGGACCTATGTAATCGTCTTTATCAAACTGCACAATTACAGCAATTGGTAGCATGGGTGGCCGCTGATTCTGTGCAAAAATTATGTGCTTTACAGTTCCCATTGTTCCATTACAAAGTCCTACCCTAGTCTAAAGGTTCCTTGTTAACATAACTCTAGCTTTTCTGGGTAAATATACAGTTGGTTCTAAGCCGCCCATATCTTCTGCACTAATTTGCTTTGCTTTAGGGCTGGTGTGATATGCATTGATCTGTACAATGGGTTCTCCAAGTTGCTTTCGTCTTGTAAAGTTATCTGTTGCCACCTTTTCATTTCCAAATGACAATTTCACAGCAGAGGTTTCAAAATCTGCAATGTTTTCGACATTTTGAGGTGTTCTTGACAAAAGCAAATTCCAGTCGACAAGACTTGAATTTCCATCTCTTGCCCTTGTTTGAAGATCTCTAAACTGTTGTTGAGCAATGTCTGAACCTTTTGCTCGTTCATTTTTTTTTTCAAGCTTAACAACTGTTTGAAACTTTTGGTACATGCAATATCCTTCTAAAGCAATTTCATTTGCTGGTTTAGTGTGATATATAACCTTATCACTAATAGAAGGCAATTGGCCAATGTCTCCAACTAATATTACAGAAATTCCACCAAATGGAACTGTAGTGTGACCAGTTGCTTTCTTACAGCGCTTGTTAATCCAACCAAACATTTTCTGGCCAATAACAGAAAATTCATCGATAATGAGATATTTTACTCCTTTCAAATCACCTTGCAACCTTGCCAAAGCAGATGATTTTAATGGCCCATTCTTTTTACCTCTTATTGGTAGCTGCAGAAGTGAATGGAGAGTAGTTCCCTTTATATTAAATGCAGCTATTCCAAAGTAAGCACATACTTTACATTGTTCATTTAGAAGATTTGTTACTGCTTGTATTACAAAGCTTTTGCCAGAACCACCTAAACCAGTTAGTATCATGAAAAGTCGATCATTGGTTGTTGAAGTCAGTTTGATTAACACAGGGTTGTTCAGTTTTATCTTTTTAATTAAATTTCAGGTCAGCAAGAATCATCCACTCTTCTCTCTCGCCGGTATCTGTTTCTGTGAAGTTGTCTTTGTCAATGATTTGATTCACATATTCTGAAATTGAATTTATTTGCTGGAGCCAATTTGGAACAAATTGTTTTGCATTTGGTGTTTGTAAAAAAGAGTGCCAGTTATCAATGTAAACAGAATCAGATCCTTCTTTGTCACCCCATGCATTATCAACTGAATGCTGCCAAGGTTTATATCTTAGTAACTGGTATCTACAGAACAAACCATAAGAAGGTCCTTTAGGGCTTGAAGAATAGTTAGGATAAGCCTTAATAACAACAGGAGAAGTTCGCTTTTTGATTCCTTTTTTAGATTGAAAGTAGTTAGAGGCAAACTCTGAAATTGCAATTGGAAATTCCTGGAAAATCTGTTTCATATATAGCCCTGCCTGCGTAAGTGTCAAGCAAAGAAGGCTCAGTGTTTAAACTACCATCTGCTGTTAATTGTACTTTGCGAGATCCATCAAGGGATGTTGTTATAACTTGAAAAGAAGAACTGACAAGTTTGATTGAAAGTATGTGATGCATCACTTCTTGAATACCCATATCTCTTTGCCCAACAGCTTTCATCATTAACTTCCTCAAAGTGCTTTTACCATTATTTTGATTTGAAGATTCACAAAGTACTGATGTAAAAGTCTCTTTTGCAACAGATGATATTTTCTCAGCTTTAGATGCATATTTTGCAATGTATTCCAGGCAAGAATGATAGTCTATGATCACTTGAATATCACAATTTGCTCGCCATCCTTGCAGCTGAAGTCGCTGGTGATTATTAAGACGGTTATCATTGCGTTTTGTTACAACCTTCACTTTGTAGTGTTCTACGCCATCCTTGGATTTCAACTTTTCATATTCTAAGTGTGTTTGATCAGAGCATTCTTTTGGGAGATTAAATCTGCACGAAAGTTCACTTTCATTGCTTTTTTTATGCAGACAATATGCTGTGGAACATTGTGTATGTCTCTGTACTGAATTTAACAGATCTTCGTAGTCTTTATCCCACTGATTTGTTTTCATATGCTCAAACTGTGCTTTACAAGGATGAACTTGAGGTTTGAACCAATTGTCAGCATTGCATGGCTTTTGAGTTGACATAAGAAAATCAACATAGTCGCAAATTGCTTTTTCTGCCTCACCTCCCTCTTTAACTTCCTGCTGTTTTTGAAGTGACATTTCATGAGGCAACTGATCTTTGGCAAGTGACTGTGCAGAAAGATATCCTTGAAGTGCTATTTGAGATAGATCACACAAATTTGGATCAGACTGCAGTTTTGCTACTCCATAACAATGAATTGAACCACGTTGTACAGCATATTCGTAGCTAAACCAATACCATGTTGCACCAAGTGTTTTTTTCAGCCAGTAATTAACAAATTCTTCTGTGCGTTCAGTGAAAAACCAGTCAAGTAAATGCGGATTGTTAATGACATTTGCTCTGCGTTCAGAATCTGAGGTTTCACCATTGTCGCTAAAGAGGTTATGAAATTCTGGCCAATGGAACTCAGCACAAGATACAGTCCAGAAGATTGTTGGAGCTCCGACTAGAGTAATGATTGCTTTTAAATCATCTTTTGCACGATTCCAGTAAGCATTAGTTCCAGACACATTTTTAGCATAATGCATGAGTTTTGACATGAGTGAATCATAGGATTGAGAGTGTAACATTTCTTTCAAGTCATCGATTGTAAGGTTGGCTTCTGATGGCTTATGCTTTAGAAAAAAATTTCCCTGTGCAAGAATCCTTCTTCGATACAAAATATTATAAGCCCAGAAAGCAAATCTGGGATGTGATGCAAATCTATAAACCCATTTTCCATCTATTTTTTTCTGAGAACTTAATTAGATGCTTCAGTTTTGCTGCAAAAGATTGGGTGGTGTTGTTTGAAGTGTCAGACAATACTGCACTATTGGTGAGGTCACCTTTTCCATCTGGAAGTAAAGTTGGAAAAGCCATTTATGCTAAGAACTGACAATCGAATTCATTTAACAGCTCATCGCCAATATTCCAGTTGCATTGCTGTGGCGCATTAAGAAATTATTCACTGATTTTTTCTTCTTCTCTCTTAGTGTCAACATTTGTTGGAAAAAAGCTACCCATTTCAGTTTGTGAGTCATAAACTTTCTCATCATCTTCAAAATTAACTGGCCCAGTATCAATTCCAACATCTTCATTTTCAATTGTACTATCTCCGCATTCAACTCTGGTAACATCAGAGAGAACTCCATGTTCTGGTAAATTAGCCAGGGTTTGCCTGTCTATCTTTACATTTTTATACAGTGGGTTATTAGGTTCTCCATTCTCTTTTTCACCAGTTAACCAATTAAGTGCATCTTCCACTTTTTTACGCCTTACAACAAAATCTGAAGAACTATTACCCTTCCCATTAATGGTAAAAATAATGACAGGCAAATCTTTAGGGCACCTGGGCAGAATATCTGCAAGCTGTTGTACATCCTGTGGCAAGGTAATAACATGCCCTTTGTATGCCCTTTGGCCACCTCTTGGTTTTGTATATACATGCATCACAGGAAATGCTCTTGCAATAAGCATCTCTTCAAACTGAGTTAAGCCTTGTAACTCTTTTGGAATGGGGGAAGGTATCATAGAGTTCTCAGTTGAAAATTTTTTTGGAATATTCTGGTCACGCAGACAACGAGAACAAGTGTAACTGACAGTATTTTTGGGCTTTGTTTTCAAAGGCCAAGCTTCATGGCACACACCGCATTGATAAATCTGAAATTTTAGTGATTTATGAAACTTTTTCATATTTTCCCGAGATGATTTTTGCTGATGAGGTTCTTCACTGCATGTTGTTTCATTGTCAAAATCATTCTCATTGTTTGAAATCTGGATGTCAGGGGTTTGTTGAACAACATCATCATCCTCTTCATCTGTGTGAAAACTGCAACCTTTAGTTGGTGGGTTTTGTGAATTTTGAACAGAGGAATCAGACTTAGAGCACTCTGGTATGTCAATGTGTGGTAGGTTTTGAGAAGGTGGAAAAAATGCATCAAATTTTAAACCCTCTGGCATTCCATTCTCTGTTGTAGAATATGATTTTTCAGTGTTATTTCTACTATTCTTTGTCATGTTTTCACATGCCTCATTGGCTGAGAGGTTTCTTTTTTTGGAGCATCAAATTTTAAACCCTCTGGCATTCCATTCTCTGTTGTAGAATATGATTTTTCAGTGTTATTTCTACTATTCTTTGTCATGTTTTCACATGCCTCATTGGCTGAGTGGTTTCTTTTTTTTTGCAGCAAGCACATTAGAATGTTTTCCTTTTTGCTTTAAGCTTTTTGTTTATGGACGCAACTGTCGCACCTGACAAAGAAGTGGATTCAATGATTCTAGAATTACAACTGCTGTCACTTTCACTGTATATACCGTCTTTTGGCACATTTAAGTTTTGTCTTTGCATTCTTCGTTTTTTATTACCGTGCACAACTTTTGCACTTGACCAAGATGTGGAATACTTGATTTTAGAATCACAACTGCTCCCACTTTCACTGTTCACATCGTCATTTAACAATTTAGAATGTTGTCTTTTAGTTCTTTGTTTTTGGTCACTGTGTACAACTTTTGCAGCAGGCGAATGTACAGGTTCACTGATTTTAGTCTCACTATTCAAACTGCCATTTGCACATGTTGTCAGTACGTGGTCTGTGCAATCATTTCCTTCACATTGAATTGTCATGTCCCTCAGCTCATAAATTCTTTGTAAACTTGTCGCAATGACCGAAAATTTGAAAACTCTTGCAAATTTACTGAAAGATCATCAAAGTAAGTCCATTTACATGCACTATGATCTTTAACGGCACAAGTAAAGTGGTTGTTGTGACATCGCACTACACCTCTCAGTTTGTACTGAGCTCCACTGATTTCAATCTCTTCAAACACATTTGTCTTTCATTAATGCAGGAGAAAATTCTATGAAAAGGAAACGCGAGTTTAATACATTCCTTAAGACAGGCTCAGAAGTTTGTGTGCATTTGAGTGACAAAAATAGGCTACATATTGTTATCTAAACCCAACTGGTTTAATCCAAATGCTGTCACTACTGTCAAAAGAATACTGCTATTCAAAGTCACAGAACTCGAGCATGAACGACAAAAAGAATCAAATGTTCTTTGTGTCATGAAAAGGTTCTCTTCCTCTTCATTGAGATAACCAAATGTTCTTTTCTCAAATATCTGGCTAAAACAGGCATTACAATCCCTAGCCGCAAATGAACTACAAAGGTCTATTATGTATGACCAAACGGGCTCCCTGATTTCCCTCAATAATGAACTATCTTCTCTCGAAGAGATATAATGTGAGCAAACATTGAAAAGCAGATCTGTAAACCCATTCCTAGTACGTAGATTTGATAAATATGGAAGAAACAAGTGCGTAGATATTTCCAAGAAAGCATCAACAGCACATGAATAAATACCAGGGTTGACAAAAACAGAATTCATAAAGTGCCCTCTTCGAACTGTAACCACCGACTTGTTTATCTTCGAGAGTGACATATTCAAACGGAAATTGATATAACAACCTTCGTATCTCTTTCTGACAATATCAATGCAACTCTGAGTCTGACATTATCTTTCTGATCTGTTGGATCGAGTCTGTCGTTTATCTTTCTGATCTGTTGAATCGAGTCTGTCGACCTTGTTGCTGATTTGTGTCTATTTGTACCGAATAATTCTATTCAATGTGAACTCGTGGTTTGAAAGGCTGCTAAAGATGGCGAAAGGTGTGAACTCGTGGTTGCAAGACCTTAACACACTGCAAGAAGATGGCAAAACGCGATGGTTGAAATGCGATTCTATTCAGTGCTGTTGAATGCTTTTGAATTCAAATGAATCACTGAACTGCAAAATACTCGCCCTGAAACGCTGCTCGAAGATGTGAACTCGTGGTTTGAAAGGCTGCTAAAGATGCAGAAGATGGCGAAACGTGACTTCGTGGTTGCAAGACCTTGACACGCTGCTAGAAAATGGCAAAACGCGAACTCGTGGTTGAAATGCTAAATGATGGCGAAATGCGAACTCGTGGTTGCAAGACCTTGAAACACTGCTAGAAAGAACTCGAAATGCTGCTAGAGGATGACGAAACGCAAACTCTTGCTCGCAAGACCGTCAAGCGCTGCTCGAAGACCTCGTGGTTGCAGAATGACAGCTACCTGACAGCACCTTGCGCGCTTACTGAAATATTACCCGAGACGACTGTGCGCGCCTAGTTTGATCAAATCGAGATTTTTTTCGCATACTACACATTTACTTACAGCACTTACTCTTTTACATTTTGAAATTCCTTATATGTATACACGCAGGGAATCCTAGGGTGCGTCCTCGGGTTTTGGCCTCTGGGCCAAAACCCTGCGGGGGCAATTATCATGAAATGAATTGGTTGAAAATTCCGCACTTAACAGCTGATTGCAAAGTTTCTTCATCAGGACAATCATTTTCCATGCATGTTTATGAATATCATGAATGAGCGGGTGCCAATAACTATGACAGTTTGTGGTAACGAAGTTTTCTCTTACATTTATGAATTCTAGAGAGTAAAAGACGACTGTGAAGTTGTAATCCACTTTCTTGAGCAACAGACAGCATTACTGCATGTGAGTACGAGCATCCATCCTTTTGATCTTAACGCACATCAGACCTTTGGATGTCAGTTTTAATCCTTTAAGGCCTTTGAAAAACTTACGTTTTCTCCTTATTGTTATCCATATACCTTTAAGGCCGTTGTTGGGAGAATTTGAAAAAAAAATTATAAAGAGATTTAAATCTTGGGCAATTATTTCCTTGATTTTCATGGTCTGAATGCTTGATCAAGTTGTGACAACGTAAGGAGAAGTTACGTGCTTTCCACTATTTGGGCGGAAAGTTACTGCCATTAATTTATGTATCCACCTCTCTAAGCCCGCCAAGTACCATTCACTTTAATAGCGGGTTCTACTAATTCCACCACTGCCTGCAAAACTTCAATAAGTTCAACAAGACCAACTCAGGCCTTTACCCACAGAGTTGCCCAGCTCTAGGCTGTGGTGTGCAGATTGTTTTAGTAGGATTGGCGTTTACAGATATGAAAATAACGTTTTTCTGCTTAGAACAATGCAAAGATGCTTCATTCACCTCTGGCTTACTTATGTGTCTGCCTTGCCACTAAGACTAAAGACCTCTGCGAAATTTAAATCATTTTTCAAAGCGAAGTTAAAAGAACCTATAGCCCTATAATAATCTCAGCACCTGTCCGTCTTATAAATATATGTTAAGGTATTTGACTAGTCCTTGATACCTTGAGTCAATCCTTGACTTCTTTGATTGGGGTTAACCCTACTTTTAAAGGAAAGAAACTTTCTTTAGTCTTAGAATTTACTTCCATAGTGCTTTTCCTCTGTAAAACGGGTGTATGTTTGTTGTACTTTGGCGATTCCAAAACGTTGTTTTCATTACGGTATTTTCTTAGCAACGTTATTGCAAAATAGTTAAAAACAAGTCTTCAATTTTAAAATGCCTTGCAGCAAAATTCTTCTTCTGGAGAAGGAATCAGATTCAACCAATCACTGAACAGAATATTACGATATTTAAAGCAGTTGACTGGGCGTGGAACAAGACCTTCACCACAGACAAGGTTATTTCTCACTAAGGCTCAGGACTCCAATTCAAAGTATAGGAAGAATGCTCTCACAAAATAGTATCAATGTCCCCGACTTTTCATTAGAACAATACGTCCAGCTCCAAATTAGCATAAATTAAGGTATGCCAAGAACAAGTCAAGTCAACAGCTTTAGAATTTCTTAGTCACTCATGAAATTAATCACATTTTTTCGATTAAAACATGTTGTATCATTTACCTACACAGTTATGATGAAGACAAAGGTTTGGAGGAACTCGACTGGGTAAGCGACTTTGTCAACTGATAACTTGAATTACTTTCCCGTCAAACCACAGCAGGAGCAAGTTTGAACATGGGGTAATCTAATAATGAATGTTATATCCAGACAGTTATCCTGTAAAAGAGTGATACTACAGTATTTGAGGTAAAGGTGTTTGTACTCCTAAAAGGCACTAATAATAAAAATATTTCCATTTTTTAAGTGCAACAATACAAAGCCAACTTTGTGATAGAACCGCAAAAGAATTGTGCTTATTCTCCATAAGGGCACCAGTCACTCATGGGTTTGTTTCTGTAACGGCTCAACAGTGTGACAAGTACGCCTGTTAACCTTAAAGCAGTATAATCAAAATCAAGTTGTAATGAACATAGCGAGGCTGAGGGACTACGATTCTCAATAATCAGTTTAAAAATTCACTTTGTGATCTGATAGTAATTAATTGTTGTTGTTTTTCTTTCTGCAGATTCTGAGATAATCTGGATACCAAAAATATGACTACTTTCGTAGTGCTCTGGAAAATCACAAGCTCTGTAAATATTTTATAAAACTGTGCGACGTTTCGGTTGGTCACTGCAAACTGTATAAATGCGCAAATGCCGTTTTCTGTAGCAAGGTTCAGTTGTTTAATTGACATGCAACTTTTAGATGCACTGCGATTTACTACGTATTTAAGTGATCAAAGTTTTTGCATCATTTCCCTTCCTTATTGCCTCTATTTAAGGCAAAATATGGGTTAACTTTGACATCTGTTGTTATCAAAGTTATTTCTTTCATTAGTTAAGCTGTAGCAAAGATCACATATACATCTACATAGAATGCCTCAGTTAAAACTGACTTTAGATTTTATTTACTAGAAGTAGGTTTCTGTCTTTTTCAAAGTCTAAATGAATACTATTTAAATCAAAGAGTACATTATTTTTGTGTTTGGTGCGATGACAAAACAAACAAACAAAAAAGCAAAAACGAAAAGAAAAAAACACAACAACACGGTCGGTTGTGCAATATCTCTTAGCAGTTAAAATTGTAACGATAAAACAGTAGCCCACTTCTGTTTTGGGCACTTCACATTGAACAGAGTTATTAATAATTTCCATGTAAGATAGTTGATGGAATTGTTTTTGTTAATGTAAGAATTGAGGCTAAGGGACAATTTGTGATACCTATGATAAGAATGAATCCCAGCATCGTCCATTTTCTAGACATCTCTCTAGTACCCATAATAGGGAGCTTAAGCAATGACGACGGCGATGGCGACGAGAACGCCACAAAACAATAGGCTTAAACGTTTTACATTTTGGTACATTTATTTGCCGTCCTCAGAAAAACAACAACGTGAAATGACCAACTTTTAGGTTTTGTGGAACGCGAGCGTATGTCGGTAACACTTCGTTCTTTTTCCCAGCTTCAACTTTACCACCAGGATAGTTCGCCTACATTTTACATCGCCCACAAGTTACATTTTGAAATGACGTTTTCGTTGCTGTTGCCGTGGTTATTGCTTAAGCTCCCCATTTGGCTCCTCTGGTAAGGAAATAATCAAATTTAAATTAACGAATGGAAGATTTGAGACGAGGAATAATGAAATGGGATTAATTTTAATTAATAATTCCAAAGATGAGAGAATTTTAATTTTCTCTTTTCCTTCGAATTCCACCGTAATTTTCTCTTATGAATTGACATAATGAGTGCAAAACATGCATTGGATTAGGTTTATTGACTACAGCAAAGTATTTTGAGTACCAGAAAGAAAACTTAAATTAATGTGTTTGTTGTTAGATAACGCGTTTTGCAGCCTGTGAATGTTTAAATAGTAACTCTTCATAACAATTACCCTATGTTGTAGGAACCTGAAAGAAATATGGATACAACTGCTCCTAAAAGAGCGCTACAAGAATGCCACTACCGCGTCCCCTACCAATACAACTGTCACTACTATGACGAATGGAACTACTTACCCAACCACTTCAACTACCATTACCCTCTCCCTTTACGCCAACTTCAACAGCTCCCACTACACCCAACTCTACCACCAATACTACAGCTACCCATGCCCACGGTACCAGTACCTATATTACTACTATCCCCCCTTATCACTGTTACCAACACCACCACATGCACTACCACCATCCACCACTACTACCACACCCGCATTTACCAATACTACCACTACCTCTCCCTCTACCACTACCACAATTACCACTAGTACAATCGCAACCACGACCGCTACAACTAAAACCATTACCACTACAACTACCACTTCTACTGCCCCCCTCTACTTCCACTGCCACTACCCTCTTCCACTACCGCCACTGCTGCAGCTCTCACTGCTACGTCAGTCACTGGTACTACTACTACTGCTGCTGCTGCTGTTACTGCTACTACTACCTCACTAACATTACTAGTACCACTACTTCAAGTATTATTCCTACATCCACTGTTAACAACCACCAAAGCTACTGCCTCAACCTCTCCTGGCTCATACCACAACCATGGATTCGCCACGGCCACTCCTGCTAACCCTACCAATACTACCGTCGCCACTACCGCTTCTATCACTGCCACTATACAACTAACCCAAATACACAGTACTTCATGACCATAGCTAGGGTGAAAGGGTAGGGGACATTGACATTGCCATGATGCTTCCAAGTTCAAGTTCAAGTTTATTAAAATGAACAACATAATACAAAACAGTGCTAACCCGCAAATAGCTAAGGCTAATCTAGGCGGGTAGCGGGTAGGACTGTTTAAAGAGTAAGTATAATAATTGTGAGTATGGGATAAATGAAGAGATAAAATAAATATACATACACGTTGAATAAATAAATAAATAAATAAATTCATTAATTACTTCATTAATAAGTAAATAAATAGATAAGACAGCAATTGCAGTTAGATAGAGCTTCTTTGAGTAACTATTTTGAAATTTTTTGATTAGGAAAGGTGTGCCAACATAATCGTCCTCTTCCAATAAGACTTGTAAGAGTCGATTTTGTAGATTTTTCTTAAATACAAACTTCGATAATTTACGTGATTCTTGGGAGATGCTATTCCATATTTTGGCCCCTAGTCTTGAAAAAGATTTTGATAGATGGTTACATCTCGAATATTTTATATAATAATTGCCTACTAAAGAAAATCTTGTACTGTAATTAAGCAACTCATTTGAACAATTAAAATATTACATGGGGTTCGCTTATTGAAAACAAATCGTGCATTAGTATTAGTATTATTGGGATAGTGTTAGAGGAGACAAAAAGAGGAATGGCGTGTGACCTATAAGATTTAAAGTATATGAGGCGAAGTGCACGCTTTTGTAAGACCAGAATTTGATTAATTTAAGTTTGAGCAGCATGGCCCCACAAAACAATTCCGTAGGATAGATAAGGAAATATCAAAGATTGATAAATTGTTAGCAGTACACTTGTGGGTACGTAATATCTTAGTCTAGCGATGATGCCAATCGTTTTGCTTATCTTGGAAGTGATGTGTCCAATATGATATTTCCAGCTGAGATTAGAATCAATTAACGCACCTAAATATTTGACATACGATTTTTGTTCTAAAGGCAAAATAGTTTCGGAATCATTATCAAATATTCGAAGATTAACTTGATAGTCAATTTTCTTTTGATGGGATGGAAGATAATGAAGTTTGACTTCTTAATGTTCAGCGTTAACTTGTTAGCTGTTAGCCATTCATAAACTTTATGTAATTGAAAGTTAACAACGAGCTCCAGGATTCGAAGATTTTTATCAGCATATAATAGATTTGGTCATCAGCAAACAAGTAGAATGCTAGTTTATCAGATGACCTGTGGATATCGTTAACATACAAGAGAAACAGTAGAGGTCCCAAGACAGAACCTTGTGGCACACCACAAGTCATAGGTTGTTTGTTGGAGATATCAGATCCAATTTGAGTTGATTGAATACGGTTGGAAAGATAAGAACGGAACCAATCGTTCACGATGCCTCGCATACCGCCATTCTTCTTACATACAACTTGGGAAAGGGGTATTTCCGACCGAGACCGAGCTCTGTACAAGTTAGTACTAATACAGTACTAGCGACTGTATTCTCTGTGGTGCTAAACACTTGCGACATGAATGACATGGTCAATTTTTATGTACTCTGATCAGTGTGATACCAACAATATGGAACAGTATTCCGAAAGAAAGGAGACCACTGAAACAGTGATGTTCCGTCATATCCAAACATTCAAAGGGAACATTAATTACTCCATGACGTATTATAAACTAGATGGGAAGTCGTAGATTCCTCTGATGTTACCATGCGCTTTTCGTTCAGTAATTCAATATTTCAATTACACATGTCATCTATACCTTCCGGGGGCATCCAGAGCTTTCAAACAATAAAAGTACAATGATAACCACGTGTAAAAAGCTGCACAAAATAAACTTGTGCAAACAATGTCGTGAACTCGGCAATAGCGTCTAAAGTAGTTTTTTTGGCTTTATGTGCCTATACGTAAAAAACGAGTCCGGTGACCCCAGGTTTTTATTATTGAATTGCAATCAGCAAATGCAGATTAATCTTTCTGCAAAGTTTTAAAAAAATTCTGTACAAGAGGTTCGGAGCCACTTTAAGTCATCGAAAAATTAAGGTGGCTCTGAACCCCATGTACAGATTTTTTTAAAAACTTTGCAGAAAGTTGAACCTTCATATGCCAATTGCAATTCAATGATAAAAATTGGGGGTCACCAGACTCGTTTTTTAGTTATAGGCACATAAAGCCAAACTTTAGGGTGTTTCTAATAGGCTGCACTGTTGCTATGGTAACCTTATATGTCAAAAAAAATGATCGCAAATTGTTGACGAAGTAATTGAGAAATTTTTTGATACCGTGTTTAAGACAACAAATAAACAATTGTGGGAGTATCGATCTATCAAAGAGTTGGTGTTTAACCACCATTTTGAGTCACTAAGAGACTGAAGCTGAAGGCAAAACAGATCAGCGGTGAAAATACTAAGTTTTAATCATATTCAGTTACCTTCGAATTTCGATCGTGAAATGCTGTACGTTACTGTCAACAAGTCATTATACGCTCTCTGTGAGTACTCATACGACATCTATACGGTTCGGTCGTCTTTGTTTTGCGGCTATGTTACAAGTGTTTGGTATAAATTTAGCAAGTCACAGACGTTGTACTAATGGAAACTCAAATAACGGTCCAGTATTGTTCAAAATTAATCTACTAGTGCTTTCAAAGTAAGGCTCCTTGCCTACGGATGGTCAGGATGGGACGGATTGCAACCTGAAAAAAAGTGCGCCACTGTTTTTCAAGTTTCAGCTCTCCTATCTAGTAAGAACTATATTTAACAGTTTATGCATTGGTGTCCTTTACAAAAAAAATAACTTTTTGTCTTTCAGTTGGAGATCCAAGACCAGTTTGTGTATAAAAATGCTCAAATTTTTGCCCAAGACCTACAAATAACCATGACATTGAACCTTTAACTAGACAAAACAATCATTAGCTACACCACGATCTGGAACGACGTTTTAGGTCGTTTTCCCTCAAAATCGCTAGAACGGGTTATAACGAAAGCCAGTCCCCTGGCTCTTTGTTATGACGGACTTCCATTGTAGCTAAGCTTCCTACGCCGTCAACTTCAAACTATATTATTAATTTGAGTATCATTAACTTGAATATTTTCTTCTCTGCTCAAAGTATATTTCGTACGGTAGTATTTAGGAGTATTTGTTTAAGGATATCCTAGTTTCTAAGAAATGTGTTGGTATCTTCTGGGTTCGTGGCACCGGGATAATCGTAAAACGAAAATCATGTTGAGTTTATTTGCATTATTTGTTTCTGTCATTATTTGTGGGCCACAATGGAGACCACTGGGCTACCAGTAATTGTGTCACCCCTATAAAGATCAAAATCCGACTTCATCAGTTATTAAAAAAAAAAAATTGGCGGAATATTTCCATCGGACAAGAGGGAAAGATGTGTGTCTGCTACAGAAGACTAATCACTTCAGCATATTTTGTTAAAGTGACGATTGAACGCCACTGTCCACAATACAGCGGCCTCTTAAACAAAGTAATTTGATCACTTTGCTTTGATCTCAGAACTCGTAATCATTGAGTGTCTATACCTGGCTGGCAAAGTACCAATCAAGATGCAAAATGGAACAGTTCGATGCTCAGTAGCTCCTCTATGTCTGGAAAACACGAGAGGTTGTTACACGTGTGCAAAAGACCAGGAAGGCAGTCAATGGCGATAGAAATGTTGGCATTCCGTTGATTCGAACCGCTGTTTTCTTACAATTTTGATTCCTTTATTGTGGGGGCAGGAGATTCAGAACCCCCCGCTTCCCGTACCCTTCTGTACCACTTCCCGTACCTTTATCTCCCAACTCCCGCCATTTTCAGTCCTGCTCCCGTCCCCTGTAAATTAGGAGACTCAAAACACATCCATACTAAGACCTAATAGAATGGTCTTTGGCGACATGGATTTTAGACATTTCTATAACAAAGTCGCGTACTGAGCCTTGCTCGTCTTGCTGATCTCTTTTGACAGTTAACGCGATACTTGCGCACTCATGTTGCTTAACATTTCATGGCCTATGACGTAACCACCTTAAAAGAGTTTCCAATTACATCGGAAGTAAGTCTGCTTTGTTAGCGCAAGCGCGAAGTTTTTGTTTGTCAATTGCTCAAGGGAACTAAAAGCAAGTCATATCCACAACGTCTTTGTATGAAAACAACATTGGCCACAAACTTTAACTATGGAACCTGTCTTTGAGCACAATCTCAAGTTTTAGCAGGCTTTACAAGGATACGTCAAGGGCAACCATGCGTTCAAGAAAGCTAAGGTAGTGTTTTCTGTTCCAGTACATGCGTCAACAAGACCTTAATCAAACACCCATTGTTCCCAACCAGCTGCTATTTCAGTAGTCTGCTGACCTCAAGGGTTGCCAGACAAAATAATTAATCATCTGATCACGACCATGCCCACGCCAAGATCAAATTCCTCAATCACTGCCAAATCCTGTTGCGCTAGGTCAGTCAAGTAGTTCATTTCTGATTTAGTTGACTGTGAACATGTTTGCCGATTCTCGTCGTGTAACGTGTGATCCTACGCAAAGCCAAGAAGGGTTGACCAACTTGTCACTTTCGAGGAAAACACGTCCACCGACTAAGTGAGTGCCACATAAAAGCAACAAATCACGTCATTATGGCACTGAGGTCTTTAGAAACAAGTAGACAGCAGAGAAATTCTAAAGCCAACCCAGTTCATCCGCGTTTTTGCAAAAAGGCAAGAGATTTAACAAGGATTTATAAAACACAGACAAGAGATCGAGGAAGAAAGAAAAAAGGAGCATCAAGAAAGATTCAGGATTTTTTACTTAATCGATAAATCTTCGCGACCACATACCACCAGCGGACCTACAAACCAGTCACCTGACTAAAACAATACCAGCACGCATTGCGTGTATGTTTTGGTTGATTTTTGTAATCGACATGTCCACGAAAGTCAAATTTTGAAATGGATGCTGTCTTATTTCAAGAAGAGGTAAGTGCGTTGCACTGTTCAGAAATCTCTAGAGCTGGATTCTTGTTATACAATGAAAAAACAGGACCTTCGCCACTTTTTCACGTAGTCAAATCAGTGGCAATTCCCTGACCGACATATTGCTATCTTGGTTGTAGAACGGAGCAATCAGAGAGAACCAGCTAGTTGACGAGCAGTTCAGGTAAGCATTGCCCATGAGGCCTTCAATGATCTATATCTATGGTTTTAAAGACCCTGTACAGCAATTGTATTTTAAACTTTCAAAACACTTGTCTTGAAGCCTTCACTCAAAGAACCAACGCATACCTCGCCAAAACTATAAATTGTCAGTGACATCAGAGCCTTCAGTGCATCCCTCAGGTTCTATAAAGAAAGCTACGCAACTATCAGCCCCAAATTATTTAGTGGGCCTCCAAAATCATCGGGCAACCGTACATTTTCACTTATTTTCGAAGCTAATTTATTTCAAGGAGCAATAAAGGACAAACCAGGTGGAGTAAGCCAAGGTGTAGTAAAAGCGCAACGAGTTTCCAATTTCGAAAAGTGTGTTAATTGTGGAATATCACGCTTTGCCTGTAACTTTCTTAGTATGAAGACTAATTTTCTCTATGGTATTGCAGGCGTCTTATGAATGATGAATTAATCAGAACAAGCATTGTAAGTAATATGTTTTTCATATCATATCTTATCAGTCAACGCAGGTCCTTTCATTGATTTCACTCAACCACACATCACCCGAAAATGGTCCCCATCACTGTCCATCTATTTTTAAACTTAGTATAGTATTCTTATTAAAATACCTTTTTCTTGGTACTAGAACCAAGCAGTCCAGATTAGACAACACCTTTTAAGAAGATACCACCTCGGGTAGGTATATTTGTTTTTGTGGCGAAACATAGAATAGTAGTTGTGGACATATGGCAAGTTTTCTAAAGGTGAATTCTTGCATGAAGTAAAATGCCATGTATAATTCCAGCAACCAGCAAAAGGCCAACAAGGGATTGAGAGGCTTCTGCCACGTCTATCTTCCAATGAAAGTTGCAACATAAGCATCAGCGCCAAACTACCTCTTACAAAACTTTTAAATGGCATTGGCGCCAGTCTGAGCTTCAAAAGATAAAGACTTTTACACTTCAGTACTCTCCATGCACCACACCACACCACAGCAAACCACACTAAACTGCACCTTTTTTCACCCCCTGACACGTCTGAGTTGAAATCACAGCTAATTCATAACCTTACTTGGTACATCCCTTCACAGTAATAAGATAGAAAGCAATTAATTGTCCGTGACAATCTTACAGCATCACGCTTGGAGAGGGAACTCCGTCTCTCCCACCACAACCTTAAGGTTTCCATTTTCTCTCCTGTCAATGATCCTCACCAATGCAACATGGTGCTTAGCAGTGTGTTTGACCTTTTTCAGTAATGAGGACGCCAAAATCATGGAAAGAATAAACGTAAGTAGCCAAACCATCTTTGAATGATGATGAAGCATACATTTCTATAAGAGTTCTGAAATACTATGTCACGTGATCTTTCTTGTATCTCTTGAAAACAGTATTCTAAAAGGAATATTTGAATTCCCTCACTGACATAAGTCTTGGTTCTAGAACGAAGCCAGAGCCATCAGAGCGAACCTGGTACAAAGCCAGCACATCAGGTACAAACTGTACGCATTCCTTGTTAAGCTGTTATTGAGACAGGTCCATTCCATAAAAAAAATACCAAATGGTCATGTTTTCCACTTTTCAGTTTATGAACGAGTAATAAACAGTATTTGTCCCTGTTGCTTCTTACCGAGCACCACAGTTCAATTACCAGTTATCCACAATCAATTTGACAGCACAAAGGGAGTGTCTTCAAGCTTAACCACCAACGATTTCAGTCCTGTTTCCACCTTGGCCCTTTGCTGTTATCACATTTTATGTTTCAATAACCTTCTCTGCAAGTGCCATAGAAAGAATGTGACAGCATCAACCTTGGAGAGGGAACTCCATTTTTCCCACCACAACCTTAAGGTTACCACTTCCTCTCCAATCACTGATCCGCACCAATGCCACATGGTGCTTAGCAGTCTGCTTGACCTTTTCAAGGAAACATCTCCAAGCAGAAAGGGTGTGTCTTCAACTTAAGACTCAAGTCCTGTTTCCACCTTGGCCCTTTGCCGCTATCATATTTTATGTTTTCAATAACCTTCTCTGCAAGTATCATTGAAAGGATGTGTCTAGCTGAAGACCCCATACTGTCAACTACATTAGAGCAGTGAATGTAACCCCCGAAATCTGAGAAGAGGAGCCTAGCTTTAGAACTTGACCAGCAGCCTCACAGTATATTCATAGGAAGCGTCCAAAACCATCCAATCTTGTATGGCAATTATTTATTCATTCCACACATTTATATTCAATTGTTTTTAAAGATAGTCTCTTCCAGGAACCAACAAACTGATTGAACGGCACGTCCAAGGTGGTGCAGCAAAATAGCAATGCATTTTCCGATGTTATGATAACAACAACTGAGAAGTGCCACTTAACTTGTGCCGGAACTCCTCTACAAACCAAACCACACCACACCACACGCCACGCCACACTGCATTACATTTCACCTCCTAACATGTCTGAATTGGACTTATAGCTAATCAATATCCACTAATACTTCACTTGACTTCACTTCATACTATATGAATAAAAGATGGGCTTCCAAGATGGTATATTCAAGGTGCAATTTTCTGTGACAATCTTGAAGGAGCCAATGTCTTCTCCCCGGCCACAACCTTAAGGCTATCAACTCTCCTATCAGTAATCCCCACCCACTCAACATGACATTTAACCACACTGCATTACATTTCACCTCAATATACCTAATGATGTTAGGCAGGCTGAGTCTATTGACTCTTTTAAGCGTAAACTTAAGTCGTGTTAATAATTGCCTACTAAAGAAAATCTTGTACTGTAATTAAGCAACTCATTTGAACAATTAAAATATTACATGGGGTTCGCTTATTGAAAACAAATCGTGCATTAGTATTAGTATTATTGGGATAGTGTTAGAGGAGACAAAAAGAGGAATGGCGTGTGACCTATAAGATTTAAAGTATATGAGGCGAAGTGCACGCTTTTGTAAGACCAGAATTTGATTAATTTAAGTTTGAGCAGCATGGCCCCACAAAACAATTCCGTAGGATAGATAAGGAAATATCAAAGATTGATAAATTGTTAGCAGTACACTTGTGGGTACGTAATATCTTAGTCTAGCGATGATGCCAATCGTTTTGCTTATCTTGGAAGTGATGTGTCCAATATGATATTTCCAGCTGAGATTAGAATCAATTAACGCACCTAAATATTTGACATACGATTTTTGTTCTAAAGGCAAAATAGTTTCGGAATCATTATCAAATATTCGAAGATTAACTTGATAGTCAATTTTCTTTTGATGGGATGGAAGATAATGAAGTTTGACTTCTTAATGTTCAGCGTTAACTTGTTAGCTGTTAGCCATTCATAAACTTTATGTAATTGAAAGTTAACAACGAGCTCCAGGATTCGAAGATTTTTATCAGCATATAATAGATTTGGTCATCAGCAAACAAGTAGAATGCTAGTTTATCAGATGACCTGTGGATATCGTTAACATACAAGAGAAACAGTAGAGGTCCCAAGACAGAACCTTGTGGCACACCACAAGTCATAGGTTGTTTGTTGGAGATATCAGATCCAATTTGAGTTGATTGAATACGGTTGGAAAGATAAGAACGGAACCAATCGTTCACGATGCCTCGCATACCGCCATTCTTCTTACATACAACTTGGGAAAGGGGTATTTCCGACCGAGACCGAGCTCTGTACAAGTTAGTACTAATACAGTACTAGCGACTGTATTCTCTGTGGTGCTAAACACTTGCGACATGAATGACATGGTCAATTTTTATGTACTCTGATCAGTGTGATACCAACAATATGGAACAGTATTCCGAAAGAAAGGAGACCACTGAAACAGTGATGTTCCGTCATATCCAAACATTCAAAGGGAACATTAATTACTCCATGACGTATTATAAACTAGATGGGAAGTCGTAGATTCCTCTGATGTTACCATGCGCTTTTCGTTCAGTAATTCAATATTTCAATTACACATGTCATCTATACCTTCCGGGGGCATCCAGAGCTTTCAAACAATAAAAGTACAATGATAACCACGTGTAAAAAGCTGCACAAAATAAACTTGTGCAAACAATGTCGTGAACTCGGCAATAGCGTCTAAAGTAGTTTTTTTGGCTTTATGTGCCTATACGTAAAAAACGAGTCCGGTGACCCCAGGTTTTTATTATTGAATTGCAATCAGCAAATGCAGATTAATCTTTCTGCAAAGTTTTAAAAAAATTCTGTACAAGAGGTTCGGAGCCACTTTAAGTCATCGAAAAATTAAGGTGGCTCTGAACCCCATGTACAGATTTTTTTAAAAACTTTGCAGAAAGTTGAACCTTCATATGCCAATTGCAATTCAATGATAAAAATTGGGGGTCACCAGACTCGTTTTTTAGTTATAGGCACATAAAGCCAAACTTTAGGGTGTTTCTAATAGGCTGCACTGTTGCTATGGTAACCTTATATGTCAAAAAAAATGATCGCAAATTGTTGACGAAGTAATTGAGAAATTTTTTGATACCGTGTTTAAGACAACAAATAAACAATTGTGGGAGTATCGATCTATCAAAGAGTTGGTGTTTAACCACCATTTTGAGTCACTAAGAGACTGAAGCTGAAGGCAAAACAGATCAGCGGTGAAAATACTAAGTTTTAATCATATTCAGTTACCTTCGAATTTCGATCGTGAAATGCTGTACGTTACTGTCAACAAGTCATTATACGCTCTCTGTGAGTACTCATACGACATCTATACGGTTCGGTCGTCTTTGTTTTGCGGCTATGTTACAAGTGTTTGGTATAAATTTAGCAAGTCACAGACGTTGTACTAATGGAAACTCAAATAACGGTCCAGTATTGTTCAAAATTAATCTACTAGTGCTTTCAAAGTAAGGCTCCTTGCCTACGGATGGTCAGGATGGGACGGATTGCAACCTGAAAAAAAGTGCGCCACTGTTTTTCAAGTTTCAGCTCTCCTATCTAGTAAGAACTATATTTAACAGTTTATGCATTGGTGTCCTTTACAAAAAAAATAACTTTTTGTCTTTCAGTTGGAGATCCAAGACCAGTTTGTGTATAAAAATGCTCAAATTTTTGCCCAAGACCTACAAATAACCATGACATTGAACCTTTAACTAGACAAAACAATCATTAGCTACACCACGATCTGGAACGACGTTTTAGGTCGTTTTCCCTCAAAATCGCTAGAACGGGTTATAACGAAAGCCAGTCCCCTGGCTCTTTGTTATGACGGACTTCCATTGTAGCTAAGCTTCCTACGCCGTCAACTTCAAACTATATTATTAATTTGAGTATCATTAACTTGAATATTTTCTTCTCTGCTCAAAGTATATTTCGTACGGTAGTATTTAGGAGTATTTGTTTAAGGATATCCTAGTTTCTAAGAAATGTGTTGGTATCTTCTGGGTTCGTGGCACCGGGATAATCGTAAAACGAAAATCATGTTGAGTTTATTTGCATTATTTGTTTCTGTCATTATTTGTGGGCCACAATGGAGACCACTGGGCTACCAGTAATTGTGTCACCCCTATAAAGATCAAAATCCGACTTCATCAGTTATTAAAAAAAAAAAAATTGGCGGAATATTTCCATCGGACAAGAGGGAAAGATGTGTGTCTGCTACAGAAGACTAATCACTTCAGCATATTTTGTTAAAGTGACGATTGAACGCCACTGTCCACAATACAGCGGCCTCTTAAACAAAGTAATTTGATCACTTTGCTTTGATCTCAGAACTCGTAATCATTGAGTGTCTATACCTGGCTGGCAAAGTACCAATCAAGATGCAAAATGGAACAGTTCGATGCTCAGTAGCTCCTCTATGTCTGGAAAACACGAGAGGTTGTTACACGTGTGCAAAAGACCAGGAAGGCAGTCAATGGCGATAGAAATGTTGGCATTCCGTTGATTCGAACCGCTGTTTTCTTACAATTTTGATTCCTTTATTGTGGGGGCAGGAGATTCAGAACCCCCCGCTTCCCGTACCCTTCTGTACCACTTCCCGTACCTTTATCTCCCAACTCCCGCCATTTTCAGTCCTGCTCCCGTCCCCTGTAAATTAGGAGACTCAAAACACATCCATACTAAGACCTAATAGAATGGTCTTTGGCGACATGGATTTTAGACATTTCTATAACAAAGTCGCGTACTGAGCCTTGCTCGTCTTGCTGATCTCTTTTGACAGTTAACGCGATACTTGCGCACTCATGTTGCTTAACATTTCATGGCCTATGACGTAACCACCTTAAAAGAGTTTCCAATTACATCGGAAGTAAGTCTGCTTTGTTAGCGCAAGCGCGAAGTTTTTGTTTGTCAATTGCTCAAGGGAACTAAAAGCAAGTCATATCCACAACGTCTTTGTATGAAAACAACATTGGCCACAAACTTTAACTATGGAACCTGTCTTTGAGCACAATCTCAAGTTTTAGCAGGCTTTACAAGGATACGTCAAGGGCAACCATGCGTTCAAGAAAGCTAAGGTAGTGTTTTCTGTTCCAGTACATGCGTCAACAAGACCTTAATCAAACACCCATTGTTCCCAACCAGCTGCTATTTCAGTAGTCTGCTGACCTCAAGGGTTGCCAGACAAAATAATTAATCATCTGATCACGACCATGCCCACGCCAAGATCAAATTCCTCAATCACTGCCAAATCCTGTTGCGCTAGGTCAGTCAAGTAGTTCATTTCTGATTTAGTTGACTGTGAACATGTTTGCCGATTCTCGTCGTGTAACGTGTGATCCTACGCAAAGCCAAGAAGGGTTGACCAACTTGTCACTTTCGAGGAAAACACGTCCACCGACTAAGTGAGTGCCACATAAAAGCAACAAATCACGTCATTATGGCACTGAGGTCTTTAGAAACAAGTAGACAGCAGAGAAATTCTAAAGCCAACCCAGTTCATCCGCGTTTTTGCAAAAAGGCAAGAGATTTAACAAGGATTTATAAAACACAGACAAGAGATCGAGGAAGAAAGAAAAAAGGAGCATCAAGAAAGATTCAGGATTTTTTACTTAATCGATAAATCTTCGCGACCACATACCACCAGCGGACCTACAAACCAGTCACCTGACTAAAACAATACCAGCACGCATTGCGTGTATGTTTTGGTTGATTTTTGTAATCGACATGTCCACGAAAGTCAAATTTTGAAATGGATGCTGTCTTATTTCAAGAAGAGGTAAGTGCGTTGCACTGTTCAGAAATCTCTAGAGCTGGATTCTTGTTATACAATGAAAAAACAGGACCTTCGCCACTTTTTCACGTAGTCAAATCAGTGGCAATTCCCTGACCGACATATTGCTATCTTGGTTGTAGAACGGAGCAATCAGAGAGAACCAGCTAGTTGACGAGCAGTTCAGGTAAGCATTGCCCATGAGGCCTTCAATGATCTATATCTATGGTTTTAAAGACCCTGTACAGCAATTGTATTTTAAACTTTCAAAACACTTGTCTTGAAGCCTTCACTCAAAGAACCAACGCATACCTCGCCAAAACTATAAATTGTCAGTGACATCAGAGCCTTCAGTGCATCCCTCAGGTTCTATAAAGAAAGCTACGCAACTATCAGCCCCAAATTATTTAGTGGGCCTCCAAAATCATCGGGCAACCGTACATTTTCACTTATTTTCGAAGCTAATTTATTTCAAGGAGCAATAAAGGACAAACCAGGTGGAGTAAGCCAAGGTGTAGTAAAAGCGCAACGAGTTTCCAATTTCGAAAAGTGTGTTAATTGTGGAATATCACGCTTTGCCTGTAACTTTCTTAGTATGAAGACTAATTTTCTCTATGGTATTGCAGGCGTCTTATGAATGATGAATTAATCAGAACAAGCATTGTAAGTAATATGTTTTTCATATCATATCTTATCAGTCAACGCAGGTCCTTTCATTGATTTCACTCAACCACACATCACCCGAAAATGGTCCCCATCACTGTCCATCTATTTTTAAACTTAGTATAGTATTCTTATTAAAATACCTTTTTCTTGGTACTAGAACCAAGCAGTCCAGATTAGACAACACCTTTTAAGAAGATACCACCTCGGGTAGGTATATTTGTTTTTGTGGCGAAACATAGAATAGTAGTTGTGGACATATGGCAAGTTTTCTAAAGGTGAATTCTTGCATGAAGTAAAATGCCATGTATAATTCCAGCAACCAGCAAAAGGCCAACAAGGGATTGAGAGGCTTCTGCCACGTCTATCTTCCAATGAAAGTTGCAACATAAGCATCAGCGCCAAACTACCTCTTACAAAACTTTTAAATGGCATTGGCGCCAGTCTGAGCTTCAAAAGATAAAGACTTTTACACTTCAGTACTCTCCATGCACCACACCACACCACAGCAAACCACACTAAACTGCACCTTTTTTCACCCCCTGACACGTCTGAGTTGAAATCACAGCTAATTCATAACCTTACTTGGTACATCCCTTCACAGTAATAAGATAGAAAGCAATTAATTGTCCGTGACAATCTTACAGCATCACGCTTGGAGAGGGAACTCCGTCTCTCCCACCACAACCTTAAGGTTTCCATTTTCTCTCCTGTCAATGATCCTCACCAATGCAACATGGTGCTTAGCAGTGTGTTTGACCTTTTTCAGTAATGAGGACGCCAAAATCATGGAAAGAATAAACGTAAGTAGCCAAACCATCTTTGAATGATGATGAAGCATACATTTCTATAAGAGTTCTGAAATACTATGTCACGTGATCTTTCTTGTATCTCTTGAAAACAGTATTCTAAAAGGAATATTTGAATTCCCTCACTGACATAAGTCTTGGTTCTAGAACGAAGCCAGAGCCATCAGAGCGAACCTGGTACAAAGCCAGCACATCAGGTACAAACTGTACGCATTCCTTGTTAAGCTGTTATTGAGACAGGTCCATTCCATAAAAAAATACCAAATGGTCATGTTTTCCACTTTTCAGTTTATGAACGAGTAATAAACAGTATTTGTCCCTGTTGCTTCTTACCGAGCACCACAGTTCAATTACCAGTTATCCACAATCAATTTGACAGCACAAAGGGAGTGTCTTCAAGCTTAACCACCAACGATTTCAGTCCTGTTTCCACCTTGGCCCTTTGCTGTTATCACATTTTATGTTTCAATAACCTTCTCTGCAAGTGCCATAGAAAGAATGTGACAGCATCAACCTTGGAGAGGGAACTCCATTTTTCCCACCACAACCTTAAGGTTACCACTTCCTCTCCAATCACTGATCCGCACCAATGCCACATGGTGCTTAGCAGTCTGCTTGACCTTTTCAAGGAAACATCTCCAAGCAGAAAGGGTGTGTCTTCAACTTAAGACTCAAGTCCTGTTTCCACCTTGGCCCTTTGCCGCTATCATATTTTATGTTTTCAATAACCTTCTCTGCAAGTATCATTGAAAGGATGTGTCTAGCTGAAGACCCCATACTGTCAACTACATTAGAGCAGTGAATGTAACCCCCGAAATCTGAGAAGAGGAGCCTAGCTTTAGAACTTGACCAGCAGCCTCACAGTATATTCATAGGAAGCGTCCAAAACCATCCAATCTTGTATGGCAATTATTTATTCATTCCACACATTTATATTCAATTGTTTTTAAAGATAGTCTCTTCCAGGAACCAACAAACTGATTGAACGGCACGTCCAAGGTGGTGCAGCAAAATAGCAATGCATTTTCCGATGTTATGATAACAACAACTGAGAAGTGCCACTTAACTTGTGCCGGAACTCCTCTACAAACCAAACCACACCACACCACACGCCACGCCACACTGCATTACATTTCACCTCCTAACATGTCTGAATTGGACTTATAGCTAATCAATATCCACTAATACTTCACTTGACTTCACTTCATACTATATGAATAAAAGATGGGCTTCCAAGATGGTATATTCAAGGTGCAATTTTCTGTGACAATCTTGAAGGAGCCAATGTCTTCTCCCCGGCCACAACCTTAAGGCTATCAACTCTCCTATCAGTAATCCCCACCCACTCAACATGACATTTAACCACACTGCATTACATTTCACCTCAATATACCTAATGATGTTAGGCAGGCTGAGTCTATTGACTCTTTTAAGCGTAAACTTAAGTCGTGTTATTTCAAGAGACTTTTCAACGTTTTTGATGGCGAAAACTTTCGTACCTTTAAAATAATTTGTTTTAAATGTCGCCGGGTAAATACCCTTGCTGCTTGCACTTGTTAAGCAGCCTATTTAGTCTACTTATATTATTAAGTTAATATTTTAGGAGAGGGTTGGGTGGGTGCTTAAACCTAGTAGGGGACTTATGTCCTACTGTTTTTGCACCAGTACTGCTTTGTACAAATCCTTAAATAAATAAATAAATAAATAAATAGCAACGTCTTTCACCTCCTCAGAAGTGCTGACGAAGACAGATTGTTGGCAAGAATACAGGTAAGTACCCATTAACCATCTTGAGATTTCTTCCTTATTAAGGGAATGAACCACATTTCTGAAAAAAATATGGTTCTTGTGTCTCTTGAAAACAATATTCTAAGATGATTATTTGAATTCCCTGATTGACATATGTCTATCTTGGTTCTAGAATGAGGCCAGGGCCATCAGAGCCAACTTGCTTGAGAGCGAACGCATAAGGTAAGCACTCCTTCTTGGTTTATTGTTGTTCTAGTGTTATTTAATAACAAGCTTAACTTCCCCGATCCTCTTCTGAAAAAACCACAGTCAACTACCGTTTAACCACAATCAACTTAATATCTCCAGGCTCTATGGTAAGGTCTTAAAGTATTCCCTCTAAAATCAAGTTTCCACTTGTCTCTTATTCCCTAATATATGTTAAATAATCTTATCTGCAGCCCTCACCCAAACACCGACATAATATCTCGCTAGCGACCCCTTATTGTCACTGACCTTAGGTCAGTGATTCCAGACCTTTACTTGTATGAAGAACACAGCCTTAGACTTTGGTCAGCAGCCTCGGAATAAATCTAAAGCTCCCCTTCAAAATGATTCAATTACATGTGTGCGCTACTTGTTTACTGATTCCATTCATTTATGGTATCTTAATTCTAAAGATAGCTTAAGAAAGAAAAGAAAAGACAGGACTGTCTAATGTACAGCAAAAGCTAAATGAAGTTTTGGATCTTCTTACAATTGTAGAGTGTCACCTAGTTTTGAACTGAACTAGTATCAAGGTAAAAACCCACTTTTTGGCTTCTCTAACCATAGAGGTTAAAGAGCTAACCCATTTCCTTAGGCTCCTTAATAATGACGATTTAATGAGAAGAAGCTGTGTAAGTACTAACCTACTAAGACATGTTGATCCTTTCTTTCCCATTTCACTGAATCACGCCATTAGGAAACTCCTCCTACTAGGACATGGTGATCCTTTCTTTCCCATTTAACTGCATCACACTTCATTACGAAACTCCTTCTCATGCTCGTCGTTTCAAGAGCTGCACCTTTAAACAAGAATGAAAGTCTATCATTCAAATTGTCCTTGCAACCACTTCCCATCCATTTGTAAATCTGAAGCGGCTTTAGGCTTAAATTCTCTCTTCTGGTACTAGATCCAAGGAGTCCAAATCAGACAACACTTTACAAGAGATGACCACATGAGGTAGGTTCAAGTAGTTCATATGGCGAAAGATCTAACATAATACTATCAACTTGTCAAAGACAAGTAAATGAGATTGGATGACTAATTCCGACTCTGAGATGACACAAAGAACATTGTCATGGAAATAACCTTGTGGAAGTCGGGAACTTAGGGTCAATCAATACTTTGCACTTCACTTTCAATGGGGATTTTTGATAGTCCATTTCGCGATTAAATTGTTACACAGAGGAAGTAAATTCTTGTGAGAATCAGACACCCTAGACCTTTGGGGAGTGGGGATGCTCCAAAAGCCGTGACGGTCCTTTCCTATCAGTAATTCGCACTTATCTGATTTCGATTGGCCTTTACAGGAGTATCGACGAAAACAAGATTATGACAACAATAAAGGTAAGTACTTAAACAATCTTTGGATAGCAATGGATAACTCATGTGATATTGAAGATGGGTCATCCAGACGCACTACACTGCTGTGGCTAATGAAGCGAATTTTCTAACAGGCTGCATTTCTGATAAAAAAAATCTAAGGCAACTTTTTCATTGTCTGATATAGATGAAGGCCATGGATGTACGAAGACATGTAACTACGTAATGACGATGGTCCTGCAGGTGTGTATGGTTGTACACTTCTCACCACTTGCTTTTTTTGTTTTTGTTTTTCATTTTTCGTGTATCGCATTGTCTTCTTTATAAAAGAATGTCAAAAAATAAAAAAATAAAAAAGAACCAAAAAGTCTACCTGCTGAGGCACCTTGGTAAGACCCTGAGCCTGTGCATGAAAGGTAGCTCCAAACGATGCACACTGTTGATAGGTTGTCCTCCAGTCTATTGCGTTTCTATTGCCCCCATCTCAACCAACAAATTAAGAATTCCCCCTCCACCTCCATGTGAAAATACAGCAAATAAAGCAACAACTTATACCTTGGCTTTACGTTTCGATTGTTTCCAAGTTACCTCTTACTTTGTGAATCTGAGATATTTACGCAAACAAATGAAAATGTCAGCAACACAACATATACCACGCAGTGACTAGGAGTACCACCTTAACTTTTCGTCCAAATTTAGACAATAGTGATACATGCGATTGCAAGTTTTATTCACCTATATCTAGGACAGCACCTTACAAAATCATGAGTTATATGGTTTTGTCATATTAGTGTTCTGGAATTCTGTTGGAAACACTCCCCACGCTCAATTTTTAACCATCAGAAACGCTATCTGAAGTTCTCGCGAAATCAAATTGAAACTGATGCTTTAAGGAATATCGTTTTCATGTGTTAAACTTAACGTTTAAAGCGAATAGAAGAAAGCTTGTAAAGTTAATCAATATCTAATTCCATTTTTCTTTTATTTTTTTTTCAAACAGAAAGAACGAAAGGACCACAGGCATCTTTCCAGTTTCAGTTGTTCCTGTTTCTAGTTTTCGTCTGTAATTTCAGTAACTGAAAGCCGATGCAAAAATTGCAATGTTCCAGGGTAACCTGTCCCATTTCCTGTGAGACGGCAAGTCTTCCTCAGCAGTTCAGTTCTCCAATCGAGAATCTATTCTGTTCAATACAATAATTAAAATGACCAATCCATAACAATCCTACAATCAATGGAGGGCAAATGTCATATTATTTATTAATGTATACTTAAATATATTAACCATTTATCAGAGATGTAAGTCGCAAATAAACAACCGTCATTTGACTATTACTAAGCTATGGTTGTTTTGAACTCTACGATGTTTATTTTAGCCATAGGGTAAAACGTTTTTGCCTTGGTCACAAACACTGATTTCTCCCCTTGTGAGACGACCCCAAAAGAAAACGTATGCGCGGGGGACGATCGTGCCGAACATTTGTATAGGATTTTCTTGATTTTTACGTTCATATTATCAAGTGGCTTTTCATACAAAAATGCTCAAATTGAAACTAATTTTGCATTCGTTGCCAAGCCCTTACTCTTTTCCAAAATGGGCAATTAGTGATTTTAACCACCCCCCCTCCCCCAACACCATACAAACTCTTGTATTACAAGACAAAGCAAAAAAAATTTTAGTATAAAAATGAGCGATAAAAAACGACGTTTTGATCTCCCTGAGACCATTTTCAAGTTATAGAAAAAGCGAATGAAATATATATATAAGTACAAATTAGTGCATAAGAATGTCCAGCGATAAAATATGTAAATACAAGCGCTACATCATCATCACATTATTTACCCTTGGATTTTAGAGTAGCTTGTGCAGCTAATATCTCCGAGCATTTAATTATCAGAGAGAGATAGACCATCACACCGGGAACTACGTCCCCTACTCTTTTCGAACAGTGTGTGGGTTCTTTTACGTCCCACAGAATCAATTATGAAGAATTGTGAGACGGGGCCTACGGTTTATCGTCCTTATCCGAGAAGACTAGAAAGTCTAACCATTTGCAGATGTTATTACAAAGGCAGCACTATCTCCTCAATTATTTAAAGACCCTGAGTGTTGGTCCGGCCGGGGTTTAAACCACCGACCTCCCGCACGCTAGTCCGGTGCTCTACCACTGAGCTAACCGGTCGGCGGTTTTATCGCTGGACATTCTCACGCCCTAATTTGTACTTATATATGTATATTTTCATTCGCTTTTTCTACAACTTGAAAATGATCTCAGAGAGATCGAAACAGCATACAAAGTCTCTAATTTTCACAATTGTCATAAGCCTTTTGTCCAGCTCCCATTCAACTGAACAGCCTCAAAGTTCGTTAGTGTACCATTTCTGAGATGCTCTTTCATGTTGTGGAAACACTGAGAATTTTTCCAATCCTTAAATTTTCAAAAACTCATTACCAGGCCCGTATTCTTTTCCAAAGTGGGCTACTTAGGCGAACGTTTTAAAGTGCTACTACGATCAAAAAATCACTCGTCGTCTTACTTCAATTTTTTAAAGTGTGTTTGCTTAACAACCGACTCGCGAAATTTCAAGCTTTAATTTGGAGAAGTCAGTTTTTTATTTTGACTGAAATATTTCTATTTAGTGTCCGCCATTACTAACTTCAAAATCTTGAGAGAACTGGATCGAGAACATAATGACGTAGAAAGCTCAAAAGCGTAAGTATGCAGTGTGTGTAAACCCGGCTGATTTAGTATGCAGCACGGGAATTTTGAGGTTTCAGACTCTCAAACTCGTGTTTTGCATAATAAGCTGCATTCACACACTGCAATTTTAAACCAGTGAGTAAATGACGTCATTTTATCCTGGATCCAGCTCTCCGAGGCCTAATCGGTCAGTTATGAACATGAGTAATAGCGGACCGTTAAATTAAAAAGTTGTACTCAAAGTAAACAGTCTGTTGCTTGAAATTAAAGGTCGAAATTTCGCAAGTCGAGTGTTAAGCAAACACACTTTCGAAATTTGAAGAAAAAGACAAGTGATTTTCTGATCGTTGTAGCACTTTAATCAATTAGGTTTAATTAGAAAAACAGTGGCACGCAAAAACCCAATATGTTTTGGTACATTTTTCTTGTTTCCTACACAACTGACTTGCGGAATGACCAAACTCAAGGCTTTGTGGAGAACACACGTACACATTTAAAAAAAACATTGCGGGATTTTTGTTAATATCCGGTCGTTTGAATAATCGGTAAAACCACATGAGAGCGGTAGAGCATACAATTTTACCTAATCGATATACGATCGTGGGGCGATGGTAGCATACCGTCAGTCTGACTCAAGCTTGAAATCTGTTCATAAGCAAACTGCTCTGCAGGCTGTTTGTCTCACATGCATAGAAAATACACCAAAGAATATTACTTAAGAGAAACGAAATGTTGACTTTTTTCTGATCATTCATCAAGGGGCTAGACAGGGCGAGCAGACTACAGAAAATGAACCAGCAAAATAAATAACAATATGTACAGCGCAAAACATTAGCACTGTATACGCAACGATGTCGACTGCGAGCAGTCCCTCTTTCTTTCCTTCGTCGATCTTGTGAGCAAACGCGAAGCCCGAGCGAGCGGAAATGGGGGCGAGCGGAAGTCAAGTCGCTCGCTTGCGCTGATTTCCACTCGCCCCAATTTCCGCTCGCTTGCGCATCGCGCTTGCCCACAGGATCGACGAAGGAAAGAAAGAGGGACTGTTCGCAGTCAAGCAATGATGAAGAATGTGGCTCAAACTGTACCTTAGCTCTGGGAGCTAATTAATCATAAAAGCAGTAACGGATGTCAACGATATAGCATCGGTGGTTGAAATGCTTCACTGCCCTAGTCAAAAAAGAAAAAAAGCAATCAAACAGCTGTCAAAACTAGAACTTGCTCATTCATGCAGACAGACACGATCTCGCAAACAGAACCAGTAAAACCAAAGGTCATTGCATAGAGCGCTGTTCAATTGAGTGTCGTAAAACCAAAAACAAAGCAATTGCTCTGACCAATCACAACAGACGCAAACAGTGCAATGAACCAATCAGAATTCGAAGCAATCACATGTAATCTGCGCCAAGCGCGGGAAAATGCGCCCGTGCGAGTCAAGATGGTTTTGGTTTTGCTTCTTATTGGTTGAGAAAGTGGGGCGAGTTTTCCCAACCAATTACAAAGCGAAGTAATGCAAAACCAAGGCAAACGAGAATTACTTTCGACACTCAATTGAAAACTGCTAGAAGAGGAAAAGCAAAGAAGCTTTCTAGATGCAAGTTTTTGAAACTCGAATGACTTTGTAGCTATCAAGGAATCTTATCTAGACTGCAAGTTACAAGAAACAACACTGAACTTGTGCCTCGTCTGTTTATACAAGCCACTATAGATAGAAATTTGCATGAGACAATGTAATGCATATGTTGTCCATATTCTCTACAGTTTTTTGGAATTATTTTTTTCAGTTCCTCGCCGAGTACTCGTTCCAAACAAAATAACCGAAAACCTCAAAGTAGAAGATTGAAATGATCAAAAGTGATGCAAATCAGAAAAGCGCGAACAAAATGGTCTAGAACGCCTAATGTTTTGCAACGGTAGAGCTGTCACATGAGCGCCACTTCCACATCTCCCATAATACACTTTGTTTGCCCCCAAAATTTTGCATAATGATTGTTTTCGATTTCTCTCGCGATGTTTTTATTAGTCCCAAGAGAAATTGAAAACAATGGTTATGCAAAATTTTGGGGGGCAAACAAGGTGTATTATGGCAGATGTGGAAGTGGCGAATAAACCGCACTACGTAAGAGGATATTAACGGTATTCTTTAGACCATAAGATAACGAGAGGTCGTAAATCTATTCAGACATATCAGCTTTCCGTTTCCTTCAACGCAGTTCCAGTCCATACCAGTATTAAAAAAAAAAAAAACATTTAATCTTTGAAATATGTTCAGTCTGTATAAATGTTATGTAGGTCATTTGATTCATTTTTCGACACTAATTTTAAAGCTGCCAAAAACCCGTCTGTTGACATTAGGTGTACTAACAATTCAGGCTGTTTTTCTAATGAAAGCGGTGATTTGAAAGCGGTCTTGCGTCTTTCAATGTCTTCACGTTTGACCTCCCGTAACTTTCCTCATTTGGGACTAACAAAGTACATGAGACGCCAAGCTATGCCAAATAGGGGGCTTATTTCAGTCGTTTGCGCTTGCGTTGAGATTTTCTTTGCTTTTTTCCTTTGTTTTTCTTGCGATAAAACAGAATATTGATACGAGACTACTGGGGCAGATTGTATCATACCTATAGAACTTAGGTAAATAATCACATGAAACCCAACCGCGTAACATCAAAGCTCAATGATGTTAATTGACAACGTCTAAGTAAATAATAGAATAATGCTCCACCTACCCACGCCACAGGACCTATAGACTGTATAGTTTATCATTCTAGAATATAACCGCACTACGTTCTCTAGTCTGTAAGCATTTTTCGAATCTGTAAAGTTTGCCATGGATCTCGATAACAACCGAACGTTTCCAAAATACTTCAGTGACTACATCAAAGCTAGGAGGAACGATGTACGATTAATCTTATCATTTTCAAAGTGGTTTTGCACGAATGCCTTTGGTCCAAAAGGTTACCAATGTCGTCGTGTTCTTGCCAGTTCCCTTCCATAGGATAACAACAGAAAGAATTAGTCCATCAGTTGACTAATCGTTGAAGTCTTGTCACTGAAACCATTTAAACTACTGATGGAAACATTTTGGCCAATAATTGAGGCTTGGTCGTCAGAAGAAGGAAGCTGTTCAATGGTATGTATCTTCATGTTCCTACACAGTTTGATTCTGTTGTCTAGAAACCTCAAGGCAAAATTAGTGAAAAGTATCTGAAAAAGAAGCCGGTCTCGGCTTTAGAGATCGAGGATTAGATATGTTGTCGGCTAGGTACCACTTTTTTAATCCATAAGTTTTCTTAAAAGTAAAATGCAAGTCTCCAGCTCTTTATACGCAGCTCAGCACTACAATCTGACGTCCTCCAACAACTTCACTGAGTTTAAGAGTTCCACTGTCGAAGCATTATGCAAATTAACGAATACAACTTTTCCCGTCGACCCTCACGGGCAGTGAGGAATGAAACCGGCCGTCAGTGAACGAAACACCGACAAGAAAGATAAATACGGTGACATATCCAGAAGTCAACTGTCCACCTACAGCTACAGAAACCTAACGCGCGTTAGTATCTCGATTGGTTTTTCTTCCAAAGCAAGCACATTTATGCATGGATAGGGCCGCCATAATCGTTTCGAGTTGACGATCTTTCGTAAAAGTATAGTTTGTGAGAGTTTTTCGCTATTTCTTTTCTAGGAGTCTCAAGGCAGATATTACCGCTCCGATGAAGAGACGTCAAACGCAGCAAGCTGGAGCTCGCGAAGAAATTAGAAAATTAAACGAACTATCTGTAAGTTTACATACACAGAAAAAGTTAATTTTGTAAAATCGCTGGGGTGCTTAAAATATCATTTTCCTCCGTCTATGAAAACAGTGTCACTAATTAAACTGATCAGGTGAAGCAAATTTCACTTCGAGATCACAACAAAGTGCTTTAAGAGTATTAGGTGGAAGAAATGTCGTCAAAATAGAGGCCTGTTATGACTATTCTCTCCAGAATAAGAAATTCAAACTCCGGAACTTGCTTTTGTTACCATAAATGCGCGTTCTTGTTTCTAATGATTATACTGAAAGTCTTTCGTGCATTTGAAGCTAACGTGGGTTGGAGGAGACTACAGCGTCTTTTAATGCACATTTCTTCACTAAAGAAAGTAACTAAAATAGAGAACGACCGATTATTTTGCTAATGCTGGAATACGATCGACTTTTAAATTAGGAATTAATACGTCGAACAATATTGTCACTGAGAAGGATTCAGCACGACTTACAGGAGGACTACATGCAATCGGAGAGGTAAGCACCGTTTATTGCATTTATTCTAAAAGCTACATGAAATAATAGCAACATTTCTCTTTTTTTTTCTTGGCCATAAACATCTCAAAACTGTCTCAAATGATTGGTGATTGACCTTTTTTTAAAGGGGCAGTGTCACGCTATTGTACCATCACTTTAAAAAGCTTAAAACTGCCTATGCATCAGTGGAAATCTTGAAATAATGGTCTAGTTTTGTTATCAAAGACTGTAGTACTGCATTGACACTATAAACTTCTGTATTCTAAGATGACGAGGATGGAAATGGATTGAAATTTGAAAAAACTTGCCAGTTTTTTCAAAATTTCAAGCTATGCAATGAAAAATCACCCAAAAAATTATTATGGTTAGCTCTTCCTGCTAAACTTTCATTGGAATTCATCTTGCTGATTATGTAGGAGCATTTTGTGCACGATAACAGGTAAAAGGTAGTAATTTTGGCAAAAAATCCCGGTGACAGTGCTCCTTTAACCCTGGAGTTAATCTCTATTCATTGATGATACATGCATGGTTGCTTTTAAGGCGTGAATGAAATCATTAAACGCGGCCGTTCAAAAACTAATAAATAGATAAACAAGGAAATCAATAAAAACATGCGTTTTGACGTTTAATGCAAATTTCTTCGAAATGGAATTCTTTTAAGATTTCTACATTTCCACTACCATTTATCAACGCAATTATTAACAATAAAAGTTATACTTCTTCAGTTAGAATTTTTTGGTTGAAATTGGGTTTACCTTTCACGCCAAAGGCAACAGGTGGAAGGCTTTACTTAAGAAAATAATTCGTTACTGCTTTCTTCCCAGCACATACGTGCTAACGTGTGGTTTGAGTGTACTTCCTTTTGGTCTCAATGTAACACTAATGAGCCATTTAAATTTCTTTCAGACTTAACGATGATTCCCAGGAATTTAAAGATTTAAATTGGATTTCGTCTCAACCAAAGGTATGCTAAGCTGCATTTACGTTAAACGCTGTTAGGTTATAACTTTTCCTTTAAACATGAGTAGGGGGTTGGTATGTGTCGGTGAGTAGATAGGTAACTTATCTAAGTAGGGTGGTAGGTTGGTGGATTGATAGGAAAGTAGGTAGGTATTTCAGTTTGCGCAGGGTATTATACCTCACGATCCTTCCACTAGGACTCTACGTTATGAACTAAATTTGAATTTTTATGGTATTAATGTATCGTTTCAGACGCGAGTTCACAAAAAGTGAAAAGACTACTTGTCACACACTCTTAACACAAACTGCCATAAGGCATTTACTTATTTTTATCATAATAAATGCGTCAAATTCCATTGGCTAATATTGATGCATCAAAAATTTTACTGACATGAAAATACTTTGGAACATTATGCATACTTCTTTAACCTACCTACCTTCTCACCTACTGAGTAAACATTCTACCTACCTGCATGCCCACCAACCTACCTTGCTTTTACGTACCTACCCACCATCTTACCTACCTACCTACCAACTTACCTTCCAACCTACCTGTCAACTTACCTACCTACCAATCTACCTACCAACCTATCTGCCATCCTACCTACCTACCTTGCTTTTACTAACCTACCTACCTACCTACCTACTTACCTACCCACAAACCAACCTTGCTTTTACCTAGCAACCTACCTACCCACATACCCACCAACTGACCTTGCTTTTACCTAACCTACCTACCCACATACCCACAAACCAACCTTGCTTTTACCTAAAAACCTACCTACCCACATACCCACAAACCAACCTTGCTTTTACCTAACAACCTACCTACCCACATACCCACAAACCAACCTTGCTTTTACCTAACAACCTACCTACCCACATACCCACAAACCAACCTTGCTTTTACCTAACAACCTACCTACCCACATACCCACCAACTGACCTTGCTTTCACCTAACAACCCACCTACCTGTCTGTCATCGTGTATGTTTTGTGGCAGAATTCCCACACATACCAAACATAGGTTTGATAGATAACCACCTATCCATGAACCTACCTATCTAGTCCGAACTGTTGGGAGGGCAAGTAGATAGGTAACTCACATATCCTATACATAACATGGATAGGTGGGTGGGGTGGTAGATAAATAAGTTAAATGCTCATTTCTTAGATATTTAAATGGGCTTCGTTTGTAAAATTAGTTTTGGGAGACATTGGGGGAAGTGATTTAACACTTTCACCTTCGAAGCCACCCTTAGCTCTTACAACTTACCTTCCTTTGAATCCTGAGGATAACAATCTGAAGAGAACCTATTTAAGTGAAACTTTAGTACGTTGCCGTTTATTACGCAATACGAGGCAGCTTTACACATTTGCGTCTGTGAGTGACATCCTAAAGCATGGCCCATTCAATGAAGAACCTCTTAGCAGTAGTGTCCTGTGGCACTGATTATTTCAACAAGTCTCCTGTAACCTTAGGTACAAGTCGGTGAATAAGACCCTAGAAATTAGGCAATCAAAGAACAGCAACTCTCTGTACGCTAATCATCATGAGCACGCGGATAGATAGGAATGATTGGGTGACCGGATGTCTAGATAGCTCAGTTGGTAGGTGTAAAAAGAGTGCGCCATAAAACGGGAATGGTGAAAGTACGTTAGGAATGTGTACAGGTGAGTATGGAGAAAGGTAGGTATTTACAGGTGGGTGGAGTGGCAGATAGCCAGGAATTACATAAGGTGGGCAAGATAGCTAGGTACATGAATAGGTGGCTGGGGGGAGGGGTGGGGAAGGGGAGGAAGATATACACATAGTTTGAAGTCATATACCCTATGCATAATATGATTGGTAGGTAGGTAGGGAGAGAGGTAGTTGGGACAAATTTACTCTTTTGTAAGTAAACCATGACATTAACATCATTCTAGCATATTTCAGAGAATGTTTAACACCATAATTCCCCTTATGAATGTGTTGATAATATTCTATCTGAACCTAATCTAAAGTAATGCCATTTTCTCTTTTTAGGTTCCAGATGAATTGTGAACAAGGCGTCCACCATTTGACGGACAACTTGATTATTTTCGTTTTCTTTCTTTTTCTTTGAAACGCTAATTATCAGCGAAGTATTCTTTGTATAAAACTTGAGATATCATTATATTTATACGGTGACATGAAAATAAGATATATGTAAATTAGTCAATAAATTCGCCAAATACTATGTTCTCAACTGATCTAGCCTTCTTCGAATTTACAAACTTCCCTTGTATGAATCAATAATAATGATAATGATGATAATAATAATAATAATAATAATAATAATAAATGCTTTATTCAAACTGGAATAATCTTTCAGTATTAAAAATGCTGGTCTTAACAAGATGTCCAGTCTAACTAAATAATGAACAAGCATCAATAAAAATATCTAGCTAAATAATATATAAGCATTATAACATATAAAAATTCTTTTAAAAAATCTATCAATAAATCAATAAATCACAATGTACACCTTTGATTTTCAATATCATCTTTCCTTAAATAATCGTATAGTTCTCTCTCAGTTAAAACGAGAAAAAACAGTTAAATTTTTGGCAGCGAATTCTAATCTTTGGATGCAGCTACTTCAAATTTTTTTGGCCCAGCAGAGGTCTTTGCACCCTTTACATTTAAATTACACTTATCCCTAAGAGATCCACCGTGGAGCTGCTTTCTCTGGACCAGAACACCACTTAACTGCTTTGGAATATTTTGATTGTTTAAATTTACAATTCTGAAGATATAAATAAATCTAAGGAATCGCCTTCTGTTAAAAAGCGTCAATAATCCCAAATTATTCCTCATTTCTTGTGTACATGTTGTTCTGTTGATCATGAAATGTGATGCTGAGTTCAACGGAGACAAACAAAGTGCTTACAACATCCTACAGGACAACAAAGGATCTGACACCCAAAACCAACTCTGCTATCCAACACCCAAGTTCCGTATAACACACAGTAATTCCACGTTTGGTATTTTTCTGTTAACGAAACAGTATGTCTACTCTCTATTTTGCCAGCAGTAAATCGTTACATCCTAGTGCATTACCTAGATCAAGACACAAACCTAGAATCTAATGTGACTAAAATGAATACAATGCTCTTTCATACGCTTGTGTTTTGCTCGAACCTAGTTTATCTCATTCTCTTTTGCGACTATGGATATAAAATTTCACATGCCCTGTGCTTCAGTGTGGCCCTGGGCGTATCCAAAAAGTTTAGAAACGATTTCTGACGAGGAAAAGGAGGAAGGGGAGGTATAGCTGGACTGATGGATATCAATCTGGTCCGTTTCTATTCGAGTAAATATTCAACGGTGAAAACATAAAACTGTCAGTCATTTGAATCAATCTTTTGTCTCCCAACGCTGTGCCAGCTATCATTTCGTCATCTATTGATAATCAAAATGTGTCAAGAAATGCCCAAAAGGCCAATTTTACGTTTCAGTCATTTGACAACAACGACCTGAATTCACCTTCTTTGCCATCTTTCTTAAATTTTGCAATTCGCGAGAGGTATAAACGGCAATGGTTCTAACCAGCATTGAAAAAGCAACACAACAGGGATTCTGGTAGTTGTAGGCAAATGATACTATTGTGAAAATGGTCTACTAGCTGTTGAAACAGGACTGTTTCACGCATGACTGATCTGAATGACAAAACTTAAGTAAATTAATATCCTGAGATGGCAGACCGAGAGTGACGAAACAACAACTAGATTGCTCGCGAACGAAATCACTAACGTATGATATGAGCACGTTTTGTTTCTGCTCAACGCTTTAAAATGTACTAAACTGAAGCACATTCTCCCTGAAAACATTCAAGTTACTGTGTGTCAAGAGTAAGACCCCTCCGATCATGATGGTTTGTAAAGTTGATTAAAAATAAAGAACTAAATGAGAAAAAATCAAGGTTGCAAAACTGACATTTTTCACTGATTCAAATGCATCTGAGATATCGCACGGCAAGTGCGCGTTGAGAAAAAGATCAAGATCAACTTGTCAGAAGAGGAGCACTGACAAATACTCAGTGATTCTTAGCAAAGTTCATCAATGGCTGGCATAACTAATACCCTTGTCTCATGCAAATGTGGGCTCTTAATGGACTCCAATTGGTTGTGGGTAGTCTCTTACAAATTCAAATTTTCACAAAATTTCTTGCAGTTGCGAATACCCAGTGGAATTACTGGCCATTGAATGTAAAAGCAGTCAACAGACAATAGAGTTCTGAGCAAATCCGATCTCTCCGGGATACTTTTTACAATAACATGATCATGTCAGTGGTAGAAAATCGCGCATCTCGTTTGCGACAGCTAAGTCAAATCTTGATAAATAGCAGGAAAGACTTTGTTTCTGTAGAATGAATGTTATTGGCGTTTTCAACACATTTTTAAACCGCCTGGGCACTTTGAAGGCTTCAAAACTTGAACCCTTACGGAGTCAAAACACTGAATGCCCACACTGAGAACAGTATTTCAGATATGCGAGTGTAAACCTGACCGTTTGCAAAACTGATTAGAATGAAACAACGACTTGCTATGGGCAACAACGTTGGATGCACAGGCCCTGTCGAATAATCTACGGTTGTCAGCGAAAGAGAAGAAATAAATTGATAATAAAGAAAGTTTGTTATCTGGTACATTTCCACTAAATAAATCGATTTATGTCTGTTTAGGCAACATATCGGATATTAAATGAAGAATGATCCTCGCAGTTCTTGGTGTATGAAAGTGTACTGTACTTCGAACGATCACCGCGTATTTATTTTATTTTATTTTATTAGCTTTGCCAACTTAATATTAAATATACACAAACAAAACAAAGAAATAGATGTTACAAAACAGCAGGGACACCGCAACGGCTTAGGCCAATTACTGCAGGCCCGGAACACATAAAATTGAAATAATTTGATTTCCTTCTGTTTAATTGTCCCGCGATCTCGCCGCAAGCATTTGTTGTCATTCTCAGTCTTTAACCGAGGATTTCTATCCGTAAAAAGCCTGGGAAAGAGAAGAATGATATAACAAAATGGCCGTCGGTACTTGGAACTTGTGAAAACTTGGAACTTGCGAAACATTCACAGCACTCGTGGCGCTTATCTTATTATTTCTTATCTTCATCCAAATAGACTTGATAAAGTCCATCTTCAATGCTGATTACGGTGGTGGACCAAAACTGTTGTAGAAAAAGAGTCCAATGGACGTGAAGGACAATATTTTGGAACAAATAATTCTGATTGATACCAGGGAATTCGTTCCCGCACGGGCTTGCAAAGTTAGATTTTTCGAAGGCGATTCAGCTGGAAACGGTATTCCGCCCTACTTTTGTTGCCAAAGGAAGAAAGCTCAACTTTAAAGTTCAAAATCGTGGCGGATAAAGCTGGACATTGAATAATTTTTGTGTCAAAGAACGGCTATCGATGTCAAGGAACAGGATCCGATTGATACCCGGCAGTAGAAAAGTCAAAAGCTTAGAGAGGTATGCCAAACAATTTAATTTTCTTCGCTCAAGTCTCTCTATTTATGCTCGACATATTTTAGCGTGATTTTTTCTAAGTGTCGCTACGAACTACGCACGCGTGTCCCTCATTTCTCGCCTGTAAAATGGGGTATGGGGACTCTGAGAAGCCGGGGGAACATACTCAGGAACAGATTACCCAAATACCCGTAAGGAACAAAGCATTTCACTTCAAATGTCACTCAAAAAGCGCATGTAGATTGACATCAACACGAGGTTTGTGTAAAGAGTAAAACTCTAATCGTGTCAAAAGCAGAGCTGTAAAAATGCTAGTGCGCCGGAATAAGCGAAATAAAAATGTGAACTCGTGTGCCTATACATGAAGATAAAGCCGTTTTCGTAAAGGTGGGTAAAGAGAGTGAGGGAAAATTGGTAAAATTTGATCAAATGCTCGTGTGACTGTTGCAGCAGCTAATCGCAATTGATGTCACGATTCGTCAATTTTGCAAACATTCCAGGTGTAAAAGGAAGACACGTGGGAGGGTTTACATTCAACCACGTGGAAGAACTAACTCGAAATCGTTTTCAATGACCCCTTCCATTGACAAGTCGACCCGTGAACTAAAAACAGGGAACAAAACAAAACAAAATGTGCTCAGTGGAAATATTACAACGATTTTGCTGACTTTTAGAACTTTCATTTTTTATGATTTTCCACTTTTAGCACTTTTGTTTTTTAGGTACCTTAATTGTTTTTGCTTCCTTAATTAGGATAAATGAAATTCGACGAAAATTAATCTCTCTTTCGGAGAAGAAAGTATTACAGCAGTTACACATTTATGTGTTAAAAGAAGTAATTAAAGCAAGAAGGGAGTGCTTCCTTAGAGGCAGGCACGAGTACCGGCATTGCAGGATAGGATTATCAGGTGTTTCCTTTTGTCTTGAATAGGGCATCAATTCTATTTATTTGTATCTTTTTCTGGCATCAGGTTGTGCTTAAAATAGACGAACAGCTTATAGGCTGGTAAAACTTTAGGATATTCCATCGTCTCAGTCTCTTCCCTGGTCGAGGGATCTGAAGAAGCACGGATTCAAAATGAAATACAACTCGAAAATGGTACCTGAAAGCGATTTCCGTCACAAAGTCTCATTAAAAGTGAAAGTTTCTTTTCAAAAAGGCAGCCACATTAGGAGCTCAATGAACGGAATCGGCAATTTATCCTTTATAGCAAATTTTCCGTTTTGTATTTTTGGCATAACCCCATTAAAGAAGGAAAAGAAATAGGTCTCTAAAACCTGGTCGCTTTGATCATACGAATCGAGGATACCTGTTTATCACTGGGTTTTTTTTTCCGGTTTCTAAGGCATCTAAGGTACACGTAAGCATGCAAGGAGCGCAAAATAAATGTCACAAGGAATGAAATGGCGAGCAACAAAATGTGATATTTTTTTAACCGTAAAAGCCACCAAATCTACACTATGAACTCATTTTCGATACCGCCTAATAACATATCAATACCAAAATGGAATCTAAACTGTGACATGGCCGATAACCCTCGAACAGGGAGGTTCAGCTGTTAAATTATATATTCTACGTAGGAGATATGAATAAACATTTAGTGATATTCTCCGAAGGAAGGGTGGTAATACTTCGTTGTTTTCTGTGCGCTTATTGCAGGCCTTTGGCTCTCATGACTGTGAGACAATCACGGGAGTTATCAAAGAAAGTTAGTTACTTATGATATGACTGGATATGGTATGGACGATGAAATGAAACTAGACAAGTATTAACACAAACCGCGGCCTTGGCTATGTCTTGTCTTGTACGTTTCGTCGTTGAATGCCACATTCAACTAGCCTGTGTTCAGTTGGCGACACTGGTATACTTTGAAACAATTCTTGAAACAATTCTTTCTTCATTCACCAAGCGGAAAAACAAAGAGACTGCTTTCCATTTGTCAGAACTAACCGACAAGGCTGGCCATTTGGCTAACAGAATACACCGACTTGAAGAAGAGTTGATTAGTCCTTTGAATTCCTTTGAAATGGCTATTAAGAATGTCAGACAAGGCTATTATAAAAATGTGCAGAGCAAGCCTTCTAAAATGGCTTATTCCGCTTACAAACTTATAGATCCGTACCGCTAAAAGCATCGACACTGAAGACAACAATGCATGATAGAAGTCACTGTCATGCCCGAGGTTCAACCGCAGGCAAGCGGTAGCGAAGGCGCACATGGTTCAGCCAATAGCACACAACAGTACCTACGGTACGGTTACGAACGATAGTCAATAGCCAAGTAAGAGCAAAACGTGCCATCTTCCCCTCAGTGGATAGAACTAGATGCAATGATAGCGAGGGATACACACGATGGCCACGAAACTGTGCGCTCTCTCACTATATAGTCACGTAGGCACGTTGAAGCGCAAGTTTTTGTGGTTGCTTTTAGAAAGCGTTTAAAGTGGCACTTACCAATAACCTTAACCACTATAAAATGTTTTCACGTTGCACTAGAAGTTCACATAGTGATCTGCATACTCTCACTTCATCAGAGTCAAAGTAGTAACACGTGCGCAGATAAGCAACGGACAAATATTAATGCATTTTTCACCTGCTGTTTCATTTGTTCTCCTTTCATGAGTGTTTGACAATGAAGTCTGGCGTCATCACAAAGAAATATCACATCAGTCTAACACGATAGACTCAAACAGTCGACCTTATTCACGCCATGGCAGAAGACTACCATTTAGTTCACTGCATGCTCTGAAGTCCATTTCTCTTGCTAGTGGATTTCGAACCTTTCACTCGAAGCGACATCAACCGACATCAAATTACAGCAACTGTGAGATCAAATAGCATATCGCAACGTCCCGCGCGCGTCCTCCTACAGCTAAATTTGTCTGCCTGTGTGGAAGCTAAAGTTCCGCGACCTACGATCGAAACACATCCCAAACTATGCCGCATTCAGAGCCACGTGTCCTAGAAAGAAAGGTCGAGTGTCTCTTTGTTGCAACGTTCAGTATTGTCATAAACGGCCAAACGCGAACGCAGCAACGTTAGTAACGAGAAATTTATGGAAGTAACTGTGCGGTACGAGTGTCTTTAACCACAACTGTGAAAATTTTAAGAATAAAAACAAAAAGGCAAACAGCTGGGCAAAATCAAGATATCAATCCCTAATATCAGAACTGTGTGCAAAACATATTGTAGCTAATTTTTCTTATCTTCACTGATAAATGGCAATTTCTTGCAGTGTTTGTCAACAACACTGAACAGAACAAAAGACAAAAGGAAATAAAGTCCAGGCGAGAATCCTGACCGGATTCCAGAGTTCTTTTGATGCCTTAAATCTGGCATGTGTCAGCTCAAAGAAAGGTCACATCCGTATAATAACGATGGTCTTCACTCCATCTCCCTACGGCGGATACGCCATGGCAGAAGACTGTCATTTTGTTCACTACATGTGCTGAAGTCCACTTTTGTTCTCACTGAGTCGCGCTCAGGGCAGAAAAACTTATTTCGTTTTACAATTGTAAAGACAAGAGGCAGAGTCAGACTTCAGATCCACCGAATTGAGTGACAAAGCACGGCGACCCGTTAAAGCACGTGCTCGACATTTCGTAAAAGGGGTGTAATTTAAAATTTCCCTTATCATTACTGAACTCTATGTAGTTAACCATAAATGTTCTTATCTGCAGTGAAAAAGGCGATTTCTTGCAACGTATGACTGAAGAGACAAAAAGAAATAAAACTCAGGCGCGAATCCTGACCGGATTTCAGTGTTTTACGGAAATCGGTAGGATTTTTTTTAAACCAGCAAACCTTTGGAGATTCACCGAAAAAATACCTCGCTACTTTCTCACCTAAGTCAACAAATCTTCCTTTTAGGTGAACTACTAATTAACGGTTTTGAAGGCTATCGTCGCCGCCTGATGCTCGACACAACACTCGTTGGACGTAAAAATGGACGTACGAGAAATGCTCCGACACGTTTCAAGGGACAATTATACGAGAGTCAACACGTCGAAACGGCGAGTAACAGGATTTGTTTTGCTCCAACCTCTGATTTGAAAGATTACATAAGGAAAAAGGAACTGGGTAAATATCGCGCCCAAAATCGCGGAATTTGGCACTAAACTTAAAGAGTGTAAAAACTAAAACTTTTCCGGTGGAGAAAATGTATCCTAACGGATTTGGACCCCCGGTCCAGATCCGGTAGCGGATATTAACCACCTTGCACGGATTTGGACCTCCCTGAAAACGAACGTTTTCTTGAGTGCGGTAATAAGATTCCTTTGCAAATTGGTTTTGGGGTTGTTAAAAAGGCAAAATTGAAGTATTGAGGCAGTTTTTTTCTTTTTAAATAAGCGTTAGTTAGTGTAAAAAAGAACCTACAACGATAGTTTGTATCTATAAATTTTGAAAACCAAACTTTCTTAACAATAACTTATAGTACTTTCTGTACTATAACTGAATTAAAGCGAGTCATTCAGTCAATTATTTTATAAACATGCGATAAAACTGAATTATGCAGTACAAAGTACACAAATTCAATTTCAAAACATGATCATGACTGGAAAAGTCAGGTTCCGAAGAAAAAACATCCTGTGAAGTCGACGTGTAGTCAAGTAAGTGTAGGGAGCACAAATGCGTTTTTCAACCATGAAGTACTACTTTAAAACGTACTAGCACCTTCTTTGTTAAAACACCGGCCATTTAGTATCCTGGAAAGATAATAACAACGCGAAGATTTTAAAATGGCATCTACTTTATGAAAGACTGTAGCGCGTGCTTTAAACAACTTTAACAGTTCTCTGTGCTCTATACTAACGGTCAATTTCCCCGATCCAAAATCTGACTCTGCCTCGCTGTAATGAGGGGGGATTGTATACACGCATTGTGCACCTAGAGTGTTGTGCGCATGACTAGAGGACATGTGCTCGCCCGCCGCATGGAGAATAGCTGAGAGTAGAGTTGTATTCTACCAAATGCCTTGGTTTATTGTTTGTGTTACAATATTTTGGCGACGAGGATGGCGAGATCACATCCATATCACCGTTAGATCCCTTCGAACAGACCGGCAGCGTGGGTCCCCGCTGGGACAGATGGATCGATGCCCATGGAATCGCTGTTGACAATCGCAAACGAGCTGTCCAAGACATCTTTGCTACCTTTTATCAGACACTGGGACTAGCTACATGGAGGCGCTTACCGCGCTGTACACTCACTTCTCTCCTCAGAAGAGTTAATACGAAAAACACACTTCGTTGGGCTCATCAAGCGCCCATCAAGCGCCCAATCGATTTCTCAATATGTAACACGTCTACGTCGCCTGGGAAAGCACTTTGACTTCGATAAATACTCGTTCGACGAGACTATTAATGACCAGTTAATTGAACATTGTTACTGCAACACATTTCGCCGACGCCTCCTTCGCGAAAAATCCACTGTTTCTCGCAGTTCCTTGCTAGATCGACATTGCTTGCTCCATGGAGTCGGCCAATTTATTGAGATGCCTCGTCCCAGGAACACTCGGAAATTGCTCAGCGAAGAAGAACAAGCGAATTTTACTTCAGACAAACGGCAACAATGTACACATTGCGCCGGGTAACCAGACCGACCATCAGCCACGAACCCCCATGCAGGTGCCCGGCTTTTCGTAAGACATGTTCCCAGTGCGGAAACCTCAAGCCTTTTAGACGCGCGCATGTGTGAAAAGAACCACAAATCCAGGTCTCCCAAATGGCAAACAGGCAGAGATACCAAAGGCCCGGTATGTTTGTTACTCTTCGGATGAGGATGAAAGTCATAAGGGAATTCAACTCAACCCTAACAAAGCAAAGACAGACATCACAGTTACCATCGAAGGTACCCCAGTCCAAGTCTGTATTGATTCTGGTGCCACAGCGAACACCATTGACTATGCAACATATGAGGCGATCAGTGCTGCAAAAACGGTGCCCTTAAAACCAACAAATGTGAAACTTCGCCCATATGGAGAAGATAACCCTGCGCCGATTCCCCTCGCCGGATCGTTTTTCGGACTAATCAATACTCCGTCCGGGCAGATGGACCTGAGAAGGTTCCTGGTGCTTAAAGCACAGAATGCTGGTTGTCTCCTGAGTCGTGAAACCTCAACCCGGCTGGGAATGTTGCATGTTGCTGCTTCTACCACTAGTGAAAATCCACCGGTACATGGTGAATACCAGTCTCTTTTACAGAAGTTCCCAGCAGTGTTAGTGGCAAGATCGGGAAACTAAAAGATAACCAACTCGAGCTCAATATTGATCCACCTGTACAACCAGTGGTACAAAATTCCCGCCCCAAACCCTTACACTACCGTGCCAGTGAGGAAGCCAAACTGAAACAGCTGGAAGATCAACAGGGCTCGGGACAAATGGTAGCCAGCTAGCCACAGACTAGTAAAAGCTCTGTTTTGGCTGGTGGATTTTGCACTTCACTAGCCATTTTGGCTAGTGAAAAGTTTAAAGCTCTGGAGGACAAGAGGGAAACTAAATGAAAATTAATTTCAAATGTATCACTTAAGTGAGTTATTTTATTTCAAGTCCCTTAAAATTCAGTCGCATTTTGCATTCAAAGGAGCATTCGTTTTTGTATTTAAGCTGCTGTGTTTAGACACTGTTGAGTACCAGACGTAAGAATTCCAATTTCATAGTTAGTTTGGTTTAATGACAATGTTAAATTTGTACCACAGTGTCTCTTCAACTTTTAAAGAACTTAATTTCGAGTGTAAATAAAGACTGCCTATTTTTATAAGAGATAAAACTTTCAAATCATGTCAAACATACTTATTTATAAAAAGCTGATAAGTTGCACATCAGTATTGTGGTTGGAAAAGAAAGTACCTAACTAAAACTGCCTGACTGAATTAATGTGTGGCAAACAAGTCTGGCTGGTGAAAAATTTGTTTTGGCTAGTTAATCAAACCTCTGACTAGCCACTGAGCTAGTAAGCTGAAAAAGTTAGTCTCAAGCCCTGAGATCAAGATATCATTGAACAGGTCACAGGTCCAACACCATGGGTGTCACCACTCGTCATGGTCGATAAGACGAATGATGATGTAAGACTGTGTTGACATGTGCAAGCCCAACGAGGCTCTCCGCCGTACACACCACCCATAACCAACATCCGAAGAAATTCTACAAGACCTAAACGGCTCCACGTTCTTTTCCAAAATTGATCTCAAGGATTGTTATCACCAAATTGAACTTGCTAAATCATTTCGTCACCTGACAACATTCAAAACACACGTTGGCCTCCGCCGTTACAAGCGTCTGCCATATGGAGCATCAGTAGCCTTTGAGATATTCCAACATGTAATTGGGCAGGTCCTCGAGGGATGCCATGTGAGGAACATTGCTGACGACATTCTCGTCCATGGTACCACTAAAGAAGAACATGAAAGATCCCTAGAAAATGCGTTGCTACGTCCCCAAGAGAAAAACCTTACAGTCAACCCAGCCAAGTGTCTATTTGGCGTTACTGAACTGGACTATTATGGATTGCACATCTCAGCACAAGGTGTATCCCCCGACAAGGATCGTATACACGCAATCAAGCAAATGCAACCGCCCAGCACAGCTTCAGAAGCAAGAAGCTTTCTGGGATAAGTAAATACCGTGGCCCGTTTCGTTCCACCAAGCTGCTATGACAGAGCCTATACGAAGAATCACACACAAGAACTATCCATGGTCGTGGGGCCAGAAAGCAAGCTGAAGCCTTTGACAACCTGCGTGACCTCATATCTAGTGACACTGTTCTGGCCCATTTTAACCCCTCCCTCCCCACCCAAGTACGTCATGATGCCTGCAAGATTGGAATCAGTGGTGTTTTGACTCAGAAGCACCCTGATGGTTCTATACGACCTGTTGCTTATGTAAGCCGTAGTCTGTCACCCGTTGAACAGCGCTATAGCCAAACTGAAAGAGATGCCTTATCCAGAGTATGGGCATGTGAGAGGTTTCATTTTTAGAGCCATGGCAGCCAGTTTGACTTAGTGGGAGATCACAAACTTCCTCAATGGCCGCGGGAACCCTTTACCGAGAATCGAACGTTAGCGGTTACGGCTTTAAAACTACAGCCCACGTATTGTTTACCAACCTGGCATCCAAAATGCTGTTGACTTCTTGTCACGCAAACCTGTCAAAATCAACACACCCAGAGATCCTGTAAAGAAATACGTTAACTCCATTATAGTTGACTCCCTTCCTTCAGCCATGACTCTTCAGGAGCTTCTCCTCGCTTCCAAATGTGACCCTACTTTGAAAACCATCAAGCAGTCCCTGGACACTGATAACTGGTCAGCTGCACCAAAGACCTTTGCAGATCGAACCCAACACCTCCCCCAGAACCCCTCAGAACAGCAGATCCACCTAAACAAGTGTGGCACACAATCCATGTTGATTACTGTGGCCCACTCCCGTCAGGAGAGTATCTCTTTGTCGCTGTTGACGAAACATCAAAGTATCCAAAGGTCCACGTTATATTACATGCTCAAGTTCGGCAGCCACAGTCATTATGCACCTTAACCCAATGTTCGCCATGGCGAATTGCTGAGAATAAAGTTGTGTTCTACCAAATGCTTTGGTTTATTGTTTTGTTTTACAATGGGAGGGGGGGGGGTTCAATTCCGATAGGACACCCTCCCGGATACCCTAGAAATTGCGCTTTGGGGTTCAGCTTTTTCACCTGGAACTCCGCTTCCAGTTCACTCTTTCTCTTTGCGCCCACTATCGGAAACGACCAACACCTTCAATCTCTTCAGTGCAAATCACATTTAACTGCCTTGAAGCAGAATTTATTAACTCAGACTGAGCAGCTTTTTCTCAAATTTCACATAAGTTACTTCGAAAACAGCGAATGGGTCAATTAAAGATAAACGGCACGGGGGGGGGGGGGGGTTCAATTCCGATAGGACACCCTCCCGGATACCCTAGAAATTGCGCTTTTGGGTTCAGCTTTTTCACCTGGAACTCCGCTTCCAGTTCACTCTTTCTCTTTGTGTCCACTATCGGAAACGACCAACACTTTCCATCTCTTCGTGCAAATCACATTTAACTGCACTAAAGCAGAATTTATTAACTCAAACTGAGCAGCTTTTTCTCAAATTTCGCTGAAGTTACTTCGAATACAGCGAATGGGTCAATTAAAGATAAACGCAAAGAGATAAAAAATTCACGTTCAAACTTTGTTTGCATGGTGGATTCCCAGAAACGTTCAAACAGTTCCGATAAAGTGTATAATTCTTGCGATGATTTGTAGTTTTTCAGCTACGCAGGCTAAATCTGTCTTCAAAGAGGGATTTCTTCGCGCTATGAACTGATTGATTTCCACTATTTACGTTGTCGAGTGTTCCTTATAACATTTTTCTTCGATTTACAGTTTTAAAAGCTGTGTTTCCCTTCTGAGAAAGGCACACTGCTATTCTCCCTGCTATGTTTGGCCAACATGGCCACATTGTTGTTGCGTCAGTTCCGTTAGCGCTTGCGCAGAAATGCCGGGAGTGAGACACGACGACAAAGAAGAAGAAGAACGGGTGACATTTTAAGACTTGGATCTTCCGGTGGAAGTCCGAGTAATTATTTGTCCTCTTATTTCTTGTACTTAAACGTATTAGCTGCAGTTTTTATTTGTACCTGAATTAATTTCATTTTTGTAATTTAACAGTATCGTAATTTTTCTCATTTTTGTTCCTGTATTTTTATATCCTTTTGACCCAACCGACTCGATTAGCTTGCTACCTTTAGGTGGCTACTTCAGTTTTTATCTGTCAGATGTTGAATTAAATAATTGTTGTTGTTGTTGTGAGCTACGACATGAACAACGAAAATAAAATCTAACCCCCATTCGTAAGCATCTGTTGAAAACACTGGTTGGAGAAATAGTCATATCTGAACACTTTTCACCTAAAACATTTTCATTTGAAAAATAAGTGTTTTGTTATAACTGGAAAGCAAACCATTAGAGCAGAGCCTCAAGAAGAGTGACTACCTGTAACCTAACATTTGATTCATGCTAAATAAACTAATTATACTAAAGCTGTTCTAAAGAGATGGAGCCGAGATTTCCAACAAGTCAAATTTTGTTGATCTAAGGTATGGGTCAAATTGAATAGCTAAGCAGACACGTACCACTTTTTGGCTGAAAAATCAAGACAGACCTTTGGTTACATTTTTGCTTACCTTCTACTTATGTAAGGTGAAGTTTCAGGTGGTGTATGACACAAACTGTAATCAGTCATGGTTTCTGAATCATCTGGCTTCTTCCAGAAAGCAAATCTCTCCAGCCAAGTGAATTAGTAGCTACTTAAATCATAATTGTCAAGGGCTGGAATAACTAAATGCTCTATGTCACTTTATGTTATAAAATGCTACACCAGTGGGGTCAAAAGATTTTTACCATTCATTCATTCACTGATGCCATTCACTCCTGCTAAAAAAGGTGTGACGAAACAAAAACCCGCTATCGTCAGGAAGGGCTTAAGTATATGGGACCTTATGGCGGTGATGATAAACGTACAGAATTGTGTCAATGGACAATGGCAAGATGCCTTCATTTAAAAAATCTACAAGCTTAATGTTGTTGCTTTCGTGCCAGGTGGGCTCTTAGGTCAAATTAAACTCCGTTGTCTATTGCTGTGATCCCGTTACATATTTATACCGTTCAGCTAAAACTCACCCATGATGATATGAAAAGGAATCAACCAAGAGAAGCAGTTGCTAGGGAGTGGGACAAAATACATGAGTCAGCTATACTCAGTAACTCACAAGGGGGAGAGAAATGTAGAGAGATGTTAAGCTCATAATATAGAACTAAATCATAAGCAAATCTAGCTTTATGCAAGCTCTTGCACAAGGCAACCTTAATGTCACACGGGGATTTTTTCTTGTTGGCAGAAATGAAAGGGGTTCACTGAATTTTAACCTTAAAAATTTCTTGCAAACTAACTTTCTCAAAACTCAATCATTTCTCAGTTTTTTGCCCACAGATGAATTCTCTAACAATTGTCCTCAGGTTCATCAGAAGTATGCTTATTCACTGTCTAAATTATCTGGTGTTTTTATTGATAACTTGTTTCTAATATTTACAGTAATTGGTTGTAACACCACATGCTGAGCAAAGCCGATTTTTGAGCTTGCAATCCCGAACAAGCTAACGAACGAAGAAAAAAGAACACTGGAGCAACAACATACACCCCGATAAGCATCAGTTAAAATATCTTTGATAAGAAAACTCGCGCCAAAGACCATCCCTGTCGCCCAAGCAACAAGCTCGATAAACCATCTCGGGAAATTTCGTGGCTAACCACAAGTCCACCGAATGACCTACGCTAACTGCACGTAAGTACCACAGGCGAAGAGTTTTTGTTGTAAACAGGGTTGGCAGAGACAAGGAGACCGAACAACGTGCTGATGAATTAACGTGTTTCGGAACATTTTGCGCAACGAAGCACAATACAGTTGTTCTCTAATCACTCTGCAGTGAAACGAGAACAAATCATTTTCACTCTAGAAACCATGAAACGCAGACAAGAAACAGGAATAGGCATCTCGTTTATTGATAGCTAGAAACACGGGCAAAATACATGGATAAACACACTACAAACTACAGACAACGAAGACGTAGGCTAACAATAATGTCAAAAATATAAAAACTGGTAATAACCTTTCAGAAAGATTAAATATAACAACAAAAAAGATAACAAACACAAGAAAATGTACAGAACGGTAGCGAGAGATGCCGTCAAGTGACCTTGAATCTGGAAAGAACACCTTATATACCTGATAACAAATAATCACGCAGACTGTCAAAATAACTCAGGCGACAAATGCCAACACATCTGTATGGAAAGCACTGAAGCAACGTGCATTCCTTGACGCGAGAAAATACATTGGGTCTCTGTTCAACGGACTCCTTGTATTCCATCAGATACGCGAAACCGGTTTAGAATTGCAAATGAGCTTTTGAAAAATATAAGTCTACTGTAAATACAAAGGGATCTTATTCTTTGCTTTGTTTGCTTAAGTTACATTAAGCATTTCTCAGATGAGGTTTTGGGAGAAGCAATTATAGAGAGCTTGAAGACGCAGAATGCGGCACTTTGGAAAGACCCAAAGTAAGTGACTCGCGACTAAAGCTCAAACGCAAATTCGACAAAATTACCTGATCAATGTCATTCATTTTAGGATTTACAGCGCCTTCCTTCAAAAATGGAAGGATACCCAGGGCGACTACATGATATAACAGAGGCAAGAGATGCACGGCCAAGACAAATTTCAGTAAGTCATACTTAACAGCGATAGTTTAAAATAAAGTTGCAAGACATTGCGTGCTATCACATACTGCAAGAAAGAAGAATATCGGTGATACATTGAGACACGGATTGTCGAATGGATTGTCCTGTAGAAGAATTCTGAGTTCATCAAGGTGTTTTGGTAAATTTCTGATATTCAAATGGCCAATATTCAATGCAAACAGATTTGTGCAAACGTAAGTTGATCCATCCAGGGTTTGGGGGAACATCGCCTGAGAGAAGAATAAAAAGAAAAGCAGCAGAGCAATACTGGAGATACTATATTGCTCTTGTTGCCTTTGGCATACAAAGGCCACCACCGGTACGAGAGTGCTGTGATCGATGTTCCAAATTACAGTTTGGAACTCTCGTCGTTGCTAAGTCTTTGTCGAGATTTCAAATGATAACTCCAAGGTCTTCTCTGATAGTTCTTTACCTTCTCCGATAATTAAATTTCACATCAGGGCCCCATTTAACCCTTTCACTCCCAAGAGTGACTTTATCGATTTTACTCTGTCTAACGCCCGACGATTTTACTCGTCAAAGGGAGACTCCTTGGGACTGAAAGGGTTAAACTAGCTTTGCTAAACTGGATGCTCCTGTAAAAATGATGATTTAAATAATTATAATACATTAATTGGACTCATCTTTTTTCGCGTGGAGTACATTGTAACGAGATTCTGTAATGTAAATAATATATGAAATATATTTCATTCGATTCTGTAATGTTTAAAACTTTGCTTAGTTAATAATATGGAGAAAATATTGAAAATATGGAGAGAACACGAAGGAACAATTTGTCATATGTAGCCACGGGAAGATTTCCCACTTCTTCCCAGTTTCAATGTTTTATAGTGAGCTAAATGCGTGCTTCTGGGGAAATCGTGATATGGTTCAAGAACGAGAATAGGAAAATTGATAAATAGGCTTTTACTTCAGGAACGAAACTGTAGGTGCCCTGGAGGTATATTTAAAATTTAAACATCTTCAAATTTCACAGCAAAGAAACATTCATCCTATGCGTCCTACTGGCAGCATCACCACCCGACTTGGTCAAGCTCAAGAACCCACATCATACATTATAGCTGTGTATTTTCCACATCAACACAGGTAGGTGTTTCATGCACTTATTCATCAGTTTTACTTGCTTGTAGTAAATCGTCTTCTTTCATACTGGCCGCTGTGTGCCAGTCGGTGAATGAAATCCTACAGACTAAACATTTCACGTTTTGATGCTCCCAAGGCTATGGTGTTTTACCGTTATTTTCTAGTTTTTCCCAACAAGAAACCATATTCTGTTCTCACATTTGTCCAGTCTATTAATTTTGTACATACAGTTACTAAGGCTTAATTAATCTTGTTTAAAACAGTGTATTTCTTAATTATCGACTAAAGGCGCGAAGCAAAGATTATTTCTGGAGGTTTATCATAAATAAGAGAAATATTTATTGAATTGAACAGTTTGTTTGGTTTATACAAACTTGTACCGAGCACAGCACAACTCTACTCTTATTTTACTATTAACTCTGAAGGTATTGTCTCATTAAGCTCCCCGCAGTCATATATACATACTTTAAAGCTTAATGTCCATTTTCCTTTGCTACAGACACAGATATAAAGAAGAGCAGGAGAGGAAAAGAGTCAGCTGGATTTTGACTCGCCCTACGGTAAAATAAACACTTAAATTATCATAGCCGTTACTTATAGATCTCAGAGACGTACATTGACGTGTACACTTACTAAAGCACTCGAGCTCAAAACATTTTACAAACAGGTTAATGATGCACATGAATGATTATAATACGTTTCTATTCTACCTCACCAGCTATAACTGATTACTATACACTACAGTAAGCCGGGACCGTCTGTGGTTCACTAAGGTTTAGTTCTAAGCATAGGTTATAACAGTATTGTGATTCAGTCTGGTTACAAGTAGAAGATTGCCTTACAACACTACAGCAAAGTTAAAGTAAGAATTCTTCCACAACTGAAAATATGAAAATGATAATATCAATACCACTTTGGGCGTTTCGTCTAATTGATACTTCTAGTTTTTCTTTGTAAAGTAAAATGTATCAGACGCCCATACAGCTCAGTAACAAGACCCTCAAATTAAAGAATCTGTGAGCACAGCCAAATAATATATATTTTTGTTATTTATCCATTTGTTTGTTTGCTTGTATATTTATTTATATTTGATATTATTGTTTATATCTATAGAAAATCTTTCATATCTGCATTCCAATGTTGCAAAAGCGCCCCTTGCACATGAATTTAAAGTAAACAATCTACTCTCTTTTAGATACCAGATGAACTTTAAACCAGCAAAGATACGGACAACCCATGACTTGGACACTATTGCTCAAACCTAAATTTTACTTTCCTAACAGTACTTGCGTTTCTGTGCGGAAGAGACATTTTCATTGTATGATTTGTGGCAACATATACCAAGGTGTCATTAATGTATGGAGAAATGTAACGAGATTTAGAATTCGTAATTAAAAATTATAACGTTCTCTTTCAAAGATGTAAAAGGGTATTGAATGTTCCCAATTCCCAATAATTTCCAACAACAGTCCCCCTACCTTTGATTGACACTTGGACAAAGATACTAAATTCTTGCAATGACTCCGGCAAATTCTTCCCAATAGGGACAAGCAAGGTGTCTAAATGACAAAAAAAGCAAATTTCAAGGGTACCTACCTACCTACTTACCTGCCTGCCTGCCTGCCTACCTACCTACACACGCACACCCAGCTACTCGTCCACCACCCTACCTACCTACCTACCTACCTACATGTTCATTATTTAAGTGTCAACAGATTTAGCTACAGAAGGTAAATCATACAGTTCAAAGTTGAAATGTTGAAAAAAGTGAAATGACAAGGATTGCGAATGGCGTAAACAACTGCACTGATTGGTTGAGTTTATTTTACTTAAACTGTGATTGGATTCTTCCTTTTTGAAATAGAAGAAATTTTAAAAAAAATTGCTTTGTTTTATCTTTTTTTGCGACCGAAAAATCGGACGACAACTACCGACGCGGACGGGCTATATCGCCTGATACCCGTCCTCTGATTTGCACCACGTGATCAAAAATCGCGCAAAAATAAATCGGTGGGTTATACATGTAAATATTACGGAGGAAAATTTATAATGTAACATAAGCATGGCATTTACATTTACATTAATTCCTCGCACCTTTCTTGAAGGCTTGAATAGTGTTTTCCCTTCACATGTCCTGGCTTATTTATCCCCATAGATAACGGCCTGGATATCTCTGATCTATGTGTAGCTGCATAAGTATAAAGGATACCTGCAAAGAAGAATACTCCATCTCAACTCTGAAATAACAGCAAAACTATAGGGACATGCATAAACTGTCCACTCCTGGAATTGTGCAATAGGATCTGAAGGAAAATGAAAGTACCTGGTCAGTGGCAGTACCTGTATTTCTCTTACGAAGATCAACAATTGGCAATTTTGTTTTGGGTTTGCTTTGCTCCCTGGTGATTTGGGGTTCCGAGGTATTCCTATGCCAATTAAACAAACAAACACACAAACAAACAAACAAAAAACAAAAACAAGAACTTTAAGTGCAGCAGTTAGCGTGGAAACAACTTCTCCAGAATCTTTCAACAACCTTCTCCCATACTGTCGAACCTTGCCTAGTTCTGTACGGCTTTCTCTCCGTCCTTCATGATCAATTCGTTTCGGTGACGTAGCCGAGGAGAACGATCAGGGAAAGCCTGGAGAATGTGCATGCGCATGTTTTGTTATCAGAATGGTGGACTTTCCGGGTGTTAACAAAATGTTTGAAACAGCGAAAAATTATGGTTTTAAAACCCTTAGGATGTAGATTGGCTGTTACCGTTCTTGCGAGTTCCTGTAAATCCTAACATAACCACTTGCGATCAATGTTAGCTCTAGTTTTTGAGATAATTCCCACAGAACATATGGCGGAATTTGTTGTGCTCAAAACCTTCGGCGATGGAAACTGTTGTTTCAGAGCAACCTCGTTGATTTTTTTTCTTTTTAATGTTTTATTAACACAAAAATATTTTACATTTTACAAAAGTAAAGACATAAATACATACACAGAACAATAGAGTTGTGCAATGTTTGAAATAATGCAATAAGTGCGAATATCATAATATCAAAATAAATGTAGGGAGGAAAACAAAACAAAAAAAATAAAATAAATTAAAATAAAATCATAATATTAAGGAAGGTGAAACTTAAATAAAGTGTTTCCACTCATTATTGAACTCTTCCAGTTGTTTATTTTTTCAAGCAATTTGCTTGTGTGTCAATCATGTTGCTTAAGAAATGGGGGAAGCTCTCAAAAATTACAGAGGCATTGTCCTGAAAACAGCATAAAATAAAATATTTCGCAACGAGGGAGACGTAATTCAAAAGATCTTTGAGATGCGTGTTATTGTGCCAACCATATATGATGTTACGCTCACTGAGGTCAAAGGTTTGAAAAGTTTTTTCAAACCACCAGTTGCGAAAGAATATGTCTAGAATATGTCTCCTTAAAAGAGCAAAGGTCTATTTAACCTTTGCTTGCAGGAAAATGTTATATAATGCCCTCATCAAGCCAATACTAGAGTATTGTTGTACGGTCTGGGGTAACTGTATCGTTGGTAATCTTCAAAGAGTTTTACGACTACAGAAACGATGAGCTAGGCTAAGTTTAGATGCTGATACTCACGAAAACTCAGTCACGCTTTTTAACAAATTAGATTGGCTGCCTATAGACGATATTATACGTATTAGGAAGCTTTATATGCTTCATAAAATAAATCAAGGACATTGCCCGGTTTATTTTAATAAATATATTGAACAGATAAGTAACACCCATAATTATGACACGAGGTCCGTTTCCAATAACAATATAACAACACCAGCTTGTAAAAGAAACTCTGGCATTAGAACGTTTCACTCAAACGCTTGCCGTTTGTGGCACGCTCTTGATCCCAAACTTGAGTCACTCTCCCATACTAATTTTAAAAATTACTTATTTAAAGTTTACCGTCAATGCCTAAGAATTATAACAAGGGCGTACTACATCTTTCGCTAAGTCTGTCAATGCCTATGTCAGTGCCTACTTCTATGCCTACGTCTATGCCTATTTCTATATCTATACCTGCATCTATGCCTACGACTATGTCTATGCCTGAGTCAATGTCAATGCCAGGTGATTAAAAGATAAAAGGTTGCTAAGATAGGCTGGCGCAAGACCATGAAGAGCTTTAAAAATTGTGTCAATTAAAGAAATATGTTTTTGTCTTTGTGAAGAAATAAGGTCGATAGAAACGCCGCAGTTCACTTTGTTAGCTCGAACAAAACCCAAGAAAGATTAAATTCAAAGCAATTTCTCCGCGCTGAAACTAAGTTTTCCGTGAAACTAAGCGGTTAAGCCTCTTTTGAATAGACTACGTTTCCCTTTGAAGCAAAGCACTCGAAATGTTGAATAAATTCAATGATTTTTTAACTGAACGGATAATGTCGGTAGTTTGGTCACAACAGATTTTGTTTCTGCAAAACAAGGCTCGCTTCGAGACAAAAGCGGTTGAGTTTTGTCCAAGCAAAAAAGATGAGCGTTAGAACTTTTTAAAACTATGACTTCTACGATCTGATTGACCCGATCTGTCGGTAGATCCGACGTTTTGATCTCCAATGTTTTCTACTTGCTCAAGCCGCCGTCTCCACTCTTTCTTATGGAACACTTGATAGCAAAGACCTCTTCCTTGGCTTCCCCGCGTTCTTCTTGGACTTTTCGAATCGTGTGCAGTAGTCGCTTGATGGATTTTAAAAAGCCAATCTTTAACTCACTTTTCTGTAACACTGTAAGGAAAGCTCAGGCCTCACTCGCGTGCACCGTTTAGGCGATCCAGTTAGTATATCTAGGCCATAGTTGCCACATGCTAATCTGCCTGAAGGGTTACCGGCGTGACGCTTTGAGCCTTATAAGAGATATAAATGACACCAAATGGCGTAACGTGACGTCTGCACAGCCTCATATCATTTTACCACCAAAAATCACCGTACTTACAATATATATCGGAGGCGAGCTGTCGTAGGGGAAAAATCACCTTTTTTCAGGGTTTCAGCCACTATGACCATATGATTTAGTTGGCCTTTGACAGTGGCTGCATAGTGATTGGCTAGTAAATGAACAATAAGAACGCCCTTAAACAGTGACAGGTAACGCGACGGCTTCAAAATCTTTCCTGAAATATATGACACTTTCAAACTCCTGTCCTGCATACTAAAAGCCAAAGAGATATATCTCATAAGGAAAGGAGCAAACGTCTTAATATGTACATCAATGTGGTGAGTACTTTTGCAGCTACTATCCCAAAGTATTACTGGGGAAAAACAAATGCTAGGAAAGTTCGCATCCGTCCAAATTATTTCAGTCATTTGCATCGATGTGTTCAAGTCAGATGTCATTCAGGAAAATAAACAACTTTCCCATCAAACACTATATATACACGAATTGAAATAAGCTCAGCAAAGAAAGAAACATGTAACAGAACGGTACAGCAAACCAAAGCGGGAACCTGCCGGTGGACTTGGACGCCATCTTGTGGCTTGCAAAACGAAAGCATCGGAATTACTGACTACTGGACACTAAACTACTACTTGCCTTTCTGACCGAGACATTGTTTTTTTTTTTTTTTTTTTTCGTTATATTCTTTCCAAACTGGCTACGCGTGATTTAAACGAACCAAAATGGAGGATTCAGGTTTTTGCGCTAGTTAGTCAGCTGATGCATAAACAGGCATTTACAGCTCCTTTCTGTTCTATTTAAACTGAAAACTATATTTCTTTTTTCAGAATCCAAACCAGCAGCCATCATCCCACATTATGCATTCGTTAAGGAGTTACATTCGCGCAATACTGAGCAATACGCCAGTACAATGCCAAACTTTAGGAGAGACTGGATGCCTTCATATTGCTTTGATTTTGCGCGATATAAACTACAGGTTAAGTGAAATGCTGTGGACTGCAATGCTGTGTATGCAGACCGCCAGCTTATGTAACCAAACAAATTTCGTCCAGTCAGTTAACCCAGCTGTTTTGTCTTTGACATTTCAAGGTTTAAAAAGTCTATCTTGTCTATATCTAATTCATTAACCCTTGCCTCTTTCGTAAGACGATTACATTATTTCTCCTTTCATGTTCAATGTCGCACGCGTCTTTAACTCAATCTGTCGCGCTTTATTATTCGATAACCCGATCAACAGGGAACCTCTTTGTACAAACTTTTGGCTTCCCGCTGTCCTCTTATCACATCCCGTTTCGTTTATTATCTAATTACCCTTATTTTCAAGTTTTATTTGCGCAAATTGTAATTTTGCGTTTATTTATATTCTTTCTGTCATCATAGTTAATGTGTAATTTTATGTACTTTGACAATTAGTAGTGATGTAAATAAAGATATTGAAATTAGAAAAAGCCAAAAAATCGATTCGAGTTTTTACGTACTATTCGTGAGAAGAGATTACTTCAATAAATAACGTGTAACATAATTTTTGACTCACGCATCTAAAAAAGGTAGGTTCGACACTTCTCACATACCTTACGCTTGAAAAACTGAGTTAAGCTCTTTTCCAATTTGTTTTCCAATACTGAGGTAAGCTCTTTTCCAATTTGTTTTCTTTTTACAGTAACAACCAAGGCAATGGATGGCGAGGATTGGGTTATGTAAGTAAATTACATTTTGTGACATCCACGTTATCTGTCTGTAGAAGCAACAAAATAGTGACTTGGTCACATTATATCACAACACAAGCTGGTGATAAAGGGTTATTTTCTAAACAAAGAAACATTAGGCACTTGACTTGGTCCATTATTACAGATCTTTCTACTAAAACCTACAGATCTACAGATTTTACTACAGTACTGAAAACAATTTATCATTTCTGCAACTGATAGTTGGAAAGCCCATGCAAAAAGGAAAAAGCATGTTCAACTCCAAACCAGGGTATCAATAAACTAAAAACCATGAAGCTCTTGCACAATTTCGAAATAACCGTTTTCGCATTGGGTTTCTTTCGAAGTTACCATCACTTTAGGGTCACAAGATAATAAGCAGCAATCCCTTCCCCTCACTCACTCTCCCTAAAAAGATAGTTTTTGAACTTAATGCGTTTATAAGGTTGAAGAAATATCGACATGAAAGCTTCCTTTCATGTCAGTCTGCATGCATTAAAACGTCTTGTTCTTTTTCAGCACCAATACCAGCAGGAGCCATATCACCACATCATACGTCATCTAAGAAGACTTATTGGTACAATATTGGAGAATTTGCAACCATGCTGTCCTTATGAATGGGAAGTGGGACACCCAAGTCTTCACATGGGCGTATTTGCTCCTAGTAACAATGTGTAAGTTGAGTGCTCTAAGTTGATGTGCCTTACGGAGGCTCGCATCAGTTTTTTTGGCCTTGGGGTGTACCTGTTGGAATCAAAATTTCCTATAGAAGACAAGCATCGATTTCCTTGACACTGCAACATCTTTTCGACGTAAGATCAAAGTGTGTTTTCTCACAGCTGTTACCATAGCGACAATAACGCGTGGCCGCTCATTTTGAACAAGGCCAATTATCTCGACTGAAATCCTGTCAGACACTTTATAAAGAAACTTAAAGAGTGTAAACTACTCAAGTCCGGCTACTTGTAGGACAAAGAAGAAAAAAATCTGTAAGAGCTTTTTCAAATAAATTGAAAAAAAAATTTTTCATTCCCGCACTTTTCTTCAAGCTTTACAGGGAAATATTAAATTTTTGCACCTTTTTTCTCTGTTCAATGAACAAATGAAATCAAACCCCCAGGTACCTGTGATTGTAAAATATTTGAAAACACGGACAAGTCACAAAGATGGTAATTTGCATAAATTTAGCCCTTTTCATATTCAAATCTTACAATCACGGCCACCTTGGAGGCTCCATGTAAATTGAAAATGCTTTGCTACAGGTATCACGATAATTCCTTGAACAGAGAAGATAAGTGTTTTAATTGTTTAACCGTTCCTTGTAAAGCTTGAAGAAAAGTGTGGAAATGAGCAAAAATGGCCTTCAAAACTTTATTTGCAATTTACTTGAAAACGCTCATACAGATTTTTTCTCATTTGGCCTACAAGTAACCGGACTTGAGTAGTTTACACTCCCTAAGTTTCTTTATAAAGTGTCTGACTGGATTTCGAGATAATTGGCCTTGTTAACCTCATTATTTCGAGTCACTTCTTATCTGTTATAAAACAGAAAGCAATTTGAAAAGAATCGCGAATGGCAATCAAGTGATTTCTGTCATTACTAACTACAGACGTTGATTCCTCGACCTTATTCAGACTGGTGGCCTTTCTGAGAGAAAGAAGACACCTAGAAACTTTCTTCAACTTTACTGGGGAACAATTTCGCCATGGCATTACATTGTTTTTGTGACTTGACATTGCGAAGGCAAGATAATTTCGACAGCCATTTCTTTACCCTTCCTATGAAAAACGTTAAGTTACATTCCTGAAACTGTCTCGGAAATTTCACCAAAACTGTTATGAGGTTTCCTCTCTGCTTTAAAATTTTCCATATATGTTGCTGCTGGTAGGTAGGAGAATGGAATCATAATCACAACACAATCAACTGTCATTTAAACAGTCTTTTGCCTTTGCCATCAACAAGTTTGAGTTCACAATTAAACAGTATTTTCGCCTACCTAAGAAAACTTCGTCTAACAAACTGAAGATTTATGTGTGATGTTCTGATATACATTTACTTGTTTTCCTATAGTACCAATACAGGCGATAGATGGCAAGGGTCACCATATGTAAGTAAATGTTCTTCAGTGATACCAGGGTTGTTTTTGGATATATGTATCCGTAAATGTACACGTACGAACCTGTGGCTATGCTTACGTCTGTCTACGCCTATGTATACGTTTATGTCTATGCCTGTCTGTGCCTATGCCTAACATCCATGCCTATGTCTTCCTATTACCGTAGTTAAATAAAGTTTTCTATCTCTCTATCTATGCCTACGTCTTTGCCTATGTCTATGCCAGTGCCTACGTCTGTCTATGACCTATGCCTTTTTATTGTCCATGGCTATTCCTTTGTCTATGCCTCTGTCTATGTCTATGTCTATGTCTACGCCTTATTATTATTATTACTATTATTATTATTGTTTGTCTATGCCTTTGGGATACTATAGGTGATAAACAGATGGCTAATTTACAAAAGCTCCACAAATGTTTATGCCTGTCTATTTCTGTCTATGCCCACGTCTGTCTGTCTATGCCAATTTCTATGCCTATGCTTAAGACCATATCTATGCCTGTGGTTGTCTGTGTCTTTCATTTCAACACGGCTTTCTTGTAAAGAAGTTAGTTGCCGCATTCAAATAAAAGTGAATCAATCAGTCTATGCTTATCTCTATATCTATACCTATGCCTATGCCTATGCCTTTGGAATACTTAGCACCAAAACCGGGCAGCACGCATCATAATTGTGCCTCCTATTTAAAAAGATCTGCTGATCTTCTTGGAGAATTGGGATGTCTCAAGTTAATCTTGAAGCAATGAAAGAACACCAAAAGACTATTTTGATGTTAAAGCACTAAATGGTCTGGCACTGCCGCAGCTGTCTGAAATGTTTACATATATTACCTCGTTTCACAATTATGGATTGCGGTCTTCCAAAAGGATTCTTGAGCCCCCAAAACGTCACACAACTATAAAAAAAAAAGGTTTTCCTTTTGTAGCTCTCGAGCCAAGCTATGGATGATAGTTCCCTCTTAAAAGGTTTGTGTATATGGCACCAGCAAAGCTCCAAATGTATTTCTTGTCTATCCCTATGTCTATGCCTATGTATATATATATGCCTGCATCTATGCCCATGTATATGTAACTGCCTGAGTTTGTCCATGCCTATGTTTGTCTATAAGAAAGATTAAGCCGCTTGTCCCTTCTTCCAGTTTTAATAGTGCCCATTAGTCGATTGTCGAGCCGCATTTTGATTACTGTAGTATTGTATCGGATGACATCAGTGACCACCTCATGAATAAACTTCAGGTATTGCAAAATAGTGCCGCACAAATTATTGTAGGGGCGCACTACCTGACACCCACTGACCAATTGCTGAACAAAAACGGTTGGTCTAATCTAGGAGAGAGAAACAAACAAAAGATTCTAATGATGTTCAAAATTATGAACGATAAGACTTCCGTCTATCTAAAGGAAATATTTTCGAGAAACGTTGGGTCCTCTATATATAATCTTAGAACATCAAGATGGGACTTGGGACTTACCAGCACCAAGAACTGATTTTTCTCGGAATAGCTTTGCCTACACGGGGGCAAAGTTATGAAATGCTTTACCGAACAATATGAAGTGCATGAAGTCCAATAGAGGTTTCAAGAGTAAGTTGGAAGATCTCAGTCTCTCTATCGAACCTTAACCTAAGTTTGTATATAGTTTTGAAATATTGGTGAACTAAATATTGTAGTAGGATTTTATATAATTTTAGTGTACTTTTAATTGGTTCACGGCTGTTGTGATAAACAAAAATGCAGTGTTTGGAAAATTTTTAAAATAACCGTGCTAAAATAAAGTTTTCTATTCTACTCTATGTCAATACTTATATCTATGCCTATGACTATGTGTATATTTATGTCTATGTCAATTCCTAAGAATTATTACAGGGGCGCACTACATCTACATCTATCTATAAGTCTGTCAATGCCTATGTCAGTGCTTAAGTCTATGCCTATGCCTATGTCTATATCTATACCTGCATCTATGCCTATGACTATGTCTATGCCTACGTCTATGTCTATGCCTATGTCAATGTCAATGCCTAAGTGTATGCCTACGTATGCCCATGCCTATATCTATGCCTATGACTATGTCTGTGCCTATGTCAATGCCTGAGTCTATGCCAATGTCTATGCCTGTCAATGCCTGTCTATGCCAATGCCTACGTCTGTCTATGCCTAAATCTATGTCTATGTTTGTCTATGTCTATGTCTATGCCTATGTCTATGCCTATGTCTAGGTCTATGCCTGTGTCTAGGTCTATGTCTTTGCCAATGCCTGTACCTGTCTGTGCCTATGCCTATGGTTGCCTCTTTGCCTATGGCTATGTTTGTGTGTGTACACATGTATTGGTCGTAATTTACTTTTACCTTTAGTTCAATTATAATAAGTATGAAACGAAGAAAATGAAAAATTGAAACAAGGACAACATTGAACCTCAACATATTTGTGTATTCAACTTCACATGCGTATGTATATGTATATGTATATTTATATGTATATGTATATGTATATGTATATGTATATGTATATGTATATGTATATGTATATGTATATGTATATGTGTTCAGAGATGTTGACACTGCACTGCAGATGTTGACACTGCGTGTAAATTTACACGCAGATACATATGGGTAAGTATATCGACCGCTCCCAGTGATCGTCAGCTTCAAACTTTGTGACAGCTTTGTTTGTGAGTCCAATCAGAAGACATCGCGTGTCTATTATACAATTGTTAGAGATTTATGAATTTTTGCCAATTCTCTTTCTTTGTACATGTATACGTCTGTAAGTTTACGTTTCTGTATATGTTAAACAGTTTTTCTGATTGTCATTTCTGGACTGTGCTGTCAACAAAACTACAAGTTCTTTCTTTCCCTTGAATGACATCTTGCACAAAAATAGTCCTGTATATTTGAATAACTACTTGAGAAATTCTCTCTTGGACAATGAATATTTTTCTCTTTCAGATACCAGACAAAGTGTAAATACAAGGAACACATGTCTTTCTGATCACCTTTCATCTTCCGCTTAGTTTAGTGTTTGAGATTGGAAACTCATTTCATTCTTTGCGTAAAAGAAAACAAGACTGTCACATTGAGAGGATTGGTGTAAAAAAATATAACTATGACTACGACTATGAGTTTGTCCTCGCCATACACAGATACTTCTGGACTATGTTCTAAGCTCTGTGAGAGCACTCGTGAACTTAAAAACTGGTCTAGAAATGACCGATTCAAGTTGAACACCAAGAAGACAAAGTCTATGTTTGTAACTGGATCTAGGCTACGCACTAAAATCGGTGGTACCAGTGTCGATGAGATGAGAATTTTTACCAGTAAAGGGGAAGAATTAGACAAAACTACAAGTCACAAGTTACTTGGAGTCTATATTGATCAAGATCTCAGCTTTAATGAACAT
>JAEMWC010000153.1:435000-437500 GCA_016490735.1 Pachyseris speciosa
GGATAACTCTATCCAGCGGATAAAATGTATCAGTTGTGATAAATTTTATCCGCTGGATAGATTTATCCGCTCTTTGAACAACTGGGGCCTGATCAATAAAAAGTACCCTCCTTCACTGACTAAAACCCTGAGAGTGCACACGGTTTGCTTTCCAAGACACTCATCAAACCCGTTCAGCGCCTTGACCACAGTAACGGACGAGTTGTCAACTTTTTATAAAGCAGAACGGCATGAACACTGACCTTTTGCAGAGCTGATCATTTATAGCCAAAACAGGATGCAAGACGCTATCTTTCTCGCTTCGAAAGCTTTTGAAATGCCCACAGTATGTGTAGATTGGATAAAGAATGACGGACATGAATTCCAGTTGTTATAATTCGGCTTGTTTGCCTGCAAACATCTCTTCACGAGGCGAAAACGATGAGGAAATATGAAACGTCAGTTAGCCTGCCTATGCATTAACAAACAAGAACGTTTCCGTGAGGCAAGACACAACAAATACCACTGTAAGACAGCACACAGTTGAATGCATGATTCGTTAAATATGGAAACATCCAGGTGCCAAGCCACGTGGGATACCACGTGGGAAGCCGCGTGGGAGACTTAATATCAACAAAATACGACAGGTTACTGTTATTAAGACAAGGGGAGACGATATAGTGAATTTCATAAAAATAACAAGGTGAAAAACTCGCAAAACAAAGAGATGTAAAGTGACAAACACAAAGACTGTTGGAATGTGAAGGCTGAATCCGATGTAAATACTTTTTCCTTGTTCGTTTTAGCTTTCTGGTAAAAATGGTAACTGCGTTCAATATCAGCACTAACGTAAATAACGGCTATTTTCAAATCAAGTCTGTTCTAGAATAGGTGACAGGAAATAATTACACAAAGAACTGTTCTGCTGAATACAACTAGTTTCTTTCGTTCTTCGATAGAAATAAACAAAAGAACTCGACAGCTCATCTGTTGCGGAAGTGGTTGTTCTTGCAACCACTTCCCATACATTTGTAAAACTGAAGCAGCTTTGGGCTTAAATTTTCTCTTCTTGTACTAGATCCAAGCAGTCCAAATCAGACACCACTTTACAAGAGATGACCACATGAGGTAGGTTCAAGTAGTTCGTATGGGGAAATATAAGTTTTCTCAAACGAAAGATCCAAACATAATACTATCAACCAGTCAAAGACAAGTAAATGAGATTGGATGACTAATTCCGATTCTGAGATGACGCAAAGAACATTGTAATGGAAATAACCTTGTGGAGGTCGGGAACTCGGGGTCAATCAATACTCTGCACTTCAATTTCAAAGGGGATTTTTGATAGTCCATTTCGCGAGTACAGTGTTACACAAAGGAAGTAAATTCTTGTGAGAATCAGACACCCTAGACCTTTGGGGAGGGAGGATGCTCCAAAAGCCGTCCTTTCCTATCAGTAAATCGCACTTATCTGATTGAACCAATGGTTAGCGTCAGGACAAGAAAGTTGTGAAAATTTTCGTCAATACGCTTTACACGTGTGTTTTGCCAAAATGTCCCTATTTCCAGGTAAATATGAGTTGCTACTGGAGGTGTGCTTTCCTAGTAGGAAACGATAGTAATCCAAGATTATAGATGTGGGTTTTAGTGTCCCCAATTCTGCTCTGATAACATCTTCGGCCCCTACTCCCATCTTTCCGGATTCAACCTGTTTATTCCTTTTCTTTCTTTTCCTCAATTTCATTCACCTTTTTCTCCTTAGAAAACATCAGCATCTTAACAAAATGGATTACACATCCTTTCTACGTAACCCCAGCAAGTGCAACGTGGCATAATTCTTCACAACCAAAATGCTCAGAGAATCTGTCTTTTCAACGCCCCCCCCCCCCCCCTACACCCCGAGGGTTCTAGTTTATCAGACATGATGCGACCTATGCTGCATTTTCACTGGTACAACAGATCAGGTGGGAAACAGCGTCAGCCCCATTTGTTGCGTGACAAGTCTTCACATCACCTTATAACATTCTAAATTTCTCTGAAAACACTTTCCTAAATTTTTGAGGGAAAGGCATTTTGCCTGCAGAAAAGTATACAGTGTTCATCCAGAATATTATTCTTCCAAAATAATGTGAACGATAAGCGAATATAAAGCCTTCAATATTTTAAACGAAGCAATCCTATTTGCGTATCAAAGATGTCAGAAAATGTGGCTCAGCCAGGAATTGAACCTGGGTCTCCAGAAACCCAGGTTCAATTCCTGGCTGAGCCACATTTTCACTTAATTACTTAGTTGTGTTGATTACTGTTCCCAAATTAACCTTGTCTGTCTGTATTTCTCCGAGATCCCTAATGAATCGTCTTCCAAACGGGAATAGGCTGGTGATCCTAAGCAATTAAGGCAATCAGTTGCTAATATATCCCCTCCCTACCCCTTAAACTGTACTATATATATATATATATATATATATAGTACAGTAAGGTAGGGAGGGGATATATTAGCAACTGATTGCCTTAATTACTT
>JAEMWC010000153.1:442500-455000 GCA_016490735.1 Pachyseris speciosa
TTGATTCATGTTCGCAAATACGGATTTGGACTTTCTCCCCAAAAAGAAACGCACCGATATTTCCTGTTTTATCTTCTCTGCACCAGTGACCAGTCGCAGTTAACTGTTCATATTAAAGATTCGTCGAACGGGCACACATTTCCATCTACAGCACTTATTTCTAGATTTGTGACCAGTGATTTGGTGATGCATGCCTTTGCAAGGTCCGGTTGCTCTTTATACGCCTTTCTGTTTCCATTCTTCCCAATAATAATTTCTTCGACTCCCTCGATCTAGCGTTAAACTCGTGGAGTAAAGTACAATTTCGGGATAAAGTCTCTACTCTTATACTTTCTCTAGCTCGGTCGATGTTGGAACTGAGCATTTCGTGTAACTGTGCATTACTATGTAGGTGACAAATCTTGACACGGAATAAGCAGACTCAAGGCTTTTTTTAACCTGCATCTAGGCCAGTACAATCCTAGTTTTGTTCTGTACCCCCTTTTTTATACTCAGTCCGCGTTTTGTTCCTAGTCCGCAGCCTTCAGTCCGCATTTTATACTCAGTAATCGTTTTATACCCAGTCCGCAGTCTGGGTCCGCAGTCCAGTACTGCAGTCCGCAATCCATATCTTCCACTGACCGTCCCCAGTTCTCTCCTTGGATGGCTCGCGGTCTTTAACTCATTTCCCCGGCGATTTGGTCACCTTTTTTGCAATTTCTGAAGGGTAGGAGGTCAAATCGACCTAGCTACTCCATATAAGGGGTTACCACGGAGATTTCGCTGGTCCACAACACCGAAGGCTCTGTCTTTGATGTCACGCTCGTCACGCTAGCTGTCGTTTATTTCTAAACGAATACTACAGCTACAATTCGTTGCGTATTTGGCTTATAAGTGTGTTTTTCGAGCCATTTTCCACTCCAGAAGCCCCCTGCCTGGCATCATAAAGCTGGGTTGATGGGTAGAGGCAATCCTTTGAAAGAAAACAGAGGTGAGAGGCAATTTCACACGAATTGGGCCGCTCAACGTATTCGAGCGAGTGGTAGAAATTCACGAACTGAATTTACGTCATAAGCCCTTTTGTGAGTGGATTCCGGGACCTGGCATGGCAATTTTGGCGAGTTTTAACTTGTAAATAATGCAATTGGTGCAATATTTTGTCAGCAGGACCGAGTGGCTCGCCACGGTTCTAAAAAAATATCTGAAATGGAAATTGGCGGACTGTCATGCGCCCGCTATCCAAGAAAATCCCAGAATTCCTTTGGGTCACAAATGCGAACATGGCAGACCAGTGAGAGCAAGTGAAATCAAATAGCGTTATCGGGGTGGCGCTAAAGATGTGAGCAGGAAAATGTCGAACAGATTGCAAGAACTGGAGTCGAAGTTTCCCGCCATTGTAAACTTTTAACATCAATAGGAAATTTTGTTTTCAAAGCTTCATGACAAAGTTGCGTGAATTTTGCTGTTGTCCGAGGGCGATTTTGGTTTTGCAAGAGAATAAACAGTCATATTAAATGAAAATTGGGAGCTTAGGTCAGTTTCCAGGGTGATGAAGTCTACAAAAGTGACCTTTTGGCAACGACAGTGGTTCATTTCAACCATAGTTCGGGATTTGGGAAAGTTGCAGGTTTTCAAGGCTATCGTTCCCACAGGAACGATATTTGGTAAGCCGGAGGGGAAAGAGTTAAACGAGCGTTCGTACACCAAAAAGCCAAAACGTCTGCTATACAGGCTAACGTTTAACGGAAAAGACTCAATGAAAACGCACCATGCAATCTTTCTAATGGAGTTCATACTGCTGGCTGGGAGAAAAAGAGATCCTCGAATGTTCAAGAACGATATACTTGTAAGAGCCAAACTTTGTAGGTCAACGATAACACCAAAGGACCAATGGGAGTCGTGTTTGGCCTGTCTATTTTATTCAACATCAAAGTGGGAAAAAATAGCTGTTTCGATGTTTCGCCGTTTCGTTTGAGTTTCGTGGTTTAGTAATGCCCGAAAAAAAGTAGGAAAAATAGCTGTTTCGGTGTTTCGTTAAAGCTAATCGAGGCGGGTTGGGTAACTTATAATCAAATTTAGCAAAATAAGTTATTGGTAAATCAAGTTAAAAACTAAATACATAAATAAAAATAAATAAATAGGTATACACATACATTCACAGATAGCATTTCCACGAGAAGAGCAAGAACCTTTATGGCGACATAGAACATAAGGACGTAATAATAATAGCTAGAGTTTGGTTAGTGATAATTAGAAATTCTTAGGATTAACGTCGGGGCACCAACATAGTCATCCTCATCACGAAGAACTGGAAGTGAGCATAGATGAATTTTGTTTTTGCACGCTTTGTTTGCTTTTGATCTCACAAGCATTTCATGCCCTTTTATGCGGTGAAAACAGAAAATTCCAATGAGTCCGTTCAGTGAAAAGATCTCCTCTTTAAAACTCGTTTATTGTATAGTGATACAACCCAAACATGTGCGTATACCATGTTTTCAACGTATCGTGAAATTCGGTGTGCTGCGTATCGGATACACAAAGGATTTAACCGCAGCGACAAAAAGTAGTCGGTCCAGAATGTAATGGCAGCTGAAGTAATTGTTCTCGACATGTACCTTTAGGAAAACCTCATAAATTTAACTTCCTTTGAATTTTCCGGCTTTCATGAGTCCTACAGTCTTCGACGCAAGCGCTCTATTAAAACCGGTTTCCAACAACAATCAAAATATATTTCAGAGGCCATGCTAATTCACTGACAGAAGCCCATGACACTGATCAGTACATTGTAGACTGCTAAAGAAAACTTGAAGTCTTTACAAATCAAATTGATTAACTTCACCGAATTCAGTTGATTTAGACGATGGTGCCACTCGAACTTATGTTCAAATGGAGCTACATGTAGTAAAATATATCCAATCGCGTCTAAATTTGTGTCAGTTTGTTTACATCGGGTATATGCAAATTATTCTCGCATCGCGAAGTTGCGTTCGCTTATTTCTTACCAACTTTAGACGGATATGTAGCCTCAAATTTTAATTGCAGTAAGCTATATTTATTTTATTTTACCTTGCCTGACTTCATTCACAGTCCTGCCTGAGGAAAACTAGAAGTTCGGCTAATCCTCAAGTCACGCAATTCGCGTCGACTGAGCTCACTTTCCGTTCTCTTTTCAAATCTACCACTCGGCCGTGCAACAAATTGAATGAGACTTTGGCTGTCCATAAAAAATCGAGGATTCAACCAAATCCAATAATTCTTTCGCAGAAGTACTCCGAAAGATAAGTAGATTTACTTAAGCCAAAAAAACGTTTTGGGGTTAGGTGCACCTTAAGTGTTGCGTTATTGAGGGTATTCCTGATCAGGCACGTATTACAGGGCAGCCAAATTATCTAATTATTATCTTCAAACAAATTCAAAGGCACTGAAAACAACCTTGATTGCGCATCTACCTAGGAAACATCACCTTAAGACATTCTTTACTACAAGGGGTTTTAAAGTGGTTCACTGTAACTTTGAGATACGAAAGTTACTAAAGAACAGACAAAGAAGAACGTCAAAATCGCCTTTATATTAAGATAGAAGTTAAGCTGATATTTTTGGGACGTTTTGCGGCAATTAAGAAAAACATATTAATACAAAATTCAATTTCGCCTTCGAAGACCGCCAACCTTAATTTCCGCCATGTGACAGAAAAGCAAATAGGTAAGGAAGTGCAGCAACTTCTATGGAAAACATTGACAGTACATGTAGTGTCAACCAAATGCTTTGAAATGTTTTTTTCCTCGTCAGTTCGTATGGTGCCTAAATAGCATTTTGAAACAGTTTACTGACACAATTCCACTCAAGCGATCTTGAACTTATAAAATATTAGATCAAATTGAAAATATTCTGGCCTTAGTTTGACAAAAAATACAAAATCGACATCCAAACCTTCTACTACCACGGTTGTCTTGCCATTTTTGCCGACAGGCAACCAACGCTCCAGCATATCTAAAAGTTCAGACGATAGTTCTTTTGACTAGTTGCTGTAGTAAACACGCCTAAAAAAGCATGTTCATAACAGAATAAAAGCGGAACGGAAAGATCTGGGAAACGAGGTTTCAAAACGAGGCTGAAAGCGTTATTATGAAATAATGACGCGAAAAATCTTATAAAAGAAGGGGGAAAAAGCAGAAGAAATACAGAACATATAGAAGCAAAAAAGACCCAAGAAATATCTTCAACAATTGATTAGATAGACAGCTTATGACCTGACCTTGTTCATGATTCTTTATTCCCGGTTGTGTGACTTAAGAGCCTTTTGTGTGTTATCTAATCAGAGAAACATCCAGCATCTGGTTCTTCGACACAGGCCAATGAATAAATTTGTGTCAGGCCGTCCTTTTCCTCCTCTCCCCAACCCCTTACCCCTCAGGACAGGTTGATATAGCTCAGGCTACAATGTTTTAAAAGGGCTTCACAACTGGACTTAATCAAAACTCAGTGCTGACAATTACTTTAACAATTATTGGTTCATCACGAAGTGTTGTCGCTTGTCCCCGGTTTCCCAAAGAAAATGGCTACAAACTCAACTTACATATTCATATTTCTCTATTGAAACCGTGAACAATCCGTTCACAGGTTTAAAATTAAAGCAGCAAAGTATTGAACGATCCGTTATTGATAAAACTCGCTGATTATGTGCCGAGGATGGTGACAAAATATCCACAAGAAAACATTTATTGTCGGGTAATGGTTTCTAATTTGCAGTAAGAAAAATACTCATACGTTCTCATTCAATTATCGTGTCCTTTCGCTTTATATTGCGTTCAAAATACAGTCGACCATGCGGCTTGACAAAAGGAGGAAAACTTTAATCTCTGCATTAAAACACCGGAGGGAACAAAACCGGTGCAGTCCTCATCGATCACGGAGATCTCGGTGAGAAAGAGAAATCAATTATCACGCAGTTTAGGCAAGCTGCGAACTGAACGTAAAGCTAGAACGCGTCAAATCAGTTTCCAAATCGCAGTAAGTCGGCTCCAACAAACTCCGCGAATTCTTGAAGGCTCCGAGGTAAAAAACACCAAACTTTAACGAGTCTCTGTAAATCCTCCTTGAACCTCACTTTGATATAAAACAACGCTGCGAAGGTACCGCTACCGACTATTGCCACACTGATGGGACAAATTTACCAACATACAAATTGTTCCCAAAATAATACAAGGAAATGAAGAATAATGAACAGAGAACACATTTACGGTCATAAATTTGGAGATTTGTTCACGATGCGATAAAACAAGAGCAATAAAACAAGAGCTTCGAAGTCTGAGTAATTTCGTGTTACACGAAATTTCAGAATTAACGGTCGCGGCCCGCGATGCATTAAGGGTGATAATGGGCCTTTGAAAGCAAAAGCCGAAATAATGTGCATGAAGCACGGCTGGAATTATATATATTGACACAGACAGCAAATCATTGTAGCATGACACAGTGGAAAGAGCGCGACAAAGCACAATCAGTACAGTATCACCGAATCAAGCAGTTTAGTTCAAAGATCTATGGACATGAACAAAGAAATCAGAGACAATTTACAAGTAACGGTTACCAAAATTGCTCTGCTTGCCGTTCGAGTATTTGTGGTGACTGTTGTGCTTGTCCTGTGCTGGTGAAATACGAATGTGTTGGATAAACGTGAAATTTTGACTGTTTACCGCTTCGTTTACTCCTTTTCACGACTCATATTAAAAAGGACCCGAAGTTTCTTCCTGGCTATAGTTCGACTTTTTATTTTGCTTCCACGGTAACGACTTCTTCGGTTCAGAGACGACGCGATTTTGTATAATTTCCATTACCACGCCAGCAAGGAAACAGACTAATCAAAATATGAAGCGGATGTTTCTCATGACGTGGCTTTGATTGGCCAAAAACAAGTACCCTTTTGAAAAAAGCTAGCAACATGTGATGCATGCCTGGATTCTTGACACATTCTTTGATTGCACTCACGTGATAAGACGGCCATGTTGGTGCCAAAACAATAGAAAAATGTAACTCAAGGTTTGCATAGTAATAGAGTCAAATTCCCAAAAGACTTTGTTGCTATTGTTCTTTCCACCAACATGACCGCTGTGACGTCAGGTGCAATCAAATAATTCATATTGACAAAGTCTAGAAATCATTGCAGCATGACGCAAGAAAGCACAACCACTTCAGTACCCCGAATGAAGCAGTTTCAAAGATATATGGGCAACAAAGAAATCAAAGACAATATAAAAAGTAACGGTTAGAATAATTGCCCAGAATAGCAGCAGCAGATGAGAACAGAGAAGAAGGAGCATCAAAGAGTGAAAGGAGTCCGGACTCGTGAAGAGTTACACTGCAGGCAACAGCATTTTTCCTTTCTTCTTTTCACATACACCAGCGACGAAAAACTATATAATGCATTAAGGTTTGGGAGATGGTGTGAGCCGACAGCCAAGGAATCAGAAATGATCTGACATAAATGGGTAGCAAATCAGTGATGCCTCAAATCACCCATCCACCAAACATCAAACATGGAGGTCAAGAATCACTGTCGCGAATGAAGCAGTTTCAGTGATCTATGGACAGCAACGAAATCATTAACAACATTCAAAGTAACGGTTACTAGGATTGCTGAGAATAGCAGTAACAAGCGAGAACAGACAACAAGAAGAAAAGAAAAGTTACATAAACCAGTTTTTGGCTATTTCTTTTTTCCTTCAGATATACCCGGGATGAAAGGCTAAAAAATGCAACAAGGATTGCAAGACGAAAAATACTTCCAAACATTGACTTGGCAGAATCCACGCCTAACGCTGAAACATTTTTTGGTGGTATGCTAATATGGTAACCGAAAAAGTCAATCCACTCCTACGTCGGTGAAGCGTGGAACAGTGATGGCTCCCGCCGGTCCTAACGACTTATTTGCATATACGTGCATGTCGAGAAGACGAAAAGTGTCAGGCGTCACTGTCAGGTTCAACGGCGAGAGTCTGAGAAGGGAAGCTCCTGACGGAGTTAACAGTGGTGATATGGCCTGCGCAATGCAGAGCATTTGTACCCAGGTATGCGAAATTTGTCTTTAAAGTTAATAGACTCTTTTGGTTGTTTGCATGGAACTAAGGGAAACCTGGCAACACAAATACCCCTGCACAACAAAAAGTCAATCCAGCAGAAGTAGCCCAGGTCTGTGGTCAAATCTAAAAGAGATCATTTGCTGAATATTGACCAGTTTTCGAGTTAGCACAAGCTTGTGCCCTTGTAGAGAAATTATTACCTTGTGCAGAAATATTTCCCAGCGAAGTCAGGGGGAAAAGGCTTTTGAAGGCTTGTTTTGGGTTTGAATGATTCTTATTCATACTACGGAGCAAATATCAGTGAAAGTTTCGTTACTCCTTCACTGCACTCCCCTTGACTTTTTGTCATTTTGCTTCTTGTAGCACCATTCAACTGAAGGTGAAGTTCATAGATCCCTGTGGAAAGTGCAGCTCTCACTGACCAACCACTTTTGCCTCTATTTAACCGAAAGAGGAGGGAAGGGGGGACAAACAACAAGGTATTTAACAATTTGCCTTCCGTTGCGTTTCCCCGATGAAGTATTCATCGAGACAAAGGCCAATAAACACATTGTTGTTGCAGCACGGGTATAAAGCTAACAAAACATATTGTTGTTGCATGTAGTTTGTGTTTCGAAATTGTGGCAGATAAAAAATAGTCAGATTGACTATAGTATCAAATCAAATAAAATCAAATCCAAACTTTATTTAACCACGGAGTTTATTTCACTAAAGAGTGCTCTCCCATGGAGCCGTGCATGACAAACACGATGACTATTAATTTAAAAGTAGTAAAATAAGAATCTACAGTTAAACTAATTTATGAACAACACTACGGTAAGTCAATCATGGGCTCTCTATCCATGTCTTTTTTCAAGGGATATACAGCGGAATGAAAGAGTGAACATATCAGATTGGGTAAGTGAGAAAGGCAAAAAGATTTCAAGTCTAATTCAAAGATTAGTTCGATATTGCTTCTTTCAGGCCATTATAATTAAATAATACTTCTGTTCCGTGCTTGTTTTTTTTATAAATAACGCGATGACAGTTCTCGTAGACATTATATTGAAATTCGTTTTTTAGTGTCATTTTAATGAAACCAGTATATTAAATCGGTGCAAATATCAATAAAGCCAAAGGAGTCTAGGGCGTTTACCATTTACATATTCCATCAGGGTGGAAATTGTACGTGTAAATATTAAGTGCTGCAGCTTGTCCAAACGCAAAATGGACAAACCACAAAATGTACTAGCATACATTGGAAAGCTCAAAAAGAAAAGAAAAAGTGCATTGATTAAGCCGATGGCATATAATTTCTGAAACGTTCCAAATGGAATGGTGTGTACCATTTCATTTTCCAACCAGAATTTCCAGCTTTTCCGTGTAAATGGTAAGGACCCAAGTACTCAATAAAAGTCATGTTAAGTTTTTGTCCCTTCAAATGCATACCGTTTCATCCACTCATAACTTTTTTTCTGTGTCATCATTTTGCAGGAAAATCCAGAGAAACTCGAATTGGAAACAGCTTCCTTTATTTTGAAACAAATGAAACGAGCACTCGAAGTAAGTATATTTAAGAGAAGGACTTTCACTTACCTTTTTTTTTTTTTTAATATAAAGGTCAGCTCCAAATAACATTATTATTTACTGCTTTTCCTGAAGGAAGAGTTTCAGAATGGAAGGGAAATATCAACGAGGGAATCGCTAATGAACGTTTTCAGTCACCTTTGGACGTATTTCTTGCTAAGTAGAGGAGAAGGAACACAAAGGTAATGCACTGCATTTTAAGCTTATCGGCTAATTCAATTAGTAGGCTAATAGTGTCCGTGTGAACGACTTCACAATATCTAGTAAATTAAAATTTCATCTTATGTGATATATTCTTGCCCTTTACATTTCCAGAAGTTTAAGTTAAAACTGCAAACATTGTCAACTAGATAATCTACGTTGCTGACTGAATGACAAAGTTCCACTACATTATAGTACATAATAATAATAATAATAATAATAATAATAATAATAATAATAATGATGATGACAGAACGATTGACTTGAGTGACTGACGCTCTAGGTGCATGGTTTGCGCCCGGCTGATGCACAAAAAGAACACAAGCAAAGACTGATAAAAGAGACAATAATAATAATAATAATAATAATAATAATAATAATAATAATAATAATAATAATGACAGAACGATTGACTTGAGTGACTGACGCTCTAGGTGCATGGTTTGCCCCCTGCTGATGCACATAAAGAACACCAGCAAAGACTGATAAAAGAGAAAATAATAATAATAATAATAATGATAATAACGATTCATTAGTAGTACTTCCACATGGTGGCTCTTCGCCTACTAATTACACACAGCTTTTTGTAGCCATAAACTGTTTCAAAACGTTTAAATGTTATACAACTCGTGGTGCAGTGTATATTAATGACAAACAACACATACTTAAAATAATTGGCAACACATGCCTCGGTTATACCCAGACTCTGACAAATTATTTCAAAGGGCTAAGAAAATTAAACTGTCACTTGTCTTTTGCTATGCAGGCATTTTCACGACCAAGAAACAGAATCTGTAAGTTATCATTGTTTTTACTTATTAAGTAAAAAAATCACTGTTTTAGCCGGGAGTCAAGTGTATTATTTGATCCTAGGATGGGTCGGAGGCTTAAGTCGTTATATATTGTTATTCTAATAATTGTCAATATCATTATCATTATCATGAAATGAATTGGTTGAAAATTCCGCACCTCAACAGCTGATTGCAAAGTTTTTTCATCAGGACAATCATTTTCCATGCATGTTTATGAATATCATAAATGAGTGGGTGCCAATAACTATGAAAGTTTGTGGTAACGAATTTTTCTCTCGCATTTTATGAATTCTAGAGAGTAAAAGACGACTGTGAAGTTGTAATCCACTTTCTTGAGCCACAGACAGCATCGCTGTATGTGAGTACAAGCATCCATCCTTTTGACCTTAACGCACATCAGACCTTTGGTGGTCACAGTTTTAATCCTTTAAGGCCTTTGAACAACTTAAGTTTTCTCCTCATTGTTATCCATATACTTTTAAGGCAGTTGTTGGGAGAATTTGAAAACAAAAATAGAGATTTGAATCTTTGGCAATTATTTCCTTGCTTTTCATGGCCTGAATGCTTGATCAAGTTGTGACAACGCAAGAAGAAGTTAGGTGCTTTACACTATTTGGGCGGAAAGTTACTGCCATTAATTTATGTATCCACCTCTCTAAACCCGCCAAGCACCATTCACTGTAACAATGTGTTCTACTAATTCCACCACTGCCTACAAAAACTTCAACAAGTTCAACAACAAGACCAACTCACGCCTTTACCTATAGAGTTGCCTAGCTCTAGGCTGTGGGGTGGAGATTGTTTTAGTAGGATTGGCGTTTACAGATATGAAAATAATATTTCTCTGCTTAGAACAATGAAAAGATGTGTCATTCACCTCTGGCTTACTTATCTGCCTTGCCACTTAGACAAAAGACCTCAAAAGACCGAAATTTCAATCATGTTTCAATGCCCAGTTAAAAGAGCCTATAGCCCTATAACAATTTTCAGCGCCCGTCCGTCCTGTAAATTTATGTTAATGTATATGACTAGTCCTTGATACCTTGAGTCAATCCTTGACTTCTTTGATCGGGGTTAACTCTACTTTCAAAGGAAAAAAGCTTTCTTTATTCTTAGAATTTACTCCCATAGTGCTTTTCCTCCGTAAAACGGGTGTATGTTTGTAGTACTTGGGCGATCCCAAAATCGTTGTTTTCATTATTTTCTTGGAAACGTTATTGCAAAATAGTTAAAACAAGTCTTCAAATTTAAAATTTTGTTGCCTTACAGCAAAATTCTTCTTCTGGAGAACGAATCAGATTAAATCAATCACTGAACAGAATATTACGATATTTAAAGCAGTTGACTGGGCGTGGAACAAGACCTTCACCACAGACAAGGTAATTTCTCACTAAGGCTCACGACACTAAAGTATGGGAATAATGCTCTCACAAACTATCATCAATGTCCCCGTCTTTTAGGCGTGAAGCTTTAATATGCCCAGCTCCAAATTAGCATAAATTAAGGTATACCAAGAACAAGTCAAGTCAACAGCTTCAAAATTTCTTAGTCACTCATGAAATTAATCACATTTTTCAATTTAAGCATGTTGTATCATTTGTTGTATCTACAGTTATGATGAAGACAAAGGTTTGGAGGAACTCTACTGGGTAAGTTGACTTTGCCAAATACCTTGTATTACTTTCCCGTCAAACCACAACAGGAGCTAGATTGCAGATGGCGTAATCTAATAATGAATGTTAAATCCAGACAGTTATCCTGTAAAAGGGTGATACTACAGTATTTGAGGTAAAGGTGTTTGTACTCCTAAAAGGCACAAATATTTCCATTTTTTAAGTGCAACAATACAAAGTCAACTTTGTAATAGAACCGCTAAAGAATTGTGCTTATTCTCCATAAGGGCACCAGTCACTCATGGGTTTGTTTCTGTAACGGCTTAACAGTGTGACAAATACGCCTGTCAAGCTAAGCAGTATAATCAGAATCAAGTTACAATGAACATAGCGAGATTTTCAATAATTCGATTAAAAATTCACTTTGTGATCTGATAGTAATTAATTGTTGTTGTTTTTCTTTCTCCAGATTCTGAGATAATCTGCATACCAAAAATATGACTACTTTCGTAGTGCTCTCGTTTTGGTTGGTCACTGCAAACGGTATAAATGCGCAAATGCCGTTTTCTGTAGCACGGTTCAGTTCTTCTTTAATTGACATGCAACTTTTGGATGCACTGCGATTTACTACGTATTTAAGTGATCAAAGTTTTTGCATCACTTCCCTTCATCATTGCCTCTATTTAAGGCAAAACATGGGTTTACTTTGACATCTGTTGTTATTAGAGTTGTTTCTTTCATTAGTTAAGCTGCAATGACGACGGCGACGGATACGAGAACGCCACAAAACAATAGGCTTAAACGTTTTACATTTTGGTACATTTCTTTGCCGTTCTCAGCAAAACAACAACGTGAAAATGACCAACTTTTAGGTTTTGTGGAACGCGAGGGTATGTCGGTGAACTCTTCGTTCATTTTTCCCAACTTCAACTTTAGCTCCTGGATAGTTCGCCCATATTTTACAAGTTAAACAAGTTGGAAAAATTCGCGAAATAGTTGCAATAACGAGAAGTTACATTTTGAAATGACGTTTTCATTCCTGTTGCCGTCGTCGTTGCTTAAGCTCCCCACTGGCTCCTCTGGTAAGGAAATTTTTAAGAGCAACTCCATGCAAATATCGACCAAAGTGCGGCAAGGCTCAAAAAATCAAAATCGCTCTTCTTTTGCATACTGGTAGACTTTAGTAAGTGTACAAACGCCATGTAGTTTTTTCTTTGAAAGAGGCGTTCGTTTCCGAGAAAAACGGGGAAAAA
>JAEMWC010000153.1:462500-465000 GCA_016490735.1 Pachyseris speciosa
TCTCGTCCGCCATGTTGAATCGCGACTGCTGTGGTGAAGTCTCTGGGAGATGTTTTATGCGCAGCTGTAGTAGTGAGTACATAGGAACTGATTAATTTATTGCTGTAAGCAACTTTCAGCGGCGGAATCCAGTTTAAAATTTCCAATGTTGGAGTTTTTATTCGGTACCTCGTGGGGAATCAACGGGGCAACTGCGGCCACACGAGCCAACAAAGACCCCTGCGGTTCGTGATGTAGGAATTCTTCGAGTGTTCTTCCAACATCCCGCGTGGTTTGTCAGCCTATAAACCATAGAAACTTGTGGTATATTGCTTAAAAAAACGCTTATCTGAGCGCAAGCTAAGCTGGTCGAAGACGTGAGCTTATGTAAAATGAAATTACATTAAAAGCCTGTCTGGTGTTGTTGAATACGTCAATATAATTAACATTCCGTGTTTGTCAGTGGAATTAACTATTTCCTGCAGATATAGACTTCTTTTGAAATGATTTTGCGAATGTCTCCAGTGGCTCTTGTAATATTAAGATTAAAAAAAAATAGGACTCAATTAATTACCACATATGGATTTCCTTTCCTTACATTTTGCGTCAAGAAACTTTGCACACTTGAAACAATGGCTTTCAGTCCAAAGAGACCATAGTCTGATATTTTTTGGTCCTGTAAACAAATAATTTGCCCAATTGGGATGGCCAGCAATGTAGCAGTCCTTCCCTTTCACCCCTCTCAATGCCACTGTCACCTCATCATTTTGACCAACGTGGACTGAAATTGATTTTGTTTTGGTTGTTTTATTTCCTTCCAAGAGGATGGGAGGGCCAGAATCTTTACACACAAGCAGGAACTTGTGTACTTGCCCAGGTAGATTTCTCTGTTAAGTGGCAGATGGCATTTGGGAAGGGATCAATTCAAGTCAATGTCTATTGATGTCTATACACTGAATGCAAATATGGCGGACCACTCGGTCGGCGCCCGGGACGAGCTACATGAAATCAAGGCTAGTCAGGCTTTGATGTTTTGTTTTGCAGAAAGGTCTTGGTTCGTTGTAGATTTGGCCTGTTATATTTCGCTGTGCCTACGAGTTGCTGTGTTTCTGAATGCCCCGAGAAGGGATAAAAATCTTCCACCGTTCACCTCTACAGGAAAATAGTGGATTAATGTAATTCGTTGAGACAAAGAAAAGGAGTTCACGATCGCCGCGGGAACTAAAGTTTGTTCGCTACATCATCATTTCAGGATAGAACATCTTAGAAAAATCGGTTAAATGACGAGCTTATGTGTTGTCTGGTGGTGTTCCAACACGATTTGCATGGCCAGTACCTTCCCCAAGGTAAAGAAAAGCTCCTCTCGAAAGACATCCTCTGTCCCAATAGAAGATGTTTTTGTTTACGTCCGCGTCCACTCGCACGGAATCGCACGAACAAATACTACGGTGCAATAACCAAGCGAATGAACTTAAATTGCCCCGTCGTTGAAACCAGTAAAAGCATTAAGCCAAATGGCAACAACTCGGAGGTAAATGCGATCGCTTACACATTTTCTAAGATCTTCCAGGCTGAACTTAAACAGTTCCTTCGGCGATCGTGAACTCCTTTCCTTCGTCTGTTTTCCCCTGGTGGCATTCAGGAACACAAAAATGCATAGGGAGGGCGAAACAAAACGAACCAAATCGACGGCGAAGCAAGACTTTCTGGGGATGACAAAGCAAAACATCATAAGGGATGAAATGTTTCTTTGAAGGTTCAGTGATGACGTTTCTGTTTGCAAAAGTGTCTGCTGTCAACTGCAGTTAAAGTAACCTACCAGTAATCTCTGAAAGTAGTCGATTTTCCCTGTACTATTGAAAGAAGGTACCAAGGTGGTGCATCCCAGTTACTCAGCTGAATACTTATAATTCACCAAAATTCCGGCTCTCCACAGAGGTGTTAAAGGTACAAAAATTTATTTCAGCTTTCTGTTGGAGAAAAATCACGTACATCTGTGCTCATAACCAACTCGATAACAGTTTATTAAACCGCACTGACTATACGTGCATGGCCACCGAATCATCATCTGATCCGACCCCGCACTTTATAGCTTAAAAACTGCTTTATTTGAATAGAATAGATACAAATACATAGCTAGAATTCAAATTATAAAAATATGCCTCTTTATTTAGGTAGAGCAAATCGATCAGCGTATTCACGAATGTAGAATTCCTTAGTAGAAGGCCCAAAAAAGTTATAATCCCGAAAAGGGAAACTCTATTCAGTGATCGGATGAAAGAGATTGTCTTGTCAAGTTACGAGGCAATGATGTAAGTTACATACACAGGCTATAAAAATGGCATGAGCTGTTTTCCCCGGCTTTCGACACTAGGTTTTAGCAAGGTCGTCAACCACATTTAGATTAACTCACGTAGTCTCGCAAGTAGCAAACGAACATACTAGCGATCGAAAAGTGGAGATACCTGGCATTATGGATGCTCTGTGGCGAAAAGCCGTCGGCGGCCATGTTTGTTTTCAA
>JAEMWC010000153.1:470000-497500 GCA_016490735.1 Pachyseris speciosa
TTTTAAACAATTGCTCTACATATCAAAGCTACCAGCGCTTACCAAGCGTTGTAAATGAAAACCTAAGGTCAAATGTTGGTGGTGTCATTTGTTGGATGGCGTTATTTTATGTTGTCTGAAACACGATTTTCAAATGATTTCTGAGAAGCTCGAAGTAATTTCCCCAAAATAATTTTTACATAAAATAAAAGTTTGATGCTCCTAGTGTTTCCCCCTTCAATCTTAGAAAGTTCTGATCAAAGGCACATGATGAAAATCGTCGCTTTTTTCGACTACCTCTCGTGGGTAAACAACAGGTAGCCGTACGCTTTAGCTTTTTATAATTACTCAGAATGCTGAAATGCTAAAAATATTATATATTTTGGTCAACGACGAGTTATACTTAACATTCTAGCAATATGCTTTTATTCTAGCGCGGTTGCTTTGAAACGCGAGTCAAGCGAATCATAGTGAATTTCAACCCTGTTTTTGGCTTGCAAAATCGACGGCGGGGCTTGAAACGGTTTTCCCCGTTTTTCTCGGAAACGAACGCCTCTTTCAAAGAAAAAACTACATGGCGTTTGTACACTTACTAAATTCTACCAGTATGCAAAAGAAGAGCGATTTTGATTTTTTGAGCCTTGCCGCACTTTGGTCGATATTTGCATGGAGTTGCTCTTAAGCAAAGTACTTTGATCACTTAGCTGTGATCTCCGTACTCGTAATCATTGAGTTTATATAACTGGCTGGCCAAGTACCGATCAAGATGCCAAATGCAACACTTCGATGCTCGGTAGCTCCTCTACTACTTGTTACAAGTGTACAAAAGATCAGAAAGCAGTTAACGCCTAAACGGCAATAGGAATGTTGGCATTCCATTGATTCGAGCCACTGTTTTCTTCAATTTTTGAATTCCTTTATTGTGGGGGCAGGGGGATCGGAACCTCCCGCTTCCCGTATCTTTATCTCCCGACTCCCGCCATTTTCAGTCCTGCTCCCGTCTCCTCTAAATTAGGAGACTCAAAACACATCCAAGTCATACTAAGACCTCATAGAATGGTCTTTGGCGACATGGATTTGAGATATTTCTTTAACCAAGTCGCGTCTTCCTGATCTCTTCTGACAGTTTACGCGACACATGCGCACTCATGCTGCTTGACATTTCATGGCCTATGACGTAACCACCTTAAAAGAGTTTCCAATTACACCGGAAGTAAGCCTGCTTTGTTAGCGAGAGCGAGAATTTTATATCCACAACGACTTCGTATGAAAACAACATTGACCACAAACGCGAAATATGGGACCTGTCTTTGAGCACAATCTCAAGTTTTAGCAGGCTTTACAGGATACGTCAAGGGTAACCATGCGTTTAAGAAAGCTAAGGTAGTGTTTTCTGTTCCAGTGCATGCGTCAACGAGACGTTAATCAAACACCCATTGTTCCCAACCAGCTGCTATTTCAGTGGTCTGTTGACCTCAAGGGTTGCCAGACAAAACAATAAATCATCATATGATAAAGACCATGCCCACGCCAAGATCAAATTCCTTAATCACCGTCAAAATCATCGACATCCTGCTACGCTGGTCAGTTAAATAGATCATTTCTGATTTAGTAGTGAACATGTTTGTCGATTCTTGCCGAGTAACGTGTGATCCTACGCAAAGCCAAGGAGGGTTGACCGACTTGTCACTTTCGAGGAAAATGCGTCCTCCGACTTAGTGAGTGCCACCTAAAAGCAACAAATCACGTCACTATGGCACTGAGGTTTTTATAAACAAGTAGACAGCAGACAAATTCTAAAGCCAATCTAGTTCGTCCGCGTTTTGGCAAAAAGAGAGATTTAACAAGGATTTCTAAAACACAGACAAGAGATCAAGGAAGAAAGAAAAAAGAAGCATCAAGAAAGATTCAGGATTTTTCACTCAATCGATAAATCTTCGTGAACACATACCACCAGCGAACCTTTACACCAGTCACCTGACTGAAGCAATACCAGCACGCATTGCGTGTATGTTTTGGTTGATTTTTGTAATCGGCATGTCCACGAAAGTCACATTTTAAAATGGATGCTGTCTTATTTCAAGAGGTAAGTGCATTGCACTGTTCAGAAATCTCTAGAGCTGGGTTCTTGTTATTATACAATGGTACAAAAGGACCTTCCCCACTTTTTCACAGTCAAATCAGTGGCAATTCCCTGACCGACATATTGCTATCTTGGTTGTAGAACGGAGCAATCAGAGAGAACCAGCTAGTTTACGAGCAGTTCAGGTAAGCATTTCCCATGAGGCCATCAATGATGTATATCCACGTTTTTAAAAATTATATTTTAAACTTTCAATACACTTGTCTTGAAGCCTTCACTCAAAGAACCAACTCACACCTCGCCGAAACTATAAATGATCCGTGACATCAGAGCCTTCATTGCATCACTCAGGTTCTATAAAGAACACTACGCAACCATCAACCCCAAAATATTTAGTGGGCCTCCAAAATCGTCGGACAACCGTACATTTTCACTTGTATTCGAAGCTAGTTTCTTTCAAGGAGCAATTAAGGACAAACCAGGTGGAGTAAGCCAAGGTGTAGTAAAAGGGAAACGAGTTTCCAATCTCGCAAAGAGTGTCAACTGTGGAATATCACTTTGCCTGTAAATTTCTTAGTATTAAGACAAATTTTCTCTATGGTTTTGCAAGCGCCTTATGAATGATGAATTAATAAGAACAAGCTTTGTGAGTAACATGTTTTTTTATACCATATTTTATAGTCAATGCAGGTCCTTTCACTGATTTCACTTAACTACACATCACCCAAAAATGGTCCCCATCACTGTCCATCCATTCTTAAATTTAGCATAGTATTCTTATTAAAATTCTTTATTCTTGGTACAAGAGCCAAGCAGTCCTGATAAGACAACACCTTTTGCGAAGAGACTACCTCGGGTAGGTATATTTGTTTTTGTGGCGAAATATAGAGTAGTAGTTGTGGACATATGGCAAGTTTTCTGAAGGTGAATTCTCGCAAAAGATAAAATGCCAAGTATAATTCCAGCAACCAGCAAAAATTGCCAACAAGGGACTGAAAGGTTTCTGCAACCTCTATCTTCCACTGAAAGTTGCAACATAAGCACAAACGCCAAACTACCTCTTTCAAAAATTTCAAATGGGATTGGAGCCAGTCTGAGCTTCAAAGATAAAAAAGTAGACTTTTACCCTTCAGTACACCACACCATACACCACACCACAGCAAACCACACTAAACTGCACCTTTTTACATCCGCTGTAACGTCTGAGTTGAAATCACAGCTAATCCATAACCTTACTTGATACTTCCCTTCACAGTAATAAGATAGAACGCAATCAATTCTCCGCTACAATCTTACAGCATCAGGCCCATCTCTTCCACCACAACCTTAAGGTTACCACTTTCTTTCCCATCAATGATCCTCACCAATGCAACATGGTGCTTAGCAGTCTGTTTGACCTTTTTCAGTAATGACGACGCCAAAATCATGTAAAGAATAAACGTAAGTAACCAAACCATCTTTGAACAGCAATGAAGCATACATTTCTTATTAGAGTTGTGTCTCTTGTAAACAATATTCTAAGGGGAATATTTGAATTCCCTCACTGACATAAGTCTTGGTTCTAGAACGAGGCCAGGGCCATCAGAGCGAACCTGGTAGAAAGCGAGCACATCAGGTACAAACTGTGTGCATTCCTTGTTAAGCTGTTGTTGAGATAGGTCTATTCCATAAAAAAATCCCAAAATGGTCTTATGTTTTCCACTTTTCACCTTATGAACAAGTAATAAACGTCAGTGTTTTTGTCCCTATTGCTTCTTACCGAGCACCACAGTTCAATTACCAGTTATCGACAATCAATTTGACAGCACAAAGGGAGTGTCTTCAAGCTTAACCACTAACGATTCCAGTCCTGTTTCCACCTTGGCCCTTTGCTGTTATCACATTTTATATTTTCAGTAACCTTCTCTGCAAGTGTCATAGAAAGAATGTGACAATCTTACAGCGTCAACCTTGGAGAGGAAACTCCATTTCTCCAAACCACAACCTTAAGGTTACCACTTCTTCTCCAATCACTGATCCGCACCAATGCAACATGGTGCTTAGCAGTCTGCTTGATCTTTTCCAGAAGACATCTCCAAGCAGAAAGGGAAGGTCTTCAAGCTTAACCACAAACGATTCCAGTCCTGTTTTCAACTTGGCCCTTTGCCGTTATCATATTTTATGTTTTTAATAACCTTCTCTGCAAGTATCGTTGAAAGGATGTGTCTAGCTGAAGACCCCATATTGTCAACTACATTAGAGCAGTGAATGTAACCCTCGAAATCTGAGCCAGCTTTAGAAATTGACCAGCAGCCTCACAGTATATTCATAGAAAGCCTCTATACATTTATATTCAATTGTTTTTAAAGATAGTCTCTTCCAAGAACCAACCAAACAAAAAAGACAAACTGATCGAACGTCACATCCAAGGTGTTGCAGCAAAATAGTAATGTATTTTCTGATGTTATGATAACAACTGAGGAGTGCGACTTAACCTGTGAACTCCTCAACGAAGCAAACCACACCACACGCCACTCTACACTGCATTACATTTCACCTCCTAACTTATAGCTAATCAATATCCACTGATACTTCACTTGACTTCACTTCATACCAATATGAATAAAAGATGAGCTTCCAAGATGTTATATTCAAGGTGCAATTTTCTGTGACAATATTACAGCATCAACCTTGAAGGAGCCAACGGCTTCTCGCCTGCCACAACCTTAAGGTTATCAACTCTCCTATCAGTGATTCCAACCCACTCAACATGACATTTAGCAACGTCTTTCACCTTTTCAGAAGTGCTAACGAAGACAGATTATTGGCAAGAATACAGGTAAGTACCCAAACCATCTTGAGATTTCTTCCTTATTAAGGGAATGTACCACATTTCTGAAAAAAAATATGGTTCTTGTGTCTCTAGAAAACAAAATTCTAAGATGATTATTTGAATTCCCTGGTTGACATTTGTCGATCTTGGTTCTAGAATGAGGCCAGGGCCATCAGAGCCAACTTGCTTAAGAGCGAACGCATAAGGTAAGCACTCCCTCTTGGGCTATTGTTGTTCTAGTGTTATTTCATAACAAGCTTCACTTCCCTGATCCTCTTTTGAAAATACCACAGTCAACTACCGTTTAATCACAATCAGCTTAATATCGCCAGGCTCTGTGGGAATGTTTTTAAGTATTCCCTCTAAAATTAAGTTTCCACTTGTCTCTTATTCCCTAATATGTTTCATAATCTTATCTACAGCCCTTACACAAACACCGACATAGTATCTCGCGAGCGACCCCACATTGTCATTGGCATTAGATAAGTGATTGGAGCCCTTTACTTGTATGAAGAACACAGCCTTAGACGTTGGTCAGCAGCCTCAGAATAAATCTAAAGCTCCCCTTCAAAATGATTTAATTGCATATGTGCGCTACTCGTTTACTGATTCAATTTATTTATGGTATTTTAATTCGAAAGATAGCTTCTTCCAAGAAAAGGCAGACTGTCTAATGTGCAGCAAAAGCTAAATGAAGTTTTGGATCTTGTGACAATTGTAGAATGTCACCTAGTTTTGAACTGAACTAGTATCAAGGTAAAATTCCCCTTTTAGGCTTCTCTAACCATAGAAATTAAAGAACTAACCTATTTCTTTATTTACTTTTTAGGCTCCTTAACAATGATGATTTAATGAGAAGCTGTGTGAGTACTAACCTACTAAGACATTTTGATCCTTTCTTTCTTTCTTTCCCATTTCACTGAATCACACTCCATTAAGAAACTCCTACAAAGACATGGTGATCCTTTCTTTCCCATTTAACTGGATCACACTTCATTACGAAACTCCTTCTCATGCTCGTCGTTTCAAGAGCTGCACCTTTAAAACAAGAATGAAAGTCTATCATTCAAATTGTTCTTGCAACCACTTCCCATCCATTTGTAAAACTGAAGCGGCTTTAGGCTTAAATTCTCTCTTCTGGTACTAGACCCAAGGATCCAATCAGACAACACTTTACAAGAGATGACCACATGAGGTAGTTCAAGTAGTTCCTATGGCAAAAGATCTAACATAGTACTATCAACTTGTCAAAGACAAGTAAATGAGATTGGATGACTAATTCCGACCCTGAGATGACACAAAAAACATTGTCATGGAAATAACCTTGTGGGAGTCGGGAACTCAGGGTCAATCAATACTTTGCACTTCACTTTCAATGGGGGTTTTTGATAGTCCATTTCGCGATTAAAGTGTTACACAGAGGAAGTAAATTCCTCTGAGAATCAGACACCCTAGACCTTTGGGGAGGGGGGATGCTCCAAAAGCCGTCCTTTCCTATCAGTAATTCGCACTTATCTGATTTCGATTGGCCTTTACAGAAGTATCGACGAAAACAAGATTATGATAACAATAAAGGTAAGTACTAAACCATCTTTCGATAGCAATGGATAACTCATGTGATATTGATGATGGCTCATCATACGCACTACATTGCTGTGGCTAATGAAGCGAATTTTCTAGCAGACTGCATTTCTGATAAAAAAATCTAAGGTAATTTTCTCATTGTTTGATATAGATGGGGGCCATGGATGTACGAAGACATGTAACTACGTAATGACGATGGTCCTGGAGGTGTGTATGGTTGTACACTTCTCACCACGTGCTGTTTTTCTCACGTTAATGATTTTTCCAGCATGCGCGTCTATCGTATTGTCTTCTTTATGCCAAAAATGTATAAAAAAAAAAAGACCCATAGTCTACTAGCTGAGACACCTCGGTACGAACCAGAGCCTGTGCATGAAAAGTAGCTCCAAGCTCCAAGTAGCACGTTGTTGATAGGTTGTCCACCAGTCTATTGCATTTCTATTGCCCCCATCTCAACCAACAGATTAAGAATTCCCCCTCCACCTCCATGTGAAAATACAGCAAGTAAAGCAACAACATATACCTTGGCTTTACGTTTCGATTGTTTCTAAGTTACCTCTTACTTTGTGAATCTGAGATATTCACGCAAACAAATGAAAATGTCAGCAACACAACATATGCAACGCAGTGATTAGAAGGAGTACCACCTTAACTGTTCGTCCAAAACTAGACAATAGTGATACATGCAAATGCAAGTTTTATTCACCTATTGATCACCATATCTAGGACAGCACCTTTCAAAATCATAAGTCGTATGGTTGTGTCATATTACTGTTTTGGAATTCTGTTGGAAACACTCCACACGCTCAATTTTAACCATCAGAAACGCTATCTGAAGTTCTCGCGAAATCCAGTTGAAACTGATGCTTTAAGGAATGCCTTTTCCATGTGTTAGATGTTAACAAAGATTTTTGTTAAAGAAATAAAATAAAAAACAACAACCAAGACACAAACAAACAAACAAATCTGAAAAAATGACAGGTCATTAACGTCTGACTGACAACATGACATCTCCGTAAGGGGAAAATCATTACGACTCACAACACGTTAAATTAAGAATCCTACATGTACAAAAAATCGAAACTTAACGCTTAAAGCGAATAGAAGAAAGCTTGTAAAGTTAGTCAATATCTAATTCCATTTTTCATTTGTTTTGAAACAGAAAGAATGAAAGGACCACAGGCATCTTTCCAGTTTCAGTTGTTCCTGTTTCTAGTTTTTGTCTGTAATTTCAGTAAGTGATGTAAAAATTGCAATGTTCCATGTTAACCTGTCACATTCCTGTGAGATGACAAGCCTTCCTCAGCATTTCTGTTCTCCATTCGAGAATCTATTCTGTTCTATACAATAATTAAAATGACCAAATAAAAAACCTGTCATTTGACTATTAAGAAGCTATGGATGATTTTACCTTGGTCACTAACACTGATTTCTCCTCGTGTGAGACTACCCCAAAAGAACGCATGCACAAGGGACGCTCTTTCCGAAATAGAGACATTTGTATGGGATTTTATTAATTTTTAAAGACATGTTATCTATCTATAATGCTCAAACTTACTGCACTGCTCATTTTGAGATGCCCTTTCATGTGAGAAACCCATTTAGTTCAATTTGATTGATTTTCAATTAAGTTTGGATTCATTCCTAAGCCCTTACACACACACACACACTTCATCCAAGTCTTCATGATTTCCACAAACCTTTTGTTCAGCTGCTATTCAACTGAACAAATTTAAAGTTGGCCAGGTTACCATATTTGAGATGCTCTTTTAAGTTGTTTTTTCAAATCCATAAACAAATAAAAAATTACCAGGCCCCTACTGTCTTCCAAAGTGGGCTATTTAAGGAGACCGTTTAATCAATTAGGTTTAGTCAGCAAAATAATAGCACGCAAGGCGCAGTATTTTTGGTACATTTTTTCTCCTGTTCCCTGCACAACTGACATATGGAATGACCAAATTTAAGGATATGTGGAGAACGCAAAAACCTATTTAAAAAAAACATATTGCGAGATTTTTGTCATCAGCTGATCGTTTGAATGATCGATAAAAATAAATGAGAGCGGTGGAGCATTAAATATGTTACCAAATTGATATGCCATCGTCGGGCGATAGTACCTTACCGTCAGTCTGTCTTAAATTCAATGGTGAGTGGTTACAATCTCTCCTTAACCAAACTATTTGCCCCACATGATCATCATATTGGCATACAAACTACACCAAAAAACCTTGGTCAAAAGAGAAACGAAAATCGGTTTAATGTTGACGTTTCCATTGATCAAGGGGCTAGACACGGCGAACAGACAATTAATAGAAAATAAAACAGCAAAATAAACAACAAATGTCCCAGATATCTATAGCAATAAACATTACTACTGTATAAGCAACGATGGAGAACTTGACTCAAACTGTCCATTAGCTCTGGGAGCTAATTGATCAAAAAACGCAGTAAGGGATGTCAACCGTTTAGTACGGGTGGTTGAAATACTTCACTGCGCTTATCAAAATAAAGGAAAAATAATCTCTGTCGTACAGGGTACTCAAACAGCTGTCAAAACTAGAACTTGTTTATGCGTGCAGACTGACAGAACCAGTGAAACCAAAGGTCATTGCGTAAGAGGCAAAACAAAGGGGCTTTCCTGACACATAGCTACCTTGCACGATTTTGGTAACTAGAATGCCTTTGTCCTGTGGCTATCAAGAAAGCTTATCTATATCTATGCAAGTTATGCAAGAAACAACACTGCTTTCACTGTTTAGAGAGGAGCACGTCTTCTACATTCTTAAACTGTTTCAAAAAAAAAAAAAAAAACAAACAAATAATAAGCCACAAGGCAACAGAAATTTGCCTCAGACTTATGACCCGGATCAATGCATCTGTTTTCCACATTCTCTACACATCTTTCAGTTTCTAAGCTGAGTACTTATATGTCGTTCCAAACAAACTTGCCGAAAACCTCAAATTAGTTACTATTGTTGCATTCCAAAGCATGTCACATATTTGCTTGAAATGATCAAAAGTAAGATGCAAATCAGAAAAGCGGGAGCGGAACGTTCTAGAACGTTTAATGTTTTCCAACGGAAGAGCTTTCACCTGAGCGCCAAATAAACCGCATTTCGTAAGAAGGTATTAATAGCAATGATTTTGATCTGAATGATCAGAGATCGTAAATCAATTTAGACATATCGGCTTTCCGTTTCACGCAGTGTAGTTTCAGGCCATCAGAGTATATAAACTTAAATCCTCGAAAGTTGTTAAGTACAATAGATATGTAGATCAATTGATTCAATTTTCGGTAACACCTTGACGCCTTATAAAAAAGAAAACGTTTGTTGACATTAGTTGTACTAATCAATTCAGGCGGCTAATACATGTACAAAAGACAGCTTTCAATGATTCGCCTTCCGTAACGTTCTTTATTTGGCCGGGACTAACAACGAACGTAAGAGGCCAAGCTATGTCAAATAGGGTGAATATAAATAAGCATGAGACGGCTTTATTTCATTTGCCTACACATTAAGCATGATCTTTCTTCTTCTTTTTTTTTTCCATTCTTTTTTGCTTGTAATGAAACAGAATATCGATCCAGACTGTATCATTTAGAACTTGGATCATTCACGTGCAACCCAACTGCGGAATATCAGACCTCTTTGCTGTTAATTGACAGGGGCTCACCAATAATACGCGTATGCTCCACCTACAACGCTAATACGCTATGCTCCACCTACAACGCCACAGGAACTTTGGAGTCTACATTTTATCATTCTAATCATTAATCGAGAGATTAACCACACTCCGCTTTTCAGCCTGTTACCTTATTCCGAATCTGTAAAATTTGTGATGGACCTCGATGACAACCGAACGTTTTCAAAGTACTTCAGTCAACACACCAAAGGTACAAGGAATGATTCACCATTCCTCTCATCATTTTTAACGTGGTATCATGCGACTGCTTGTTTGCCATACGGTCAACAATTGAGGTTGCCTTCGTCTCGGCTGCTGCCATCCACAAGAGAGCAACAGAAACAACGACTATCAGTTGATGAATCGTTGAAGTCTTGTCACTGAAACCATTTAACCCATTGATCGAAAAAATGTGGCAAATGATTGAGACTTGGAGCATGAAAAGAAGCCGTCCAATGGTAAGTTTGTCAATGTGCCTACAGTTTTATTCTGCTGTCTAACAAACTCAGGGAATTAGTCAAAAGTACTGATCTGAACAAGAAGTCGGTCTTGGGTTTAGAGACCGAGGATTAGAGATGTCGGCTACATATCCATATATCACTTAAGTAAAATACAACTCTCTCTTTATAAGCAGCCATGGAAACACTTTCAATGAGATTTGCGAATCCCAGTGTCGAAGTATCAAAGGAATGCTTTCCCATCAGCCCTTGCGCAGCGAACGGCGGCCAAAAATTCCCGCAACATCTCCACTGACAGAAGTCAATCGCTCACCTCCAACCAAAGGCCTATCTCCCGTTAGTATCTCGGTTACTTTTTCTTCCAAAGCTAACAGCATCTGTGTGTAACCACCAAATTCGATTCTTGTTGACGATTTTCCGTGCAAGTATAGCTTTTGAGAGTTTTCTTGTTTTAATTTTTAGGCGTCTCAAAGCAGCTATAGCTCAGATGGACAAACGTCGAGCGCAGCTAGTTGGAGCTCGTGAACAAATCAGAAATTTAAACGAACTTTCGGTAAGTTTATATTAACAGTGGACATTAGTTTGTAAACTTTGCCAAGGTATTTAGAATATCATTCTTTCGTCAATGGAAACAATGTTGCTAAATAAGGTGCAAATTTCACTTTGCGAGATCATAACAAAGCGCGTTTCGAGTACCAGGGGAAAGGTACGTCGATACAATGGAGGTATATTAAGAATAGCCCATCCAGAAAAAAAAAAGGAGCTGGGTGCTTGGCGGTGTTGTCGGTTTACCATAAACATTTGCGCGTCCTTGTTTCCAAACAAAGGTGTTTCGTGTTTTTGAAGCTGACGGACGAGATTGCTGCTAGTTCTAACCCACATTTCATCACTGCCGCAAGTAGTTCAAATACAGAACGGTCGATTAATTTTCTAATGCTAGGATATCATCAACTTTTAAAATCAGGAGTTGCTACGTCGACACATATTGTCATTGAGAAGGATTCAATACGACTTACAGGACTACATGCATTCTGAGAGGTAGGCGTCGCTTAATGCATTTGTTCCACGTGCTAAATAATAGTAACTCTTCTTTGTTTATTTCTTTATTTATTTTGTTTTGGTTAAAGATGTACTTTTAAAAACTATGTTAAATGATTGGCAAATGACCCTTTTTTAACCCGGGAGTTAATCTTTATTGATGACATATGGATGCTTGTAATCCTTGAATGAAATGATTGAAAGGTCACCACTAAAAAAAATGTGTTTTGACGTTTACTGTAATTGCTTTGAGAAAGGAATTTTTGGAAGACTTCTATACTTCTATTTTCATTTTTACACACAATTAATGGTAAAAATTATCTTTCTTGAGCTATAACTTTTCGTTTTTAATTGGGTCTACCTCCCACGCCAAAGGTAACAAATGGAATTAAGCCTTTACTTTAGAGAATTATTGCTTTAGTCTCATGTGCTAACATGTGGTTAGAGTGTACCTAGCTACTTAAAAGGAATTGTTTAACTTTAATCTATCAATGAACAACAACAGATGTCTTAATTAACTATCAAAATGATACAAAGGGCACGCCAAAGACAACACTAATGGCCCACGTAAATTTCTTTCATACACAGCCTGAACGATAATGACCAAGAATCAAAAAAGCTGATCTGGATTTCGTCTCAACCAAAGGTATGTTAAAATGCACAAACGTTAAACGCTGTGAGGTTAGAACTTTTCCACTGTTAACTTTCAAGCATTAGCAAAACATACAGAGAATGTTATAGTTAAAAAGATGACATTCTTTATTTTTTTTGTAAGACATGTCTCGATGTTACAAACATCATCGTCACGGTTTTTCAAACAATATATATCTGACGATGATGTTTGCAACATCGAAACATGTCTTACAAAAAATTAAAGAATGTCGTCATCTTTTTAAAAATTACAGTTTAATTTCTGCTCTCTCGACCACAGAGAATGTCTCTATATACATGGGTAGGCGGGTTGGTAGGTGTCGGTGAGCAGATAGGTCACTAAACTAAGTAGGTTGGTAGGTTGGTGGATAGACAGGTAAGTCCATAGGTGGGGGGTATAAGGGGTAGGTACCTGGGCAGTTCGACATTATCTGTTTTGGACAGGGTAGAATACCTCAAGATTAATGTATATTCTGCAGAACTAACAACGTAATTAGCTTATTACACCAGCCGACACTTGACTTTCCTGAACTAAAATTGCATCATTTCAGACACTAGTTCACATTATGTGAAAAGTAAGACTAACTGCCACACACTCTTAAAACAAACTTCCATAAGACATTCACTTATCATTATTATGATAACTGCATAAAATTCGATTTTGTTCCATTGGCTTCTATTGATGCATCTGTGGAACATTAAGGATACTGCTTTCACCTCCCAACCCAACCTACCTACCTTGCTTTTACCTATCTACCAACCTACCTGCCTACCTACCTAACGATCTACCCACCTACCCACCAACCCACTTGCCTGCCTACCTACCTACCTACCCACCCACCAACCTGCCTTGCTTTTACCTAGCTACCTGCCTACCTACCTACCGTCCTACCTGCCTACCTACCCACCGACATACCTGCCCACCTACCTTGCTTTTACCTAGCTACCTGCCTACCTACCTACCGTCCTACCTGCCTACCTACCCACCGACATACCTGCCTACCTACCTACCCACCCACCAACTGACCTTCTACGTCCAATTTACCATGAAAACGTCCTGCAAGGTAATTTCGACTTGTTTACCAGAAAGCTCAAACCAACCATTTTTAAACTCGTTCCAAAACTGGTTAGTATGAGGACATTCATAGATCAGGTGATGAACCGTTGCTGAGCTTACTCTACAAAATGTACAAAGATCATCTGGAACATAATCTATTTTGACTAGACGAGAGTTGGTAGAAGTGATACTTTTTACTTTTTTTCTTATAAACATTTCGGATGAGACACTCTTCTCTTTTACAAACGTCCTCTTTCAGTTTACCAAAACCCCTTAAGACTCTTGCCTTACTCGAAACAAGCAATTCATAAAAGTGCTTACTTTTACATACAATAGGATTAATTTTTTTCCTCACAGTGAAATCCAAGAGCTTTCTTGTTCACTCTCAGTCACATCCAAATTCTTCAGGAGGGCAGGAATAGCAGTACGAGCCCCTGACCAGACTAAAAAGTTTGTATGCTTCAAACCTTTACCTTTAGCACTATTGTAAGATTCTATATTATTTTTATTAATTGTAAATGGTTAATAAGCAGGAGTTTTGCTTTAACGCAGTTTGGATAATATACCGTTTTATTCTCTATTTTAAAATCTTTGCTTTTCCAAATTATATTACGAGATATATGTGGCTTCGTTGAAAAAGGCAGCTCTAAACTCAGCCCGCGATTGAAGTTCTTTGTAAAAGTAGAATTAATTTCTGTCTCTGACATCATAATTACAACTAAATAGAAAAGAAAAACCACCAAAATCATCAAGCAAATGATTAATATAAGCTTTCCATGATTTCCAAACCAACTTACCTACCTTTCTTTTACCTACCTACCAAGCTAACTACCTACCTTTCTTTTACCTACCTACCCACCTACCTACCTACCTACCTACCTATCTACCTACCTACCAATCCACCTACCTACCTACCATGCTTTTACATATAGCAGTTCTAAACTTAGCCCACCATTGAAGTTCTTTGTAAAAAATTAGTATTAATTTCAATCTTTGACATCATAATTACAGCTAAATGGTCACCAAGCAAATGATTAATATAATCTTTCCTTCCTTTCCATAACAAGCTATCTACCTTTCTTTTACTTACGTACCAAGCTACCTATCTACTTTTCTTTTACCTACCTACCAACCCAACTACCTACCTACCTATTATGCTTTTACATACCTACCTACCAACCTTGGTTTTACCTACTGACCTACCTACCTACCTTACTACCTACCTAACTAAAAACCTACCTGACAACTCACCCACCAACTGACTTTGCTTTTACGTATCTTCTTATCTACCCTTTAACTGTCTAGGTAGGTAGGGTAGTTGGTACGTAGGTAGGTAGCTGCCTTCCTAACTAGTTATGAATCTACCTGTCTTTTAAGTATAACTTACTATATTATATACTTAAATATCCCTCATCATGTCTGTTCTGTGACCTAATTTTCACGCACACCAACATAGGTTTGATAACCACCTATTCACATACCCTATCTAATCCAAACTGCTGGGAGGGCAGGTAGATAGGTAAGATCACATATCTTATACATTACATGGATAGGTGGGTGGGTAGCTAGGTAGATAAACTAGTATTGACTAGTATATTTCTTGCATATTAAAATGGACCTTTTTGCCACATTAGAGAACAATGGATAAGGTTTAGCGCGTTTCATTTGTTTTGGGGGACACTGTGGGAAGTGATTTAACTGTTTCACCTTCGAATCCAACCTTGTTCTTAAGACTTCATTTTCTTTTACGTCTGGGGATAACAATCTAAAATAAAAACCACTTCAGTGAAAGCTACTTCGCAAGACTTTACTTCGTTCCTGCAATTTACAATGTATTCATTTAATGCCTACATTAACTGGCTGCCCGGTAAGAAGAGTACAAAGAGTGTTGTTGTTGTTCTTCTTTATCATGCTGTATGACGCAGCTTTACACATTTGAGTCTGTGAGTGATATCCTAAAGCGTGGCCATTTAAATATGAACCTCTTAGTAGTGCTTTCCTCTGGAACCAACTATGTCAACAAGCCTCCTGTAACCTTTAGTGCGAGTCAGTGGATAAGACCCTAGAAATTAGGCAATCACATAACAGGGCTTTCCTGTACACTATTTATCATGGGCAGGTAGGTTGGTAGTAGGTAGGAAAGATTGGGTAACTGGGTGTCTGGATAACTGAGAAAAAGTGTGCCACCAAACGGGAATGGTGGAAGCACTTTAGGAATGTGTGCAGTTAAGTAAGTATGGAGAAAGGCAGGTATGCACAGGTGGGTGGAGTGGCAGGTAGCCAAGACTAAGGTAGGCTAGATAGCTAGGTAGATGCATAGGTGGTTGGGGGTAGGGGTGGGGAAAGGGAGGAAGATATTCACATAGTTTGAAGCCATATACCCTATGCATAATGTGATTGGTAGGTAGGGAGGGAGGGAGGGAGGGAGATTGGTAGTTTGGAACAAATTTACTCTTTTGTAAGTAACCCATGACTTTAACATCATTCTAGCATATTTTAGAAAATGTTTAACACCATAATTCCTCTTATGAATGTGCTGAAAATATTGTATATGAACCTAATCTAAAGGAATGCCATTTTCTATTTTTAGGTTCCAGATGAATTGTGAACAAGGCGTCCACCATTTGACGAAAAACTTGATTTTTTTCGTTTTCTTTCTTTTTCTTTGAAACGATAATTATCAGCGAAGGATTCTTTGTATACAACTTGAGATATCATTATATTTATACGGTGACATGAAGATAAGATATGAAAATATAGTCAATACATTCTTTAAATACTATGTTGTCAATCTGTAAATCAGCTGAGACGTAACCCTTTCACCACCAAGGGGGACTTTATAGATTGTACTCTGGCTAACGCTAGACGATTTTACTCGTGAAAGGGAGGTCTCTTGGTGTCTACTCTCTATTTTGCAAGCAGTAAATCGTTACGTCCTAGTGCATTACCTAGATCAAGACACAAACCTAGGATCTAATGTGGCAAAAATTGAACACGGTTTTGAATGGAATGCTCTTTCATACCCTTGTGTTTCGCTCGAACCTAGTGTATCTCATTCTCTTTTTCGAATATGGATATAAAATTTCACATACCCTGTGCTTCAGTGTGACCCTGGGTGTATCCAAAAAAAGTTAGAAAACGACTTCTGACGAGGAAAAGGGGGGAGGAGCGGTATAGCTGGACTAATGGATATCAATCCGGTCCGTTTCTAATCGAGTACATATTCAACGTTGAAAACATTAAACTGTCAGTCATTTGAATCTATCTTTTGTCTTCCAACGCTGTGCCAGCTAACATTTCGTCATGCATTGATATTCAAAATGTGTCAAGAAATGCCCAAAAGGCTACTTTTACGATAAAGTCATTTGACGACAACGACTGGAATTTACTTTCTTTGCCATCTTATTTAAATTTTGCAATTCTCCTGAGGTATAAACAGCAGTGGCTCTAACCAGCATTGAAAAAGCAGCACAATAGGGGTTCTGGTAGTTGTCGGCAAATGATACTATTGTGAAAATGGTCTGACTGATCTGAATGACAAAACTAAAGTAAACAAGAAATTCATCAAGAATTTTCAAGCGGCCTTTTTGACCTTCCGAGCTGGATTAATGCAGAGGAGGTAGTTGAAGTGGATTGTACAGTAATACAATTTTTGTTGAAGGCGCCTTTTAGGTAGCGTGACAGACGATTCAGACAGAGTCGAACGTGAAAGATTCGTGCCGAGACTACTACTCGGTCAACACTTGTTTATGATCAAGAAACTCGTTTCCTACAATAAGATGTACATTGAAGGAATTTAATTCAGGCTAAACATTTCTTTTAAAAAAAGGCTTTCGCGATTCCTGACTCTGACCCCAAAATAAATATTTTTGTTCAAGAATACGGAATTCGAATACTGCACGGTTGAGCTTGCCATAGGTAGGAAAATTGTAATCAAGCGATAAATACAAGGCGACTTATCACGCAATTTATCACGCTTCCGCAAAATTCAAGGTGTTTACTGGCATAAACGTAACTCCGCGTAAGCAAATTTTAGTTTACTATTTTCTGTTAGAATAAAAAACGTTCTAACATTTGTAAACTTCATTGTTTCTTGTTTCGTTCGGTGTAAAACTAATACAGAAGGAAAGTTTTTCAAAAGATTGCATACTTTTCTACGGGAAGCGACTTAAGGCAGTTTCCGGTTTCTTAAACTTAGCAGTAACCGTTCGCAAATGGTAGTTTTATTTTCTTTTTAAAAGAATAACAGGGAAACGGAATGTAATGAACACTAAAGGGAAGCACATGTATTACAAATACGAAGTTTCGACCACTTGAGTTGTCAAGGCCGATTAAATTATGTTTATATCACGAACAATCTCGTTATATGTAAAGTAAATTCAGTGAAAGTTATGGATTTTCTTTAAAATTTCATAGGCCTTAAATGATTTTAAACGTTGTTACAATTTATCATTTCGGAAATGAAACACAAAAGACAAAAGATTTTGTTTAAAACAAATGCATTGTGAAACGAAAATAACCATAAGCATGACACAGTTTCAAAACTATAAATATCTGTGTTATCAGAAGTGCCCGTTGCCACGAGTGAAACAAACAAGAAACATAACTTGCACGCAACATCGGGATAGCAAAGCGTAATGCTACTCTTGGTGCCTTTTAGTCAATTAAAGTTTGTACTCTTTACATTATTTCGCGAAGTTTAGATACAACGACGCGAACATCGAGAAAATAATTATAATCACTCAAAATATAACCTGTACAGCCCTCTTACCTTTATTCCATACCCAATCATCGGTGTTCTGAAATACTGCTCAAAACAAACGCTCTCAAATAAATATCCTTTGTTATGGGTTGTACATTGGAGTAATTCAATTCTGATAAAACAATCTTTTCTCTGTAACCCTTGGGCATTGAAACGGATTTTTCAGCGCAATCGGATATGGGGCCGAGGTTGGGATTTGAAGGTTGCGAGTTCAACTCCCGGCGCCGGTATTGGAAAATTTATTTCTTTACTTGTGTAATTGTTTCTTCCTCTGGCCGAGAGGGGCACGGGCCTCTCGGCGGACACCACGACGAAAAATAACCACAAAAAAAAAAATGGGTATTACTAGAAGCGGCTCGTCGCTAAGCGACGGCCGCTTAATTAGTATCCTGAGATGGCCGACTGAGAGTGACGAAACGAAAACTAGATAGCTTGTGAACAATGAAATCCTAAACTTATGAGTATGTGCACGTTTTGCTTTTGCTCATCAACGCTTGAAAATGTAAACTGAAGCACATGCTCATTGAAAACATTCAGGTTACTTTATGTCAGAGTAAGACCCCTCCGATCATGACGTTTTCTAAAGATGATTAAAGGTAAAGAACTAAATGAGAACAAATAATGAAGGCTGCAAAACTGACATTTTTCACTGATTCCAATGCAGGTCAGATATCGCACGGCAAGTGCACGTTGACAAAAACACTGATTCAAGATCAAGTTTATGAGAAGAGGAGCACTGTTGAATACTCGGTGATCCTTAGCAAATTTAATCAATGGTGCAGAATGGCTTTTGTTCGTATGGCATATACTTACTTGTTGGCATAACTTTCCCTTCTCTCATTAGAATTCTCATGAATGTGTGGGCTTTTAATGGACTCCAATTGATTTCGGGTAGTCTCTTACAAATTCAAATTTACACAAAATTTCTTGCAGTTGCGAATGCCTAGTGGAATAACTGTCCATTAAATGTACAAGCAGTCAACGGACAATAAAGTTCCGAGTAATCCCGATCTCTCCGAGATACTTTGGCTTTTTACGATGATGATATGATCATGTCAGTGGTAGAAAATCGCGTTTGCGACAGATAAGTCAAATCTTGATAAATACTAACAGGAGTCTTTCACGGAACGACTTTGTTTCTGTAGATTGAATGTTATTGGCGTTTTTGACACATTTTTAAACCGCCTGTTCACTTTGAAGGCTTCAAAACGTAAACCCTTACGGAGTCAAAACACTGAATGCCCACACTGAGAACAGTATTTCAGATATGTGAGTGTAAACCTGACCGTTTGCAAAACTGATAAGAATGAAACTACGACTTGCTATGGGCAACAACGTTGGATGCACTAAGACCACGTGCTCCAGGTTGCAGCTGCGGTTGGAGTGTAAGTGAGATCATTTGCAAAGCTGATTATCACGAACAAAACAATCCCTCATAAGACAAACCCTTGGACGTAATACGTTTCCTTTTTTGTTCAAACACGTGCACAAAGTCAAGCTTGCGCAAAGGGTGACATTAACCCTTGATTGTTATCAAAATCAAAATCCTTCGCCAGACAATATAATGATGCAATACATAACACATACAAATTGACCACGTTCAGGCTTGTGTCCTTCATGAATGAAATTAAATCTGATTGTCTGATGATCATCAAAAAGGAAACCCTTTACATACGAAAATCCGGGGGGTGCTTCTTAATAATCAGGGGCACCCAACGAGCTAAAGCAGCCAAATGCTGTGTAAAGGCATTTTTAAGTACATTATGGTGTTTGAAGGCTGTTTAAAGTGACGTTTTGGTTAGCTAGAAAACTTTGATCTGTTCCAATTCCTTAGCTGAAATGTTAATTGCCCGAAAGTTTTAGGGAACAAAATCTTTCTTTGAGAAAATACTTGTTGAAGTTAACTTTCTAGGGAACCTTTTTTGCTTTCCGAAAATGCTAACTGACGTTTTTTACTGCCAAAACAGCAATAAAAACCTTTCCGAAAACCTCAGGGATTATGATTTCCTCACTACGAATCTTTTAGGCCACGTTTTACTTACGAAAATCCGAGTGCACTCTTTAATCGACGCCGAAAGCCTTAGGCGAACTACCCTCCACCGAACAGACATCTATCGAAACTTGTTGTTGGGTGCCTCTGAATAATAGGCTAATGGGGTCGCATTTTCATTTCAGTTACTAGAATGCGGTTGTAAATTCACGACTACCTTACCAGTCTTACTGGAAATTGAAGGAGCTTGAAACAGTTCGACTAACAAATAATGACTGTTAAATTATGTGAGTCAGTGATTGTCAAAAATGGCAAATCGAGAATTTAAGAGAACTATTGACTTGCGTAAACGGCAACCGGGCCGGGTAGGTGATGGCGCACAACTATCAAATGACTAGGATGGAGTGTACAATAGGCCAGAGAACAAACTAAAATGCGGTAGGGACTCTGAGAAGCCAGAGCCACAAACTCAGGAACATATTACCCAAGTACCCTGAAAGAATAAAGCATTTATCTTCAAGTGTCATTCAAAAAGCGCGTGTAGATTAACATTAACACGAGGTCTGTGTAAAGAGTAAAACTCTAATCGTGTCAAAGCAGAGCTGTAATAATGCTAGGGCAAAATTAAGTGAAAGGAAAATGTGAACTCATGTGCCTATATATGAAGATAACGACGTTTTTGTAAAGGTTGCCAAAGAAAGTCAGGGAAAATCGATAAAATTTGATCAAAAGTTCGCGTGACTTTTGCAGTAGCTAATCGCAATTGATGAGTTCACGATTTGTCAGTTTTGAAAACATTCCAGGTGTAAAGGGAAGACACGTGGGAGACATTGGGACACATCCAACCACGTGGGAGAATTATTTTCAATGACCCCTTCATTGACAAGTCGACACATTAAAAACAGATCAAACAAAAGAAAACAAAAATATGCTCTGCGGAAACGATGAAGCGGATACAAAACGCTTTAAGAATACCACACACTGAGTTTTTAATGACAATGGAACTTAATGACAACGGAACTTTCGTTTTTTACGATTTAGCATTTTTAGCACTTACGTTTCTTTGGTTCCTTAACTAGGATAAAAAGATTTGACGAAAACTAATTTATTTTTCGGAGCAGAAAGCATTAGAGCAGTTACACAGTTATGTGTTAAACAAAATAATAATAATAATAATAATAATAATAATAATAATAATAATAATAGCAACAGGGAGTGCTTCCTAAGAGGCCGACACGAGTACTCATTGCAAGATAGGATTTTTAGGTGTTTTCTTTTGTTTTGGAATAGTGCATCGATTATTCCATTTATTTTCATCTTTTTTGGCATCAGGTGGTGTTTAAAATAGACGAAAAGCTTAGGGTAGCAAAACTTTAGGATATTGCATTCTCTCAGTCTCTTCTCTGGTATCTGAAGAAAGCACGGAGTCAAAATGAAACATAACTCGAAAATGATACCTGGGAATGGTTCCCGTCATAAAGTTTCGTTAAAACTGAAAGTTTCTTTTCAAAAAGGCTCCTACATTAAGAGCTTAATGAACGGAATCGGTGATTATCTTTAACGCATATTTTCCGTTATATATTTTTGGAATAACCGCCTTAAAGGTAAGAAGAAATATTTCTCTCTAATATCTGGTCACTTTGATCATACGAATCGAGGTTAACAGTTTATCACTCTTTTTTTTTCGGCTTCTAAGGCATCAACATGTTCATAAGCTACACGTCAGCATACAAGGAGCGATGACAAAATATCTCACACGTAATGAAATAACGAGCGACAAAATATATTTTCTAAGCGTAAAGACACCAAATCTACACTATGAACTTTCGATACCGCCTATGACAATCCAAACCAAAATGGAATAGAAGCAACCAATCTTTGAAATGGTCGCTAACCTTTGAACACGGAAGCACAGCTGATAAATTATATATTCTACGTAGGAGATATGAATAAGCATTTAGTGATATTCTCTGAAGGTAGGGGTGGTAATAGTTCGTTGTTTTCAGTGCAATGTAGGGCTTCAGCGCTTATTGAAGGCCTTTGGCGCCGTCTCATCAAACAATCACGCGTATAACGCGTCGTACCTTACGATGGATATGGAATGGACGCTGAACTAAAACCAGACAAGTATAAAACACAAACCTCAGCCTTGTCTACGTCTTGTCTTGTGCGTTTCGTCGCTGAATGCCACATTCAACTAGCCTCTGTTCAGTAGGCAACACTGGTATACTTTGAAACAATTCTTTCTTCATTCACCAAGCGAAAAAACAAAGGACTCCTTTCCATTGACCTCGGACATCACATTTCGTGCGACTTACATCCACTCTGTCGCGTAATGGCCTTAACTGCTGATTTGAGCAGTAACCTCCGGGCTCATATTTTTAGGACAGATCGAGGGGTGAAATACAAACATATTTATGGTCAAATGAATGCCGCTGGCTGAAGGTATTGCCAAAGCGAGCAATGGCGGACAAAATCCACGAAAAAAGCTTCCGAACGATGCCTTTTGAGGGACATTTGAGGCACATTTGGCCGAGATATCGCTTGTTGAACTCAGAGCACGAACTTCCGGTTTACATGTATTGTACATTCAGGGGCACCCAACGAGCCAAATTAAGCAAAAGCTGTAGTAAGCTATTTTTAAGTACCTTATGGTATTTGAAGTCTGTTTAAGGCGATGTTTTCATAAGCTAGAAGAAGTTCATCTGTTCGGATTCCCTAGCTGAAATTGTAATTCCCCGAAAATGTTAGGGAACAAAATCTTCCTTTGAGAAAATGCAAGCTGAAATGAACTTTCCACGAACTTTCTAGGGAACTATTTTCTTTCCGAAAATGGTAGCTGACGTTTTTGACTGCCAAAAACAGCAATTATGACCTTTCCGAAAACCGTAGGGGCTACGATTTCCCAATTGCGAATCTTTTAGGCCACGTTTTAGTTACGAAAATCCGAGTGCACTCTTTAATCGACGCCGAAAACCCAAGGCGAATTACCCTCCACCGAACAGATATCTACCGAAACTTGTCGTTGGGTGCCCCTGTACATTGCAGCTTTATTTCTTTTTTCTCATCGAAATGGAACGAGTTAGTCTTCTTGAATCTCCTCGAGAATCACGTTGTTTATAATACCAAATATGCAGGATTTGCGTGCGAGAATACGGTGCTAAGAGCGACACTTTGTTGTCTTCTTCTTCATGGAACGGACGTGGATCTGCGTGACAGGTCGACCTTCTCCTGGTCTTATTTCATTTTGTACGGATTTTAGCAGCGGAAAAGAAAGGTACGTTTACAAGCTGAAGATCTGTTTTTTATTGTGAAAACAGCGATCTGTCTACATTTTTTGACTCGATTTTGGCAACTTACATAGCGACTTTAGATTTCGCTATAAACACTCCATTTTGGCAAACGGAAAAACGGTATTAATTGTGCTTGTATTTTCCGTAACTCCATCACTTCTCATATAAAGCTTTGTAACTTCGTACGCCATTTTTGATATTGATTGGGAAAAGCCGCTACTACCGTGCGGGCTCAAATGTTCGAAATAAGTTGGCTAACAGAATACACTGACTTGAAGAAAAAACTGATCAGTCCTTTAAGTTCCTTTGAAATGGCGCTTAAGAATGTCTGACAAGGCTATTATGAAAATTTGCAGAGCAAGCTCTTTAAAATGGCTTATTCCGTTTACAAGCTGATCGATCCGTACTGCCACACTGAGGGACAAAAATGCATGAGAGAAGTCAGTGCCGCGGTAGCGAAGGCGCACAGGGTTCAGTCAATGGCACAAAACATTACCTACGGTACTGTTAAACAGCCAAGTAAGAGCAAAACGTGCCAACGTCCCCTCTGACAGTGGACAGAAGTAGATGCAGTTATAGTGACGGATACACACGATGGCCACGAAACTGTGCTCTCTCCCTATATATATGATGGGCGGCACGTAGGTGAACCGCAAGTTTTTGTGGTCTTTCACAAAGTGTTAAAAGTGGCACTTCCCAATCATCTTAACCATGACAAAATTTTTTCACGTTGCACGAGAAGTTCAAATAGTGGTCTGTATAATCTCACTTCTTCAGAGTCAGAATAGCAACACGTGCGCAGATAAGCAGGTGACAAATATTTATCGTGCATTTTCACCTACCGTTTGATTTTCTCCTTTCATGAGTGTATGACAATGAAATCTGGCATCATCACCAAGAAATATCACATCAGTATAATACGATAGACTTAAACAGTCGACCTTATTCACGCAATGGCAGAAGACTGCCATTTAGTTCACTGTATGCTCTGAAGTCCATTATTTGGACCCCCGGGGGGGGGGGGGTACTCCCATAAAGTCCGGATAGGTGTGTGCCGCGAAGGGTCTTAAACCCTGACCCTATTTAAGGAACAATCCAACGAAAATTGATACCCTATTTAAGGCCCAAATCCGAAAAATGACACCCTATGCAAGGGAAGAACAAAAACTCAAAATAGCTCGAACAGGTCAACTTTATTTCCTTAAAATCGCTTTGGCAATACTTTAACTTTGACAGATCATTTGTTTTCCGCTTAACTGGGTGTTTACACCCTGCTATTTTTGCTGATACAAATTTAGGCACCCTATCTAAGGATCACACCGGGACACTATGCCAACATAGCCTAAAAGGATACCCTATTTAAGGATCGAGAACCTCCAAAAACCATACCCTATTCTGCGGCACGTACCTATATAGCCCATATAGGGGAGTACCCCCCCCCCCCCCCCCGGGTTTGGACCCTCTCACTCAAAGCGACATCAACCGACATCAAATTACAGTAAATGTGTGAGATCAAATATCATATCGCAACGTCCAGCGCGTGTCCTCCTACAGCTAAATTTGTCTGCCTGTGTGGAAACTAAAGTTCCGCGACCTGCAATCGAAACACATCTCATACTATGCCGCATTCAGAGCCAGGTGTCCTAGAAAGAAAGCTCGAGTGTCTCTTTGTTGCAACGTTCATTATTGTCATAAACGGCCAAACGCGAACGCAGCAACGTTAGTAACGAGAAATTTATGGAGGTAATTGTGGGGTACGAGTGTCTTTAGCCGCAACTGTGAAGATTTTAAGAATAAAAACAAAAAGACAAACAGCTGGGCAAAATCAAGATATCTATCCCTCATATCAGAACTGCGTACAAAACATATTGTAGCTAATCGTTCTTATCTTCACTGATAAATGGCAATTTCTTGCAATGTTTGTCAACAACACTGAACAGAACAAAAGATAAAAGGAAATAAAGTCCAGGCGAGAATCCTGACCGGATTCAAGAGTTCTATGACAATCGGTTGAATTTTTCCGAAACTAGAAAACTCTTGACTGAAAAAAAAAAAAAAAACGGTCTCGCTTCCTTCTTACCAAAGTCGATAAAATCTCCTTAAGTTGGACTGCTAATGAACTGTTTAGATGCCTGAAATCTGGCTTGTGTCAGCACAAAGAAAGGTCACATCCGTATAATAACGATGGTCTTCACTTCATCTCCCTACGGCGGATACGCCATGGCAGAAGGCTCATTTTGTTCACTACATGTGCTGAAGTCCATTTTTTTTGTTCCCATTGAGTCGCGCTCAGGGCAGAAAAACAGATTTCGTTTTACAATTGTAAAGAGAAGAGGCAGAGAGTCTTCAGATCCACCGAATTGAGTGATAAAGCACCGCGACCTGTAAAAGTCGTTTAAAGTACGTGCTCGACAATTCGTAAAAGGGGTGTAATTTAAAATTTTACCTCATCATTAACTCTATGTAGTTAACCATAAATGTTCTTATCTTCAGTGAAAATGACGATTTCTTGTAACGTATGACTGAAGAGACAAAAAGAAATAAAACTCAGGCGCGAATCCTGACCGGATTTCAGTGTTTTACGGAAATCGGTAGCATTTTTTTAAACCAGCAAACCTTTGGAGATTAACCGAAAAACTACTACTTCTTCTACTTTCTTACCTAAGTCAACAAATCCTCCTTTTAGTTGAACTACTAATTAATTGTTTTGAAGGCTATCCTCGCCACCTGATGCTCGACACAACACTCGTCACCCAAAATGGACGTAAGAGAAATGCTCCGACACGTTTCAAGGGACAATTACACGAGAGTCGATTGGTTTTGCTCCAACTTCCGACTTGAACGATTACATAAGGAAAAAGGAAATGGGTAAATACCGCACCCGAAATCGCGGAATTTAGCGCTAAACTGAGAGAATGTAAAAAAACTAAAACTTTTCCGGTGGAGAAAATGTCACTGTCGTGACGGATTTGGATTCCCCGGTCCAGATCCGGTAGCGGATATTAACCCCATTGCGCGGATTTGGACCCCCCCCCCCCCCCCCCCGAAAACAAGCGTTGGTTTTTGAGTTGTTAAAAAGGCAAAATAGAAGTATTGACGCAGTTTTTTCTTTTTAAATAAGCGTTAGCTAGTGTAAAAAAGAACCTACAACGCTAGTTTGTATCTATAAACCTTGAAAACCAAACTTTCTTAACAATAACTTACAGTACTTTCTATACTATAACTGAATTAAAGCGAGAAATTCAATTATTTTATAAACATGCGATAAAACTGAATTACGCAGCACAAAGCACTCAAAGTCAGGCGTGTAGTCCAGTAAACTTTTTTTCAGGGAGCACAAATGCGTTTTCCAACCATGAAGTGCTACTTTAAAACGTAGCACCTCCGTTGTTAAAACACCGGCCATTTAGTATCCTGGAAAGATAACAACAACGCGAATGAAAGACAACAATATTTTAAAATCGCATCTACTTTATGAAAGGCCGTAGCGCGTGCTTTAAGGTGGCTCGATTGGATTTTTCAGCACTGACACCTTTCAACTTTAAATATAAATCATGGCGCACTAAAACATAATACAGGAGATTGATATCCACACTCTTGCAAGGGATAGACCAAAGTTTCGGCTGAGGTGTATTTTAGCAACGCAATAGCAACGCCATAGCAACGCAATCACGTCATTGTTGTTTTTATTCACAGACGATTTTCTTGAAATCTAGAGGTTTTCTTTCTAAATTGTCTCCTGTACTTGCCCGCAGCCTAGTTAAAAACCAAGACGCCCTTGCCCACTTACTAGCCAGTATAAATCATAAGTTTTCATTTCTTGCCATAACGGAGACATGGGTGAAAGAAAGTAATGTTAATGACTTAAGCTTTGAAGGTTACAATTTTGTTAGCAACCATCGCACTAATAGAATTGGCGGAGGAGTTGGTCTCTTTATCGACCAAAATTTTTCATATAAAATCCTGCCAGAGTTTAATGTTTCCGATGTAAATATTATTGAGTCTCTTTTCGTTGAAATTTTTATTCCACGACATAAAAGTATGGTAATTGGAGTTATTTATCGCCCTTCTTCTGAAAACACTCTGGAATTCATAGAGAAAGTAAATGA
>JAEMWC010000153.1:502500-507500 GCA_016490735.1 Pachyseris speciosa
CAAGAGAGTTAATCTTCTCTCTTGACCAGTCCCATGTGAACTTTATGGTATCATGGTATTGATTTATGGAATTAAGAAACTCTTGTAGTTGTTCCACTCCATTCATCCAAATCATAAAGATGTCATCAATGTACCGCTGCCAAAGATAAGGCTTTACTGGAGCCAAATCCAGTAATTGTGATTCAAGATCGTACATAAATAAATTAGTATAGGCAGGTGCCATTCTCGTGCCAATAGCTGTACCGCGTCTTTGTAAGAAATGTTTGCCATCAAATACAAAGTTATTGTTCTTGAGAACCAATTCCACCAAGTCAACAATGTGATCTGTAGGGATTTCCGGGTTAGTCCTTGTGTTGAGAATTTTTCGAATAGCCTCCAAACCTTCGTTGTGCGGGATGTTGGGATAAAGGCCGACCACATCAATAGTGACTAAAATTGCTCCTTCCGGAAACCTCGACATTTCTTTTAGTTTAGTCAGAAAGTCATTGGTATCCTTAAGATATGAAGGAATGTGAGGTACCAACGATTTCAGTTGATGGTTCACAAATGCAAATATTTTCTCTGTAGGCGTGTTACAGCCAGAGATTACCGGCCGTCCTGAACAATTTTTCTTATGGATTTTAGGGAGAAGATAAAAGCGCCCAGCTCTCGCATCACTGTTTATCAATAAATACTGAGGAGTCGAATCCTTAATATACCCATCTCTATGGAGTCTATTAACTCCATTAATTGTCTCAATCATTTCCTCTGTTGGGTCCTTTATCAGTGGGATATATACCTCCTTATCATTTAACTGCCGCATCGCTTCACTAACATACTTTTCCCTGTCCATAACAACTACCGCTGACCCCTTATCTGCCTGTTTTATAACAATGTCTTCATATCCCCTCAAATTCTCCAATGCTTCCTGCTCCTCCTTTGACATATTCCTTTGACAACGAATTCTCAGATCATGTGAGAATATCTTACTCTCAAGCATATGAACATAAGTTTCCAATATCAAATCTCTGTTTCTATCTGGACACCAAGTAGACTTTTTTCTAAACGCAGGTATTTCGGAAAAGTCCCCATCTACATCCCTATCACCACAAAAGTATTCCTTTAGCCGCAGACGTCTGACGTATTCCAACATGTCCTTCCGCAAGGCAAATGTATCAATCTCCCTTGGAGTAGGACAAAAAGATAACCCTTTTGATAATAGGGAGTTCTCAGCTGGTGTAAGATCTCTGTTAGATAAATTAACAACCACTTGAAGACCATCCAGAAATACTCGATCATTACATGTTCCCATCCCAATGTGTTCTACCATCGGAGCCTCAATCTCTACCCTTTGTTCCACTGTGATATTCCCCTTAGTACTTTCATTGGATGTAAACATTCGACCAGTACGCTCAGGAGTAAGTAAAGGTACAGCTACTTCTCCTCTATCCTGCTCCTCCGTTAATTCAACCAGTAATAATGCTAGGTCATCAACGGATGAAGAATTGGTATAACTCGGACTTTCTTGCGTGCCTCCATGCACAGTGTCATTGTGTGTTAAGGTCTTATGAGAAAGAGAAACGTTCACTCTAGACAAATGTTCATTCACGCCTTCATTCGTATTTTTCTCTGATAACTCCATTAATAGTAGTGGTGAATCAACTGGTAAAGGATTAAGACCACTAGGATTCCCTTCTGCTCCGAGGTCCTCAACAATTACTGATATAATATCTTGATGAACCCTATCCACATTCCTCCTAATGGTCGTAATAAGACTTCCTATCTGAGACTCCGTTGGTTCGTGTTCCTCAGTATCAAAAATTTCGGCCTCCTCATTAACTACATTGTCAATATGCAAGGGAGCAAGTTTACTAAACTTATTTCGTCTACGTCCTGCTAACAAATGCTCAAGCTTACCGCATATTTCCTGAACTTTGTCGTTCAATTTCTCGAAAACGTCAACACCAAAACCATTTGCAACTCTTGTTTCTTGTTCCATAAGGTCCCCTTTAACTATGTCTATGGCGAAGGTAACTTCTTTGATGACCACATCTCTCATTTCTGCCGAAGCTCTATGAAGAGTTTGGCTCCATCTCTCTTCAAAATCGGTAGAAAAAATAGCAATGTTTGCTGTCTTCCGTAGTTGTAAGCCATTCGGAATAATACTCTCCCTCTGGCAAGTTTGTAAAAAATCAAGATGGTGTTGATAACGCACGCTCCTTTTCCGTAGTTTCAGCAAATTGTAGAAATAGTGTGATTCAGTTTTCTCCATAATTCCGATGCAGTAAACATTTAAATTCCGTAACAAGCATCCAGCGTGTGTAAGATGTTTTCTCCATGAAACAATATATCAACACAAATGAAGACAGGACACAATTTTCAGGATCACCTATATTTCGACCGACTTGTCGGTCTTCTTCAGGGCGAAGGAAGGAAACCGTTGTACACAAATGTATACTACGCCACTGAAATACGAAAACGCGCGCTACATTTCAAAAATAAAAGTAAAACGCGCGCGCACAGATATAACACGCGTACAGAGAGCATATATGGGAAGAAAAATAGTGCCAAAAACGCAACAACATCCTGGTGAAAATCCAAATTAAGCAAAATTCTAAGTACGTATACGTGCCTCTCGATTCTGGCTAAAAAAGAAGTCACTCCCATTAAGGCCATCTGGTTTCAAGGATCGGAGGCGATATGCCCATTGACCTTCCTTAGCAATAAGGTCCTCCTTTACGTTGACCTTATCTATAAGCTGTATGCTAATGTCCTGAAGGCCATGATGTCCATGACCATGGAAATGCTTATAGACAAGGTCGTCACTTTCCTTTCTGGCAGCAACCATCTTCGAGTGTGCTCGAAGTCGGCTCTTGTGGTTATTGAACCTCAACCTGAACTTGGTAGTAGTGGAGCCGACATATTGCAAACCACAGACCTTACAGTTCATTAGATAAACAACATTCCTAGAATTACAATCTAACCGATGGTTTATAGTATAACGTGTACCAGTAGTATGGCTAGCGAAACTCTCCCCTACAGTAAGATACTTACAGACTTCACATCTACTACTAGCGCAATTGTGAGTTCCCCTGCTGCCCTCCTTATTACACTCTAAAGGTCGTAACGTTGCGCAAACCAAATGGTCTCGTATGCTCTTTGGTCAAATGGTCAAATCGTCAAATGGTCTCGTAAGCTCTATTTATTTATTATATGACTTGCTCTTTCAGCGGTCAAGATGAATCAATTCTCGTGCTGTGATTGGCTACCCGCGAGGTCAAGATGGAGCTATCTTGACCGCTCCGGACAGCCCGTTCGTCCCGCGTCTTACTGTCTTTTAATAGCGTCCTTTGAGTCATATAATAAATCCTTTATTGACCAAGCTTGTTCGGTCAAGATGGCGGGATATTGGCCTCGTTCGTTTTTTGCGTGTTTATGGACCTCGACTTCGTCTCGGTCCATAAACACGCAAAAAAAGAACTTGGCCAATATCCCGCCATCTTGACCTCACGCTTGGCCAATAACTCTCTCTCTCTCTCTCTCTCTCTCTCTCTCTCTCTCTCTCTCTCTCTCTCTCTCTCTCTCTCTCTCTCTCTCTCTCTCTCTCTCTCTCTCTGTCAAAAAATAACACTAAAGTTCAGATGAGGTGTTTCCCGGGTGCTACAGTGAGCGATATGGAAAGCTATGCCATCCCAACTGTTCGTACCGACCCAAGTGAGATCATACTACATGTTGGCACGAACGATCTTCGCAACAGATCTCCTCGGGAAGTCGCAGAAGATATTATAAATCTGTGCGAAGACATATCGCAGAATACCACAGCTAGTGTAACCATTTCAGGCCTCACCCATAGAATAGACGAGCCAAGCATGGGGGACAAAGTAACCGAAACGAACAGGATTATCAAGTCATTTGTAAGTGGCCGTGACTTAAGTTTTATTGACAACAGCAAAATAGGAAGCAGCATGCTGAACAGTAGTGGCCTGCACCTAAATCAGAAAGGTAGCGCAGCACTTGCTAAGAATATTTTGAATCATATTAGTAATTGTTATTGATTTAAAGAAGTCAACAGTTTTTTGCCTGAATGTGAACCAAATTGTTATGATGATATGACCTCTGCCTTGAAAGTGAGGGGCTTCAAAATTGCGAGTATTAATGTTGCTAGTCTCCCGCTGCATATTGAAGAGCTTCGACTAATTATGGCTGATCAGTGTCTTGATTTGCTAGCTGTTAATGAGACTAGACTCGATTCTACAATAACTGACAACTTGGTTCATATTGACGGCTATTCAATCCTAAGAAAGGATCGAAACCGTAATGGCGGCGGCGTGTGCATTTATCTTCGATCGAATATTAATTATTGCCTTAGAAATGAAATAATTCCCAATAACGAGTTTGAAATATTAAGTGTGATATTAAAAAGCCTAATAGTAAAGCTTTTAACGTAACTGCGGCCTACAGGCCCCCTAGCTGTACGGTTGGCTTCTTTGAAGCTTTAGAAGCTATTGTTCGCATTATTGACATGGAATCTAAGGAACAAATTATCTTAGGCGATTTAAATTGCAATTATCTATCGGATAGAAATAACATGCACCTGTCTCAGTTGAAGCAATTAAGTTCGACCTATCAGTTTCAACAATTAATCAATGAACCTACTAGAATTACGCCAAATTCTAGTACACTTATTGATATAATATTATCAAATGAACCCTCAAGGATTTTAAAATCAGGAGTGGTGCATATGGGATTAAGTGACCATAGTATGGTCTATGCAGTACGTAAGTTTGCCATTTCATCTAAAAACACTCATAAGCATGTGACCACTCGTTCTTTTAAAAACTTTAATGCAAGTGCTTTCAGAGAAGACCTAAAGTCAGCGCCCTGGGATAGCCTAAGAAATTGCACTACTTCCGATGAAATGGTTGAAATCTGGGAAAATATGTTTTTAAAAATAGCTGACGCTCATGCGCCCATAAGAACGCGGCGAGTAAGAAATAAAAAATCCCCTTGGATTACTACTG
>JAEMWC010000153.1:512500-525000 GCA_016490735.1 Pachyseris speciosa
TGATCAGCAGAATCAACGTTTGGACTACATAATTTTGACTTCAAGAATTTTAGTCTCATACTTTGAAGTCTTGAAGCCACTGCAGGATGCTTGCATATTCCACATACCACATAGGTACACAAGGGAGATGTCTCAGAAGTCCAAAAAGGTATGCAATATATCATTTAAATGTTGATTCTTTGGAGTAAAGTAAACATGGGGAATCATGGGGTCATTACTTCTGAAGTTCTATAAACTTTCATAAAATAATACTAATACTATCACTGAAAAGCTCTTATTGCATAAATTAACCAATTTGCCTGGCTGAAAAATATAAACCTGTTGTTTGTAATTCATGCCTCTCAGTTCGAAATGAATGCTTAATGTCTGTTGAAATGTTTTCTATTAAGAATTCACTTTTTAAATACAATTTCTAAGAAAGTGTACACTGTTATCTTTATCTCTAAAATATTGTATTTCCAACTGATGTTTGTTTCTCCCAACAGGTTCCCCTTGGACTCATATTCAAGGATGAGAATATTAACGAGGACATGCTGGCAATTTTGCAAATGTTCCACACCTATCTCCCCAAGTCTAGTGATGCAGCCATTGGAGTGGATGGACAGCTGTTTTCAGGAGATCAGTTGACAGTGGAAAGAGCTGTCAATGTAATAGCTTCAGTGGCAAATGGACTAACACCACAGGATCGCTTGGATGGAATTCACTTACAACTCGGGGATTGGCATGCCTCAGTGAAATTGCTAAGTGTAAGTGTCCATATTGGTGTACTTGAATTACAGTCAAGTCCATTTAAAACATGATGGAGGGCCAATTATTATGATCTGGTATGCACATCACCAGATATGCTTCAATTCTCATTTTTTTACTTACCAAATTGATGAGAGAATATAATACCGTAAAGGTGAACTTTTGAAATTCAGAGCTACATGTATTTGTAAATGAAGAAGGAAATATACAGATAACTTCTGCTGAACTCTTAGAAGATAATTTCCCAATAACTAATGTTTAAAGCCATGTTTTGTTCATCTTACCTAAATCTTTTATGCAATATCTGCGGTGCTTAGCTCAAAAGCTACATGTATGGTCCTCTTAATCCACCTCCCACTTTCTCAAAAGCCAATGATTTCTGTCTTTTCTTCTTTTAATAGTTTATTACTTAAGGGAATACTCTGTAGATTTAATTTAATCTTAAAGTGAGAGTAAAATGAAGTGAGCTGAACTATGGTTAAGACTGTAATAGCATGTCTTGACCAACTTATGGACAGCATTATTATTTATTTAGGTTATTTTTATTTTTTAGTTGATCTACTCAAGATTCTACAGTGCCTCTTCAGCTGTTGACCAGTGTACCATGTTTGCGGACCGAACAGTGATAAACAGGAGAAATGTTTGCAGTGATGTCAAGTCAGCAAACAGAGCAGACAGGGATTTCTTATCAGTAGTGCTGAAGTCCAGGGTTATTGCTGCTGGCATGAATGTGTTGGGACTTGAGAACAAAACAGGGAAACCATCCAAGTTTGTTCTACCTCCCAATATTGAAAACCTCCAGAAATCAAAGAAACTCGAATTGCTGCATGAGCTTGCTGCCAAAGTGGTTGATGGTTTCATTTTCCAAGACAGTAGTAATTTGGTGGACCGCATCCTTACTGCTGAAGAAAAACAGCAGTTGTTGCAACAGCAAGAGCTTACAGATGATAACAAGTTTCCATGTAGGTTTCCTGGATGTAACAAGAAATACAAATATAAGAAGAGAATGAATACTGATGAACTTATTCATGATCCACCATTTGTTGCTGATGAACCTCCTGTTGAGCTTACCACTGCTATGCCTTCACCATCCTTAGACAAACAACACAACGGTGATGATGTCTTCAATTATAACTGTGCTCTTATGACTGATGCCATGTTATTTTTCAATTTCCTTGATGCCATAAAGGAAGGTGACGGTGCACGAGTCATGCGGCAGTATAAATACTTTCTTCTCTGTTGTAGAGCTGATGAATAAAAGAGCACCAAATATGCACTTGAGATTTTATACCAGTTCTTCTTAGTTCATGCCTTGTTGTCAAAGAGGGACAGGGAGCGGTTTATTTGGAACCGATTTGTGAACAATCACGGTGTGAAAGGGGGAAATATCCCCCTTGATGAAGACATGGAACACAGCAACAATTTTGTTAAGCAAGGGATAAGAAATTTGGGGCCTAATTTGACAGAGTCTGCAATTTCGCGAGTGTGCAAAGCAGAGAATGCAACACGGACCATTTTAGACAAACTTGATGGCAGTTTGAACAGACAAACCCACTCAGGCAAGCATCCAGAAGGTTCACCTGATAAAGACATAGTAGAACTTGTTAACAGGGCTGTTGACTTGGATGTTTTCACAGAAACTGATGGGCGGCACTACCAAACGTTCAATGACTTTAAGAGGGACAGACTTGAAGATCTGGATCTATCAAGTCTGTATAAATGGATCAACAAGCACAAAAGAAATATCCACCTGGGCTCACGTGCTAGATGAATCATTTCATTGAGGATTCTATCTTTCAAAACCGCAATCCTCTCCCCAATATAGCAGTTTCATGGCTTTGACTGTGGATCAGTAATAATATAAATTATAATGTATGGTTCTGGGGGAAACAGTTAGTTTTGTTTTCCCTCGAGTCCTTTGTCTTGGGAAACATCGGGGCTCGAGGGAAAACAAAACTAACTAGCTTCCCAAGGGACCACACATTAACTGCTTTGTTAAATATTTAGTCTTTCCCTTCAACAGTCACAGCAAAAGAAAGAAACAAAAAACTGACAGGGCAACAACTGCAGAATTGCATCGGGGTCAGGACACAATCATTTGTATTTGATCAGGGACACATGACCAAGAATCAACCAATCACAGTCCTTGCTTTGTTAAGTGAAAGCCTAGGTAGATAACAATAATTGTTATGTTATGCTTGCCTTAAACATTAATTTTCTTGTTTCATGCTCATCCTGCATTACCATACCCAAAAGGAAGTCCGCAAAACTTTAATCCATGGTTCAAAGACTTGCTAACATTTCATGAAAAAATACAAGGGATGTTGCTTCTTCAGTGTCTTTAAATCTGATAAAACATGGCAAAGTTTTTAGCGCTCATCTTCTTACTGAAGTAATCAAAATTGGACATCTTGCAGTATTTTTTTACTCATTTAAGTAGACATACTGTAAACTTGAACCACAAAAGATACGCAGTACACAGACACTACATTTATTCTAGCTTGTAAATGTTTTTAAGAAAAGAGATAGATTTAGCTGACAGCCATTGAATAACCCTTCAGTTATTTTGATCTGTTTGATTGTTTACTGAATTAATAATATTCAATAAGATATTAGTCTTCTTTGTTGCCATTCAGGCCGTGGGGATGAGGAGCATTGCGTCACACCAGCCCAAGCAGCTACATGTATGAAGGAGACTAATAAGATAGAGATTTTATTGAAAACATGTTACAATGAAGAACACATGATTACTTTAAGGGTCTGAGAATAACAAATCCGCAAAGTAACATTTTATAAAATTGCAAAATACAAAGGATCTAATTTGATGCAGATCCTAAATTTAGATATTAATGGTGATTGTTAATAGGTTGTTTTATCACTAAGGCCTCTGATCAGTTTCATAGACCCTGGTTTTAAGCAAGCAGTGAAAATCCACAACTGTGTGTGGGTGAAAATATGATTTTCTAGTCTTTATAAATTATGACAATACTATCTTGTAAAATCCTCTACTAGAATCTCTTATAAAAAGAAAACTAACACTATTCTACAATGTTGTAAAAACCTTTTATTTTGGGGGAGGGGTGGGGTAGTTTAAGATACTGGAATAATCCAGTAATTTACTAATCCTGAATAGGGTCAATTAAATGTCCACTCAATATTAATTATTTATTAATAATAAATAATTACACACCAGATGTTCCTGCAAAAGCTGTAAGCAAATCATTGTCATCATCAACAATATCTACATCACATGAATCATTGGGTTGATTGCCAAGAAAAGAACTTGTATCCATCTCGGAAAGTGAAATGTTGTCCATGACCATTTCAAACAGTTCATCATCAAGTAAAATGTCACTCCATTCGTCAAGTAGATCCTCACTGAAAACAACATCATCGTCATCATCGTCATCATCAATGACATCATAAGCATCATTGCTGTTGACATTTGTGTCATGAAAAGTTTCACCAATTACTCGCATAATCTCTTGTGCATGCCTTTTATGCCAGATTTCCACTATTCTGTAAACATCAGACATTTCAAATATGTGCTCCAGGTTATCAAGAACCTGTGAAATTTGAAGATCTCCAAATCCCAGCATGAATTGAATGTTGGTCAATGTTTTGAGATTTGCATTTGCAGCCATGCCTACAAAATCAACTAAGAGTGACTTGTGATACTTTATCAGGCATCTTTTTACATGCTCCCTCTGTAGTGGTTGAATATCTCTTGTCCTGCTTGAACTTCTGCTACTCTTTGCATCTACAGACACAGGATATTGAAGTGAAGTTTTACATTCTGGCAAACCACAGTCACAGTTATTGGCGCAATTATCACAGCAGAGATGTTTCAATAGAGGCCTCTCATTATCATCGTCGAAGTGTTCCAGAATTGCTTTTCTTCGACAATCAGTTGATTTAATAAACAGCTTAATGTCTCCCTCCACATGATTCAAAAGCATGCCATGATACAACAAAAATGAGTTACTCTGGTGGCCATCACGTCCAGCTCTCCCAGTTTCTTGAACAAAGGCTTCAATATTCTTTGATGGCCCATAATGGATGATCCTGTGAACAGCTTTGCAATTGACTCCCATGCCAAATGCTATAGTTGCAACTAGGACCCTTATGAACCCATCCTCATGTTGGAAGGAGGTCAAAATGTTTTTCTTGTTTGTGGCTGGGGTGCATGAATGCAACATCTCTACTAAGGGCAATTTTTCACCAGTGCTTGTCTTCTCAATGAATAAGTCTTTTCTTAATAGTCCTCTTAGCATTCCATAGATAATCCCACACTGTTTTATGGTCTGACAGTAGATTATGGTCCTGTCACACTTATCTTTTAATTTCCTGGTGTCTTCTACAAGCCACTCAAAGAATAATTCGAGGTCACAATCTTTGTTCATCTTTGTAACTGAATAGGTAAGATTTACCTTGTTTGGACTTTCTTTAATGTCCAATGGATTCTGCATTAGGAGAACTTTTTTTATGGTGTCTTCAGTGAGCTTTGTTGCTGTTGCTGTTAATGCAACCATTGGGGTATTTGGAGCAAGGGACCGCAACTCATACAGCTTTCCATAGCAATGACGAAACGCAGCCATCTTATTGCTTTGGGATGTCCCCCTGTAAAAGAAAAAACAATAACCATGAAAATTTTAAACTGCAACAAAAACAATGAAAAGGATGGTATTCGATCAATTCGCGTTGCAAAGCAAGATTAAAATTTTATAAGGCATAGTGGAGTGCTAAGAATTAAAATATATACAGACTCCACTTACCACTCCCTTATTACGTGGGCTTCGTCGATGGCCAAAGCACATAATTTTTTGGAATACACAGAATTTCCAAGCATTGTTCTCCACCGTTCGTTTTGGATCCAAGCTTCTGGGGAGCCAAAGACAACAGAAATCTTTCCCTTTTCTATCAAAGTCGCCTCCTCTTCAGTGCAAGAGCTAATGCTGGCCGCTGTAACTCCCTTGCCTCTCAAATACTCCACTTGATCATCCACTAGAGTGAGCAAAGGCGACACAACAACACAAATGTGGCCTGGCTGACTTGATACGTGGTCGATGACTAACGGCAAAGCTTGAAAAATCAGAGATTTTCCGAAGCCAGTCGGCAAATTAACGAAAATATCCTTTTTCCTTTCAATTAACTTCGATATTGCTAATTGCTGATGCGAATTTAAAGCCTGTATGCCGAATTTTGACGCTACAAGATTGAACGCTTCTTCGAGATCCGCCATTTTGTTACTGAAAGAACTGCATCATTTGGTCAAATAAAAGAAGCCAGGTGATTGGTTGAAAGTTAAGGCGCGAACATTCGCAAGAAAGTGAAAGCCACACATTGATTGGTTTATTTCTGAGAAAGGAATGTATGTCGGTTTGAAGCAGCCGCGTGGGGACGGGGAGCGTTGCGTGACTCCGGCCCGAGCGGCTGCGAAGGAGACTACTTGCCAAGCCAAGAAGCTGTCTTTATTAAACAAAAGAACACAACTCATTTCCAAATGCCGCCACGAGAATAAGTTTTACTTAGCAAATTTCACAAGCCGCTAACAATAGAATCTTTATTTCACACGTAGATTATTTCACACGTAGAGCAGATCATCACACTAGCGAATTAATTAGCCACTCATCTCATTTGTATATAAGAAGGCATGTTCTTAGTTGAACAAGGTTCTGTCTGACGAGCGCTTAGGCGCGAAACTCAGATTCACAGAGAATCGATGCGTCCTCTTTAATCCTTCAACTTATGTATGCATATATATATATATATATATATATATATATATATATATATATATATATATTATTAGAGAACACTTTTACAATTTAAACATTTGTGTTACTGCCACTACTAATAATACGATACTTGGACTACTTAAATATTTTAACAATTACAGAACTAACACTACAAATGATGCGCTAAATACACTACTTTGCAATCGAAACAAACATTTATGTTACTTACACTACTGATAATAAAACAACAACACTGACTAACAAGACGGTACTAGCTCTACTTATGATCATAATTTGCTACAAAGTAAACCTTAAATTATTACACTACTATAACGCAAGACAAAACAAGAAACAAAAAACTTTGGGGGAGCATTATACTCGCCATGTGAAAAGCAAAAACCTAAAAACTGTATAAAGGCAGTGCTTGACTGATAACATTCCATTTACTAAGAAAGAGAACCTTCCAAAAGGATAGAGCTAAATGACTCCCATTTAGCTAAATGTTTCAAAAGATTGCCATTTTCCTTAGCAATAAAATATTCCAAATCATAAGTTGCTCTTAGTTTGACCTTGAAAATGTCAATCAATGGAATGGTTTTACGTAGATTACAACAATAAATGAAAAATTTAGCTTCTCAAAGGATATGATTTACAACCAGAAAATCGTTTTGAATCTCAAATTTACCAAACAAAACATCTGACAGTGATAATTCGAAACCCTCCTTAACATTGCGAATTAACCATGATAACACCTCTTTCCAAAAAAGATAGATTACTTTACACGTAAACAGTAAATGCTCAAGGGATTCTTCATCGACATTACAAACATCACACATCGGTGAATCTACCATTTTAAAAGCAAACAATTTGACGTTTGTGAAAATAATACGATTTAACAGTTTATGCTGAAAAGCTCTAAGCCTTGTGTCCAAAGTGACCTTGAAAGCCAACGAGTAAACATCCTTCCAGTCCATAGAAAGCATAGGGTATTCCTCTCGAAATTTGGCTTGAGCAGAGGGGGGAGACCCTTTGCGAGAGGAAAATTCTTTGTAGAGCAGTTTAGAAGTAGCATCAAGAAGATCAATTGTCGAGCCATTAACAGACAAATAAAAAGCATTTTAGAATAGATGGCTTAGAGAAAACATTCTCCCTTACCATAGAACGCCACTTCATAGGAATTGCATTTGTCAACCCCATCAAAGCAAAAAGTTGACTTGGTACATTTATCCCCAAAACTATATCACTCTTGAGAAAACAGCGACCCTTAGAAACCAAGTCGCCAACCTTCACAATTCCCCATTTACGCAGAAAAGAGTTATAAAGAGATTTCCCTTCGCTAAGAATGTTCCTATGATGTCAAATTACCTGATTCATTATATCCTGATAGGTAGTAACGTCTCCTTATTTAGAGAGGACCATGCGTCAAGACACTCCTTGTAAAAAACAGGGAGAACTAAAGGTAACTTACTAAGATCAAACTGGCACTGCAGAATAAATCTTCTACCTATTTTATCTAAATAGCTGTCCAGAAATAATTTCCAGGAGCTGGGATAATCCTCAATATATTTCTTCAAACACATAACTCTTTGAGCCTTTAACATACTTTCTATGTCAAGCATCCTCAACCAACCGAACTCAATCTCATTAATTAAAGATACACGCTTTACCTTGTCCTTACCCCTCCCAAGTAAAATTATAAGGTTCTTTATTCACCTCCTGTATCAGGTGCTTCGAAACATGCACCAGAGATGCCTTGGCCATATATTTGGGGATCGCAAAAGATTTCACAATTTGAATTCTGCCTATCAGTGCCTATAAGTGTATGATTTTACAGTCATCATCTGTGCAAATACTATCCAGCTCGTCATTAATTTGATCAAAAAATACAATTTGTTCATCAGTCTTATTTGGAGCGTAAATATTAGTTAGGATGAATCTCTGACCTTGTATCTTCGCATCCAACACGATAAAACGTCCCTGACTGTCTTGCCGTACACGATTTAGTTTAAATTCTAACTCATTTTTGACTAGTATTAACACCCCTCTACTGTGCACGGTGCCATGCGAAAAAACATATCCCCTTTCCACTGAGTTTTCCAAACTTTTTTCACCTCCTTAGTACTATAAGTCTCTTGCAAAAAACAAATATCAACTCCTTGCCTTATTAGCCATCCAAACACTGCTTTACGCTTTTCCAAAGATCTCATCCCACGAGCATTTACCTTAAATGTTACATTTACTTAGATAATAAAACAGATTTAAACGAAATTGTCATGCGCACGGAAACAAAAGAAAACAGCGGCCTTGTGATACGCATTAATTATTACGAACATTAACATTTCATACATCCGATGATACAATGCCTCCCTTAACAATAAGACATAACAGCACAGATTTAAAACCATCACAAACAAAAATAGATCAACATACTTTGGTATTCGAAACTGTTGTGCTGTCGTTGAACGACTCAAGGGAATATATATATATATATATATATATATATATATATATATATATATATATAATATAGAAAGGTAATGAATTGAAGTCTTCATCAGCTATTAAAGTGCTCAATAGATAAACTAGATGATGGTGGTGAATCTTGAGGCATAATCTAATGCTTTCAGTAACAGGTCTTCAGATATGGATGGGTAAAATTCGCACACGTCAAAGGTGATAAATGCGTGTTTTTCCTTTTCTGGGATTGCCTTAAACCATTCTATGGTGTCTTTAGTACTCTTCCACATGTTCACTTTAGTCGCTTGTGTAATTTCTTTGTGTAATTTCTTTGTTTATTCGGTATTGAAACCTGCAGACTCATAAATCCATGCAAATCCGAAATTGGCATCATCAGTAAAGACATCCTCGACCGAATAAACAAAGAAATTACACAAGCGACTAAAGTGAACATGTGGAAGAGTACTAAAGACACCATAGAATGGTTTAAGGCAATCCCAGAAAAGGAAAAACACGCATTTATCACCTTTGACGTGTGCGAATTTTACCCATCCATATCTGAAGACCTGTTACTGAAAGCATTAGATTATGCCTCAAGATTCACCACCATCACTCAACAAGACCGCCACATCATTATCCACGCGAAAAAGTCGCTCCTATACCACCAAAACTCTCCATGGATCAAGAAGAACACAAACGACATGTTTGATGTCACAATGGGCTCATACGACGGAGCAGAAACATGTGAGTTAATAGGAAATTACATGCTGTCCTTGATAGCATCCAAATTCAAAAATGAAGTTGGCCTGTACCGTGACGATGGTCTCGCAATTTGCAAAGCCACTCCGAGAGAAATTGAAAAAACCAAACAAGAAGTAAGCCCAGTGTTCAAATCAAATGGCCTCAAAATCACAATTGATGCTAACAAAAAGATCGTCAACTTTCTTGATGTCACCTTCGACCTCACACACGGCAGCTACAAACCATACATGAAGCCCAATAACAAACTGTCGTATGTCCACCAACAGAGCAACCACCCCCCAGAATTACTAAAAAACATCCCACTCAACATTAACAAGAGATTAACTAACATATCATCCAGCAAAGAAGTATTTGACGAATCCATTGCGCCTTACCAGAAAGCTCTTGAAGAAAGTGGATACAGTCACAAGCTGACGTACAATCCTTTACAAGAGCAAGCTTCGAAAAACAAAAGAAAACGAACAAGAAACACCACATGGTACAACCCCCCTTTCAATTCAAACGTCAGAACTAACCTTGGAAGAAAGTTCCTACACATCGTCGACAGATGCTTCCCAAAGAACCATCCACTCCACAAGATTTTCAACAGACACACACTTAAACTCAGCTACTCATGCATGCCAAACATGAAATCTATCATCTCGTCACACAACAAGCGCATTCTCTCAAATTCGAACTTACCAACGCAACAACCTGACACCTGCAATTGCAGAAAAAAACCAGACTGTCCACTAGAAGGAAAATGCCTCCAGACAAATGTCATCTACCAAGCCACAGTAACCACAGAGACAACAACTGAAACGTATGTCGGACTGGCAACAAACTTTAAGGAACGTTACAGAAACCACCAGACATCCTTTCGACACTCCAACAGAAGAAATGAAACAGAACTCTCGAAGTATGTCTGGAATTTAAAAGACAAGAAGAAGCCTTTCCAGATGAAATGGAAAATTTTAAAGAAATGTAAACCCTACAGCAACATGAACAAAAAATGTAATCTTTGTCTGTATGAAAAATTCATCATCATTTGTAGAAAAGAGCTGTGTAGCCTAAACAGGCGAAACGAGCTAGCGAGTTCATGCCCCCACAGAAACAGATATGTGCTCCAGAACTTTAGAGTAACGCAACTAAGACAAAAAGCATCTGTTACCTAGATACAATGCCTTGAATGTAACGCATCCCCATAACAACCATTCATATTTTACTGCCAGTTCTGTTAGTTTTAACACTAAATCGTTAAAGTTGCCTGATGAGTGTGGTCATATAATTTTGAACCATACGAAACAGCACTGTCGCAATAAAACGATGATTACTCCTGAAGCCTGAACTCCTGTGAAGTTATATATATATATATATATATATATATATATATATATATATAACTCTTCACAAGCATCAGTCACAAACAGTTAATCTTCATGAAGAAACATACACTATCACAAATGAAGATAACCCACATGTTTTGTTCCACACCTATATTTCGACCACATAAAGTGGTCTTCATCAGGGTAAAATTACAGTTACCACCGCACGCGTCATACTACTTTTAAAAGTGTAAACTTAAACAGCCTCGCGCGCGCGCATCAACAAACGATCTCCTCCCCGCGCGCATAATGCCATTATAAACCATCAACAAATTACGTGCGTCTGGAACGCCTGTTCTGACCGAAGAAAAAGTCATTGTCATTAAGACCATAAGGACTCAAAGTATTAAGCTTATATGCCCATTGGCCCTCCTTATCCCTCAGCTCCTCTTCCCCATTGACCCTGTCTATCAACTGAATGTTCATATCATCCAAACCGCTATGTCCATCACTCCAAAAGTGTTTATACAGTAGGTCGTCATTCTCCCGCTGTGCCTCATTCAATCTTGCATGGCGTCTTATTCTGGATAAGATATAGATATATATATATATATATATATATATATATATATATATATATATATATATATATATATATATATATATATATAGCTGGAGTTTTCAAAACAGGGCTCCTGGAGTCCATACTAACTCCTATTAGATGTCTCTCGCTGTTTTTTTTCTTTTTCTTTGTTGGACGGGGCGAGGAGGGCGGGGAGGGAGGGAGCATGCTAACTACATTAATAATTAGAAGAAGAGAAAGAAAGTGTCCTTGACTTCAACTTTGCATTAAGGTCTTATCCCCGCTCCCCTCCCCTCCCCTCCAATTTTATTTGTCATTTAGTTTCCACTCTCTCTCAAAGAAAGAAACGTGCATTTGAAGTCTTCGCGCGGTCAGTTAGCTCGCAATGACGTCGTTAGAGTTTGATTTTCCGTTGGCCTCCTAGGGCAGAGTATTCCTTAGGACATCATTAAGTCCAGTGAGGGGAAAAGTCTTACGAGGTGCAGTATCTGCCTCGTCTAATATCCTGCTGTGCAGTTGTTTGCTAAACGAGTACTTTGTTTACCCGGGCGCTACTGCTGGAACAATGCAGGGATATTGAGAGCTCTGCTTTGAGAGGTAACAAGTCTTTAGCCTCAGAAAGTAGGTGTCGGTGATCATTTCTAGGATCAGGGAGAGAAACTGGTGTAGAATTTGGAGCATGCTAAGGACTTAGTAAAAATGCTGTGGCTAGATGGTCGTCAACAACTCCTCGCTAACACGGACAGTAAACATCCGGGACCTCATGAAATTATCGAGAAAGACACAAGGCATGGCTGGGAATTTGTCTGCAAAAAGCGTAAGTTTGAACATTTTTTTGACTAGTTTCCGCCCTCCCAACTTTATCGAGTGATTTGATAGTCTGAAAGTGTCATAATGACTGGTTTCTGG
>JAEMWC010000153.1:535000-537500 GCA_016490735.1 Pachyseris speciosa
CTTTTTCTTTCGATTTACAGTTTTAAAAGCTGTGTTTTCCTTCTGAGAAAGGCAGACTGCTATCATCCCTGCTATCTTTAGCCAAAATGGCGACATTGTTGTTGTGTCAGTTTCGTTAGCGCTTCCGCAGAAACGCCGGGAGTGAGCTTTGAGGCCTTCCAAGGGTTGGTCTGGTATCGCTTTGTCGCTCGTTTACGACTCTGTCTCTCGCTTGTTTCGTTCGGAACAAATGTCGCTGTCGCAAAGAAAACAAAGAGGAATGGAAAGTGAATTGTCGCTGTCGCAAATTGTGGCGCGTTTTCTGTCAATTTCTGTCGGTTGTCGGTGGTTTGGGAGAAGATTGTCGCCTGTTTTCGGAGCCATGGCGCTTGTCGCTTCTATCCCTTGGAAAGCCTCAGCTTTGTGGATGAAACACGACGTCAAAGAAAAAGAAGAACGGGTGACATTTTAAGACTTGAATCGACAAAGGAAAAGAAGAACGGGTGACAATTTAAGACTCGAATCGACAAAGAAAAAAAAGAATGGGTGACATTTTAAGAATCGCATCGACAAAGAAAAAGAAGGGGTGACATTTTAAGACTCGAATCGACAAAGAAAAGAACGGGCGACGTTTTAAGACTCGGATCGACAAAGAAAAAGAAGAACGGGTGACATTTTAAGACTCGGATCTTCCGGTGGAAGTCCGAGTAATTATTTGTCCTCTTATTTCTTGTACTTAAACTTATTAGCTGCAGTTTTTATTTGTACTTGAATTAATTTTATTTTTGTAATTTAACAGTATTGTAATTTTTCTTTTATTTTAATATCCTTTTGATCCACCCGACTCGATTAGCCTTGCTACCTTCTGGTGGGTACTACACTTATTGTCTGTCAGATGTTGCAATAAATAAATGTTTTTGTTGTTATTGTTGTTAAAAGCTGTATTTTTCTGAGATTCAGAGTTATTTCGCCTTTGTTGTACTGTCATGAACTCAGTACTTTTGCATTTCAGTAGTTTTAGCATTTCCTGCCGAGACTTTACATAAATTCTATTCCATGGCTCACTAGATAAATAAAGTGAGAAATATTTGACCTTACTTTGCTGTTCTAGTCAGCAACAATCCTAAATGTGAGCTCAGATATGAACATAAGTTAACAACGATAAAATCTAACCCCTATTCGTAAGCATCTGTTAAAGACACTGGTTGGAGAAATAGTCATATTTTGTTATAACTGGAAAGCAAAACATCAGAGCACAGCCTCAAGAAGAGTGAATACCTGTAATATAACATTTGATTCATGCTAAATAAACTACCTGTAATTATACTGAAGCTGTTCTGAGGAGATGGAGCCGAGATTTCCAACAGGTTAAAATTTGTTGATCTAAGGTATGGGTCAAATTGAATAGCTAATCAGACACGTACCACTTTTTGGCTGAAAAATCAAGACAGACCTTTAATTACATTTTGGCTTACCTTCTACTTATGTAAGGTGAAGTTTCGGGTGGTGTATGACACAAAATGTAATCAGTCGTGGTTTCTGAATCATCTGGCTTTTCCACACAGCAAATGTATCCCCAGTGTCTCTCTCCAGTCAAGTGAATTAATAGCTACTTAAATCATAATTGTCAAGGGCGGGAATAACTAAATACTCCTTGTCATTTTATGTTACAAATTGCTACACTGCTACACAGCTAAGTTAAATCTTAAGTATATGGGACCTTATGCTGGTGGTGATAGACATACAGTATTGTGTCAATGGACAATGGCAAGATGTCTTCATTTGTTTCTACAAGCTTACCGCTGTTGCTTTCATGTCAGGTGGGCTCTTAGGTCGAATTAAACTCTATTGTCTATTGTTGTGATGCCGTTACATATTTATACCGTTCAGCTAAAACTCTGAAAGCAACTACCCATGATGATATGAAAGGGAATCAACCAAGAGAAGCAGTTGCTAGGGAGTGGGTCAAAAGGCATTCATGAGTCAGCTATACTCAGTAACTCACAAGGGGGAGAGAAATATAGAGAGATGTTAAGCTCATAATATAGAACTGAAACATAAGCAAATCTAGCTTCATGAGAGCTCTTTTATTATTATTATTATTATTATTATTATTATTATTATTATTATTATTATTATTATTATTATTATTATTATTATTTTGCGACACCATACATACATACAATACTACATACTGTTACCTACACAACATTTCACAACTCTACACCTGCACTACTCACGGTTACAATACGGCACGTTACTTAAAAAACTGGAGTACAAATTAGCTACAATACTTAAAATACATATAAACTTTTACATGTTCGTTACTTGTGTTCGTTATAATTAATAAACAAAACTGCAATCTAAATCAAAGGCATCCCGTGGTAAGCTCGTGGAATAAGTAAGATACTGTGTCAGGGAGGTGATATAGGGAATTATCCAGCCCCTAGAGTGGTTTGAAATGCAGTGTAATTCATTTTTCTGTTTTACGATTTGATTCGTTTGTTGTATCTTGACTGTT
>JAEMWC010000153.1:545000-645000 GCA_016490735.1 Pachyseris speciosa
TGCATAAATTGCGTTCACAACTGCGAGGATCATTCTTCATTTGATTTCATTTCCGCAGTTCATATATGATTCAATTCATATATCATTCGCACTCATTTCTTTCACGGGAACATAAGAACCCACAATTGACCTGCTCCCAACATCAGTGGCTTCATAGCTCAGTTGGTTAGAGCATCGCACCGGTAATCGCGAGGTCACGGGTTCGAACCCCGTTGAAGTCCTGAATTTTTTTTTTCAGGCTTCTTTTCGCAATTGCATAAATTGCGTTCACAACTGCGAGGATCATTCTTCATTTGATTTCATTTCCGCAGTTCATATATGATTCAATTCATATATCATTCGCACTCATTTCTTTCACGGGAACATAAGAACCCACAATTGACCTGCTCCCAACATCAGTGGCTTCATAGCTCAGTTGGTTAGAGCGTCGCATCGGTAATCGCGAGGTCACGGGTTCGAACCCCGTTGAAGTCCTGAATTTTTTTCAGGCTTCTTTTCGCAATTGCATAAATTGCGTTCACAACTGCGAGGATCATTCTTCATTTGATTTCATTTCCGCAGTTCATATATGATTCAATTCATATATCATTCGCACTCATTTCTTTCACGGGAACATAAGAACCCACAATTGACCTGCTCCCAACATCAGTGGCTTCATAGCTCAGTTGGTTAGAGCATCGCACCGGTAATCGCGAGGTCACGGGTTCGAACCCCGTTGAAGTCCTGAATTTTTTTCAGGCTTCTTTTGGCAATTGCATAAATTGCGTTCACAACTGCGAGGATCATTCTTCATTTGATTTCATTTCCGCAGTTCATATATGATTCAATTCATATATCATTCGCACTCATTTCTTTCACGGGAACATAAGAACCCACAATTGACCTGCTCCCAACATCAGTGGCTTCATAGCTCAGTTGGTTAGAGCATCGCACCGGTAATCGCGAGGTCACGGGTTCGAACCCCGTTGAAGTCCTGAATTTTTTTCAGGCTTCTTTTCGCAATTGCATAAATTGCGTTCACAACTGCGAGGATCATTCTTCATTTGATTTCATTTCCGCAGTTCATATATGATTCAATTCATATTTCATTCGCACTCATTTCTTTCACGGGAACATAAGAACCCACAATTGACCTGCTCCCAACATCAGTGGCTTCATAGCTCAGTTGGTTAGAGCGTCGCATCGGTAATCGCGAGGTCACGGGTTCGAACCCCGTTGAAGTCCTGAATTTTTTTCAGGCTTCTTTTCGCAATTGCATAAATTGCGTTCACAACTGCGAGGATCATTCTTCATTTGATTTCATTTCCGCAGTTCATATATGATTCAATTCATATATCATTCGCACTCATTTCTTTCACGGGAACATAAGAACCCACAATTGACCTGCTCCCAACATCAGTGGCTTCATAGCTCAGTTGGTTAGAGCATCGCACCGGTAATCGCGAGGTCACGGGTTCGAACCCCGTTGAAGTCCTGAATTTTTTTCAGGTTTCTTTTCGCAATTGCATAAATTGCGTTCACAACTGCGAGGATCATTCTTCATTTGAAATGCAAGATTGTTTGATCGGTGTTAATACAAAAGGGACACTCAGACGAGTTAGTCTTTTTCGTTTTATACAATAGGCTATTGGTGCAAAGTATATTGTGGATAATCTTGCCCTGAAAAATCGCTAGTTTGACTTCTTTCGTAGCGCGAAAGGGTAGAGAGTAAATTATGCGGCGCTGATTAAGATCGTAACCGCACTCTGTTAACCTTTTGTCAGCTGTGGGGGGCGGAAGACTTTTATGACTTAGTAAGGAGTTATAAATCGTTTTACAGGTCAACTTCTCGATGACTGGTTGATGAGTAACGGTCTCTTACAAATAGAAATGTAGAGAGATGTTAAGCTCGTAATATAGAACTGAATCATAAGCAAATCTAGCTTTATGCAAGCTCTTACACAAGGCAACCTTAATGTCACAAGAGGATTTATTCGTGTTGGCAGAAATGAAAGGGGCTCACTGAATTTTAACCTTTAAAATTTCTCGCAAACTAACTTTCTCAAAACTCAAATCATTTCTCAGCTTTTTGCCCAAAGATGAATTCTCTAACAATTGTCCTCGGGCTCATCAGAAGTATGCTTATTCACTGTCTAGATTATCTGGTGTTTTTATTGATTGGTTGTAACACCACATGCTAAGCAAAGCCAATTTTTGGCTTGCAATCCCGAACAAGCTAACGAAGCAAGAAAAAAGAACACTGGAGCAACAACATACACCCCAATAAGCATCAGTTAAAATATCTTTGATAAGAAAACTCGCGCCAAAGGCCATCCCAGTCGGCCAAACAAAAGCTCGATAAACCATCTCGGGAAATTTCGTGACTAACCACAAGTCCACCGAATGACCTACGCTAACTGCACGTAAATACCACAGGTGAAGAGTTTTTGTTGTAAACAAGGTTGGCAGAGACAGGGAGACCGAACAACGTGCTGATGAAATAACGTGTTTTGGAACTCTTAGCGCAATGAAGCACAATACAGTGGATCTCGATCTGTTCAACGGATTTCTTGTATTCCATCAGAGACGCCAAACCGGTTTAGAATTGCAAATGACCTTTTGAAAAATATAAGCTTAAGTCTACTGTAAATACAAAGGGTACTTGTTCTTTGCTTTGTTTGCTTAAGTTACATTCAGCATTTCTCAGAAGAGGTTTTGGGAGAAGCTTTCGAAGTAATCACAGAGAGCTTGCTCCTTCGAAAAATGTGAAAGGGCAGAATGCGGCACTTTGGCAAATAGAAGCTTACATCACCTTCGAATTCGTTAAATGAAGAATAAACATGCTGCACACAGAAAGTTAACTGATTTAGGCTTTGAAGTTCGCTTAGTTCCACGGCCAAACAACACAGCAGTCAGCATGGATCCTCAATCCGACCTTTACCTTTGCCATTTCGAACAGTCCTTGTCATTTTCGCTGTTGTCAACTGTCAATTAACGAACTCAAATACCGAGCAGTCCCAGGAGTCCCAATTGTCTCGAAATATCTCGTTCCCAGTTGCTCCGCACAAATGATAACAACAACACCAATGACTGTTTATGGAACCATCTTCTAACTGGGGTCACTTTAGTAAATTACTCCTAAAATTGTTCTGCCTTTTGAAATTAAAAAAGCTTCCCTGGCCTTACGGATTTAGGGCCTGTTCACGTGGAGGTGGGGGACCCCAGGAAGGTGAGGTGGGGTTGCCAATCTATCCATACAATCTCTGTGGGGAAATACTGCAAGGGCTGGTCAAACAACGTGTAAAGGCGTAAATACGATATTTCGGCTGGCCAACACCAGCCTTCTTCAGGTTTATTGAAGGAAAACGCGAGTTTACATGGTATTTATATTTACCGGAAATGACATGAAATAGTACGTCATGTGTCCGGCAAAGCTACAGGAAAATAACAAGGCGACTAAAATGTATAAGATTCAAATAATACAGAAAACGAATTAGAATAAAGCCAGAAAACTTAACACCACATTTCATTGCGTTTGTTAAGGCCTGCAGGTTCTAATGTTTTACCTAACTGAATAAGAAATGCCTCACGAGCCTTTCTAATTAGTCTCCCTCGCAGCCGCTTTTTTGGGCTGGCACGCAACGCTCTCCCCAAAAAGAGGGGGGAGCGTTGCGTGACAACCCAAAAAAAGCGGCTGCGAGGGAGACTACTTTCTAATGGAATCACGTTTGGCATACAATTGTTCGAGAGGTATCAGGATCATATGATCACTGATAGTGAATGACTGTGGGAATTATAGGCCACTGACTATGTTGAGTATACCTAGTAAAGTATTACAATCAGTCCTCTGTGATACCATTGATCCGCATCTGAATGAGGCATGAATGAGGTACTGCATGACAACCAGTGGGGCTACAGGAAAAGTATATCATCAGAGTCTCTCCTACTGTACCTTACTGAAACCTGGGATCATCATATCGATCAAGGAAAAGTTATTGGCGCTATATTCATAGACTTTCGTAAAGCCTTTGACTCGGTCTGTCCAGTAATCTTGTCTCATAAATTGCAGGCCTCTGGAATATTAGCGGCAATCTTTCCCAGTGGCTGAATAGCTATTTATCTAATCGACACCAATTTGTTGAACTAAATGGAGTGAAATCACCTGTATTAGAAGTTAAATATGGCGTCCCACAAGGTTCGTTACTTGGGCCAAGGTTGTTCTCGATCTATGTAAACGATTTCCCCGATTGCATAACACAAGGCGATCTACAACTGTATGCAGACGACACCACTGCCTTTGTAATTGGAGATAATCCTGATGATGTTATATTTAAATTGAATAGTCTCTTTAAAGAGACTGGTCCCTGACATTCTAGTGACTACAAATGAGTCGCAAAGGTGGACTCAGCTCGCTGCATTAACCTGATAAGCTTGAATAGATGGTTCCACAGTTATTGGCGCCATATTAACTGGGGGGCAAACTCAGCTAAAATTTTAGTAAATGTATGGGATTTTCACTGACTTTGAACAGCTGTAAAACCGCTTCAAAGAGGCGGATTTCCGCAGCTAAAAGGTCTTTCAAAGGACATTTGTACTGACATTATTTCCATGAAGTATAAAGAACAGATTCAGACTACAACGACCGTAAACGAATTTTTAACACTTCAAACAAACCTCTGTAATCAAAATTATGCAAATTACCGCGAATTTAGAAGCCACATGAGAAGATTTATATTTCTAATTTACGGACGTCGTACCTTCTTTAATAGCCTTATTTCAGTTATTTTCTGTTGAATGTTCAATAAAACTGTTAAATTAGTGGTAAATGTTGGAAACCCGCCTCTTTTTAGCGACGGTACAGTGGTTCAAATTCGGTCAAAATCCCATACATTTATTGTAATTTTAGCCGCGATGGTCCCCCAGTTAATATGGCGCCAATAACCGTGGAACCATCTATTTCCGTACGCTTCGATCGATTACACTGCTGTATACGTGGAATTTCTCATGAATTCAAGCCTTAAAAATATTATTTCCTCATTGTAGATGCATTGATACATTTTGACTTCCTTTACTTTGCTCTCTTGAGGAGGCTGAATGACCATTTTCACGCAGAGTGTTCGAACACCGCTTTCGATGGCCTCCTAGCTTCGCAGCCGTCGTTTGGGCTCGTCACGCAACGCGCTCCCTCCCTCCCTCGCGTTGCGTGACGAGTCCAGACGACGGCTGCGAGGGAGACTACGCTTTCGATGGTCGAAATCAAATAGCTTGCGTTTCAGGCATACAAAGGGGAGGGGGAGGGAAGGAAAAAGAAAACTCCCCTCTCCCTTTTCCCCCCTCTTCCTCTCCCTCCCCTTTCTGCGTCTGGCGCGCAGGCTAGAAATCAAAACGAGAAAATATGCACTTAGGGCCTGGATTCGACTACAAGTCGAAGGAAGGATGATGCACTCCTTTTGTCATATTGGTCTCCTTACTCCCAAAGGGACGTCACGTGATGTGCTACGGAGGAACCAATTCGATGACTGTAGTGTGAGCTACATGTAACACAGGTAGCCCACACAAAAAGGCAAAACACTAACCCCAACCCCACAGGACTTCTTTTGTTGACTGTATTGCACTGGGAATTTACAAACTAGCCGATTCGTTGCAGCTGGATTACTAGTAACCATCTCGAAAAAACCGACTCCACATCCTTTTTCGAAAATCCAACTCGAAATCCTAACTCGAAAATCCAACTCGAAATCCTAACTCGAAAATCCAACTCGAAAATCCAACTCGAAAATCCAACTCGAAATCCAACTCGAAATTCTAACTCGGAAGTTAGTTTGTCTCTTGTACTAAATGAGCGAAGATTCCAATAAAATCTCCGATCAGATAACGCTGGGTTTGTAAACAGCTTTTATGTGATACAGTAGTATTTCCGGTGATCGAGAAATACCACCAGTCTCTGGGAGTTTTATTTCCCCCCAACAAACGTCTCACCATTAACTTCTTCGCCCCGCTCAGAAGTCTCACCATTAACTTCTGAGCGGGGCGAAGAAGTTAATGGTGAGAGGTTTGTTGGGGGGAAATAAAACTCCCAGAGACTGGTGGTATTTCTCGATCACCGGACATACTACTAGTGCAAAAACACCCCTATTTAAAGAAAGGCAGGCAAAGGGTCCCCTCTGCACACCAAAAGCGGCGCGGGGGGAGAGAGCGCCCTGTTGAACAAGCGCGGCACATGGGTATCACTGTGTCGCCCTATTGAACAAGTGACACATAGGTGCAACCGCGCACCCTATTGAACAAACATCACATTAAGGGACAATTGAGACTCTATATATGGTCTCTATATATGGTGGATTGGCAAATTCTTGAAGGGCTTCAAAGGCTGGCGCAAACAGACCCAGCATAGGCGCACCTTTGCGGGTGGATATTCAAAACGCAGCCAGACCTGTGCCACTCCGTCAACCACGCCGAGCCCACCGGCGAACCACAACGAAGGGGAAAGATGAGGGGGAATACGAAGATATTGAGATGAGAAGTAAGCGCGGTCATATTATTTGGCGGTGGAAGCAAAATCTTGACCTCGACAATACACCTCGATTAATGGCCAAGATTCGAGAAAAAGTTCACTCGGCTTTCTACCTTAGACATATTTTTGGTTATAAACTACACAACAACGAGAACGGCGATGAGATTGTGCACCACAAAAGTCACGGTTTACCAGGTTTTAACTCCCTGACAGAAGCAGAGCAATGGCTGCGAAGGGAAGAGGAGAAGCGTCTCGCTCAAGATAATATTGAGAGACCATCTACAAAATGGAAGTTTGAGGGTTTTACCACGCTTGATGTGAAAGCCGTGCTTGACCGGCAACCGCTTTTGGGAACAGGCCCCCTGCCCGATTGGCTGCGCAATCTTGCACACAGTCGGGCCATGATGACGTTGGACTCCTTTCAGGCCTATGTCTGAAGCGTTGCATCGTTGTTTCCAAAGGGGCAAGACCAGATCGTTCTAAAGAAGCAGCCCACTGACGAATTGGAGAAGGTCGAGCGGCATCTCAACAAAGGGAAAGCTCTTTTACGAGCCAGGGCGGTTAGAGCCGGGGCTGTTCAAGTTGGAGTGTGTTGGCGAGCGAATGATAGCTCTTTGCTCTAAATGTTACTTCGTTGAGGAAGAGGAAAACGGAAAAAACAAACTGAGCGCGAAGGGAATGTCCAAGAAGCAAAACAGGTTGACCTGGGGGCGTTACAAAGCGGCACTTTATGGTAACAAAGAATTGGCAACGAACACAGGTTTACGAATGCGAGAAGGGCGAATGATGACTTACGAGCAGCAGAAACTGGGGCTTTCCGCATACTACGACAAGTGGCACGTGCTGCCAGACGGAATTCACACAGAACCGATTGAGTATCACCTTTTGAAGGAATGAATTTTGAAGTGATATGGAGCGACAATGCAGAATTCCCGTTTACACCCAGAGACGGGGGAAGAAGAAAATCGTTGTTTGCACAAAATTCAGGTGTGATTTTCATGAGATCTGTTTTTCTTCTTTGCGAGAAGGAGAAATTCACAGATTTGATTTACCATGGGAAAAATTTTGTGATATGTATCACGAAATAATACCCACGAGTTATTATGAAAGAAAGAAATAGGTGAAGAATCTCAAAGGTCTCAAGTGAGGTTAGTTGGAGGTAACTCTGTGTCTGGTAAAACAACCATCAACTCATCTCGCATGAAGCGGCGTTTGGGACCGTCGTGGAGCCAATATATGACAGGTTGGTTTTGTTTTATCATTGCCCCACTCGACGAAGAAAGTTTTCAGAGACCAAACAGGATCGGTGACTCTTCGCGCACCTCCTTCCAAATCGCCCGGCGCGAACTTCGACACCAGCTGGAAATCTTTTTTCTTCCGCTCCGACAGGTCTCCCGAAAGGACCTGTGGCCGGTGCTGCGAAAACCCTTTGTTTTTGTTTTTTTATCGCATCGACAGGTTTCAACCCAATCAGCCGAGTCGTTCGGTTGTTAATTGAAGCAACAACTCGCGGGAGCCGTTGCACCCACGCTATAGACCGCTCCCCCTTGGGCAGGCGCATTTCAACCGCGTATTGGTGGCGAAACAACCCCTCCGCCAGCGTTCGGTTCCACAGCTTCACAATTGCTTGGTTGCGGTGTACTTCGGGATGCCCACGTCGGATGGCTGTGCCGTGCTTTGCCATCGTTTGCGAGACAGCACCCATGAACTCTCGCCCCGGATCGATTTGCAGCAGTTTCTGCCATTGCAACGGCCCACGTTTGTAAATTGTTTCGAAAGCCGAAGCAATTTCCTCCGCGCTTTTTGTGGTTAGAGGCTCGGCCTCTTTGTATCTGCTCGCCACATCCACAACTGACAGCGCGTATTTCCAAAGTTTTCCCCTGACCCTGTCATGGGGCATAAAAAGCAGGTCAGCTTGGTGTACCGCGTTGGGAATGGGCACGTCAAACTTCGGACGAGGAATTTTCAAAGGTTGGGGAGAGAAAAATTTGCCAAATAACCTGTTTGCGCAACCACGTCCTCGCAACTGCTTCCGGGATTCTGGCTTTTTTTGCCAACTTCTTCGCCGCACCCCACCCCTTCATATACCCTTCCGGGCTGTAATAAATTCGCAAAAGCCGCTGTTCTTCCCGTTTCGAAGGAACGTTTGTCATTCATTTGCACATATATATCAAGCAGGAAAAACGCTCGCGATGTTCGGAATCGAGATTGGAGAAGAAGAGAAACAAAAAGCTTGGCAGGGGCTCACAGATTTTCAAAAACTGCCCCCCTTGCACAAGGAAAAAAGAAGGGAATGGCATTGCGGGGAGAAGATGGAGGCAAAATCGAAAAATTTCGAACTTGTTTGCCCAAAATGTGGGTTGGTGAAGAAGCTCGACACAGTGCTCCACCCCCGCAGAGAAGAAAGAGGCTGGCAGCCGGTTGTGATGTCCCGGAACCACATCCGCAAAACTCTGCAAAAACATGGTATTTTCAACGCAGTCAACACCCGGGCGTTGCCTGGAGGACGAGAGTGTGGCACGGTGCGGTGGGAGTTTTTGGGAAATATTATTCACGAGTTCGCGAACTTCCCCGAACCAAACAAGAGGTCGGTAAATTACGTTTGTTTCTTTCACGACTACTTCGAAGCGGTTCCAGAGGAAGTTTGGCCGCGCAAAACAGAAATTCTTGCGAAGATATCGCCCGCCTTCTCGAAAATCCGGCCAAAGACACAGCAAAAAGGGAAAGAAAGGTTCGACATGTGGTGGAACGTTGTTAGTTCGCAGTGAAATGTTCGGAGTACTTCTTCGCCAGGAGTTTCTAGGGGATTTCTATGCAGTGGTCGCTGACAAAGTCGTCGATCATTTTCAGCTTGTCGAGAAACTCCTTTGCATGAAAGGTTCTCCCCTGAGATGGAATCGGATAGCATCCAGTATTTTTTTGTATTCAACTTGCGCGAAGCAGGCCTTTTCGGTTTTTTTGTCGCATTTCTTCGCAGTTGCGACGATTTTGACGACAGCGCCAAAAGCGGTCAAACCAGCAATGACGCCGGGGTTGAGAGTTATTCCTCCTGCGACAGCCCCAGTCAGCACAGCCTTCCCCACAACCACATTACAAAGCAGAATTCTGCGCTGGTACATTCTGAAGAGCCTGTCGTAGCCCCAACGTTTCCTGTGGTAAAAAGCGTAAAGGTGTTGTAACATCTCGAACGTGTCCTTCGGAAGGGACGGGTCGATGTGGTTGAAGTCAAAGATGGTGACAGGGGGAGGTCGAGGTTTTCTGTTCAGCAACCGCATTGTATATTGTCAGAAAAAATTTCAGACGACAGTGTCTTAAGAAGAGCCCTGTGTACAAAGCATGGCGGCGCGCAGCTTTTTCCGCCCGTGCCACTTCGGTTTGGGATTTTTGCAAGGGCACACAAGGCGACACTTGTTTGTCAGTTGCGCTGTCCAGCAGGTCGGGATCTAATCCCAGATCTGCAGTGATTCGTCTGTTCTCTCTTGGGAGGAAATTAAAATGCAGAAATGGCTGCAGTTGTCGCGGATGTTTTTGGGGGTTTTGAAAAAGGATTGGGCGAGATAGATCACAACGCAGTTGCGGTGCCGGCCGTTTATGAAATAATTTATTATGTCGTTTTGGTTCTTTTCACAAACCAAGTCGTCAAACACGACAATTTTCTGGTTGTCGGGCGGCAGCTCTACGAGTGGAACAATATCGTCGCCATACGCTTCGATCACTTCATAACCAAACTTGGAGTTGATTCTTTCGGCGAAGTCATCCAGAAGAGCCTGGTACTTGTTCTGGTCAAGGTTCTTCGAGAAAAGAAAAACCCTGTCGAGCTCCAACAGCTGGTAAAGCATGTGCAACAGGATGTTTGTCTTGCCGGAATTCCTGGGGCCGCAGATCAGCATCCGGAAAATATCCTCGGGCAATTTGTTTTCGCAGCGCCGGGGTCATAGTTCGGAATTTTCATTATATGTATACGAGCAAAACATGTCTTTGAAGAGGCGAGAGCGGGCAGCGGCAGAAGACGCGCTGGAGACACAAGCTTTCAAATGAGACAAACTTGCAAAAGCGATGGGGGAAATCGAAGCGGAGTGGGTTTTCAAACCGATCACAAAACGGTTGACTACGAGCGCATCAATCTCTACACGCCGCTCGCGCTACCGGGAAATGCGTAACACCAACCCAAGAAGGGGCTGAAGTTCTTTTCGAGAGACCGAGATGTTGCGCACGACTGGTACAACGCTTATTTCAACGTCGAGTACCGCTTCGAAGCTCTCAACGATGGGGCCAACATTGCGAAAAACGCAGAGACGGCTCCAGTCAACGGTTCTTTCTCGCTGATCAAGACTTTAACGGTGCGATCCGCGGGAAAGAAACTTAACGAGGCGAACGGCGTCCACAAGAACATATTCATCAAAAAGCTGTTGGAGTATTCCGACGACTATTCGAGGAGCGTGGCAAAGGATGAGTTTTGGTATCTCGACACCGACAACAGTACTGTGACGAACCCTGCCACCCCCGCCACCAACAAAGGCATCGAAGCGCGACACAAACTTTCGAGGGGACCGGAACGGTGAAAACTGTGATTCCTCTGAAACACTATTCGTTCTTCGAGGAGCTGTGGTACAGGCTTCTGCCTCCAATGCAGCTTGAGTTCGACGATGCCGAGTTGATTTTCCAGAATGACAACACCGGGCGAAGAATTGTGGTCAAAAAGTTCGAATTGTGGGTTCCGAAGCTGGAAATGACACCGGAGGGACAAAAAATGATGAACGCCCAGTTACTGAAACCAACCACATGACCTTCTTGCAGGAAACCTTGGTCCCCAGCTCCGCCCGAAGAGAGGCGAGTGGCCAGTGGCAAATTTCCCCTGGCGTCAAGAATGCAAAGCTTTTCTTCATCTTCTTCCAGCAGTCGCGGAAACAAAACGCTCTGCAATACAACCCATACAGCTTTGACACGTGCGACCTCGATGGAGACGATTCTGCGAAACTGAGCACTTGCCGACTGCAGTATGGTTCGACTTTCTACCCCGAGCTCGAATACGACGGAGATGACCCGGCACGCATCCGTCGCGATTTGATTGAATTTCGCTACAGGAAGAACGACCCCAACTCTGGAACCCAAATCAGCGTGGACAACTATTCGCCTCTTTACCCTGTTGTTTACTTCGACCTCCACGCGGCCAAAGTAAACATTACGAGCGATGCGAAGAAACTAATTCTGGATTATCGGCTGAACGAGGCAGCCAATGCTCAAGATTACATTATCTTCGTAGCCATCTTGAACGAAGAAAAGGTCGTTATCAAACAGATTGGAAAAGAGGTGGTTGTGGGATAGATGCAAAAATTCTTTTCCATTGTATATTACGCCTTGTATGAGATGGCCACGACGTACTCTCCGTTTCGTTTCGCGCTATCCGATGGACAAAAACACAGCCTGCAAAAGGCTGTTGCCACGCGAACAGCTGTAACTCTGCGCGTCAAACCCGAACAAATCGGGCATGGTGATTCCCTCCTTTTGACGAGCACCCAGATAAAACGCATGCGGAAAGCCGCCAGCGAAAAGCGTAGCGCAGATTTCAAGATTTCCCAGACCCAGAAACAAAACATGGCGCAGAGTGGTGGGAATCTTTTTTCGACGGTGTTCAGTTTGGCGCGGCCGGTGCTTGTACCGGCGGCCAAATCCGCCGCCAAAGCTTTGGCGACTGCGGGGCTGAGTTTCGCCGCGGACAAAGCCTTGAAGAAGATTTTCGGGAAGGGCTACGGACTAAGGGAAGTGGAGCTTTACCGACTCACACAAATGTTGTCGCCAGACCAGAGAAAGGGAATTGAAAAGTACTTGGTTGGGAAAGGAAAGGTTCGTGGTGGAGGAACCGCGCAGTATGGTGGGTTTCTTGGAATGCTAGCTTCCATTGGCGTTCCAATCGCTATAAACCTTATGAAAAGCCTCATTGGGAAGGGAATTCAAGTGGGGCCCTTCCGCTCGAGACGCTCGCTGCCACGACTTCCACCGCCCCCTCCTTCCCAGCGGGGAGATAAAATGCAAATCAATCCTCCGTGGTTTCGCCCGCCGCCTGTTTGGGGAACGTGGCGAGATTGGGAGAAAAAAAAAAGAGATTTCGTGATATCCCACTCTCGAAAATTGATTTGACCAATTGGTGTGAATATCTCGGCATCCCGATCCGAGGGAATTTCTCCCGAGACGAACTCAAATCTCTGCACCATTCCCCTTGCATTAAGAACTTGGATGACTTTGGCGGTTTGGGAACACACTGGGTCGCTTGCTGGCATGGGAAAGATGTGGAGTATTTCGACTCTTTTGGACAGCCCCCTCCAGCAGAATGGGAAAGTGAAATGTGGAAAGGGGGGAACGAACCCTCTCTGCGCAACAACAACCAAATAAAAGCGCTTGACAGTGTGCGATGCGGATACTATTGTTTGTTGTTCCTCAACGAGCGCAGCAGGGGGAAAAGTTATCGGGATATTCTCCGAATGTTTTCCAGCAATGTGCGCGAAAACGAGAAAGTTGTGAAAAATTATTTTGAGCATATAGGGTGATGGTGGACATCTATTGTGTAAGAGACAAGCGCAAGACCCCGAATGTCCCTGGGTCGGAGAAAGAGGTTACAACGAAAAATGGGCGGAGAATGTTCAAAGCAAAATGTGCGGTCTGCGGGATAACAAAAACACGCTTCTTGCCGAAGAAGGGTAACTAGCGGGGCCCTCTCTTGCAGAGGGCTCTGGAATTGGCACAGACATTGCTGGAACTGCGATGGATTTGTTCTTGGAACATAGGGTCCCATTTCTCGCAAACAAGGGGGTGGAAATGGGTCGGTACTATGCGTCGGAGGCAATGAGAAACCCCGAGCTTCAGAGGCGGGCGATTGATTGGGCTGTGGAGAAGGGCAAGCCCGTTCTTCGAAAGGTTGGGAGCGAAGCGTTGAACCAACTTTCCACGAAAGTGCGGCCCAACATCCGTTACAAGACCGACAGACCCGATCTCGATGGGCGCGGCCTTCCTATTCCCTTCCCGTTTGTGGATTTCAAGACGTTGTGGAGTGTTGTGTCCCATCCGACCCTTTTGAAAGGCCCAGTTGTTTCTCCGGAAGAGGGGCGCGCTTCGGTGGCAGAATACAAGCGTCAGTATAAGGAGTACAAAGACAAGGGTGGAACGCGCAGCTATGGGTCTTGGATCAAGTGGAAGGAATATGGAAAGGGAGTTGTTGGTTCGGGATTGGATGACTTTGTCGACCCGCGGTTCACTCGTTTCGGGGTCTTGGTTCCGAAGTTTGCAACAGACCCGAAGTTTTTGAAAGGTTTCTCCAAAGCCGTGCCGAACCACCACGGCTTCCTGGATGTTCTCCAGAAGACGGCGCGAAACTACTATGGTTCGGGTGTGGACATCCACGCGATGATTGGGAAACTTCCCAAACCGAAGAAAGGTTGGACACTTCTGGGGCAAAACTACACCGGCCCGTACAACCCCCTCCACCAGCAGCTCGACTACGATCCAGAAACGGGGGAGATCCGGGAAATCTTTCAAAACCCGACAGGCGCAAACGGATGAAATTGCAATGCAACACGATGTGGATTACAACAGTTGTGGTAACTGGGCAAAAAAATATGGTTCGGACGAGAAAAAGTGCAATCACGCGGCCGACAGGAAAATGGTGAAAGCGCTCGATGCGGTTCCGTGAAGAGAGAGACAATGGGGGCATGCTTTGGCTCGCAATGCTATTAACACAAAGGAGACGTTGGGACTCGGGGCTACTCACTCAGCCAAACGTTAATGGTATCCAAACGTCCGATGGTATTTGACAATTTCCGTGGAATTTCTTCTGTCGCTTTCCGGGTGAGAGACCAAAGTTCGTCTAATATCTCCAAAAAGGCTCCCTTATCTTTTTTCGTTTCCTCGACAAATTTGTCTTCAAACAAACAACCTTGATAAAAACTTTCCACAATGTGAGAACGGCTTCCACTTCTTTTCCCACAAACGTTGGGCGCAAAAGGTGAAGATCGGAAATGGTTGCGTCGAAAGTTTAGATCAAATCACCAACTATTTCTTCGGCTTTGGCCTGCGAAATCTGGGTTGCCATTGAATGTGTGGCTCCTTTTCTTCAAATGGGCGTACCTTGTGCAAACATTTCGTTCACAACACGATTTATTTCTTGTTTCACCTCGCGAACGATTGGGTGTACAAGTTTGTCTTGCACGAAATGGAAAACGATTACCAACGAGGCAATCATTTCTTCAAAGAAAAAACATTTGTTCAAATGCCCGACAATGCGGTCAATAACACAAACAGTTTAATTTGTTAATACTTTTGTCCAATAGCCACTAACACTTTCATCAAATTCTTCCATAAATTTTTCCCCCAACACACATTTTAACGCGCCTAAAACATTTTTTACAGAAATCAGTCATCATACAGTTTTCTTTCTCAAATTTGCAAATTTTACAGACGGTGGTTTTCACAATTCTATTACAGTGTTCGCAATAATCAAGCTCAAATAAACTCGCGTGGACCTCGGCCCAGCCAAGTTCTTTTCTTTCATAAAGCTTTTTGACAACAAGCTGTCGCAAAATTCTCTCCCTTAACTCGGGTGGAAGTGCAGTGATATCCTCAACAAGCAATTCATTTGTGGTTGCCATGTACCCAAGAATGTTCTTCAATTGGGTGTACCAATTAAATATGTGTGACAAAGTAAACAAGATGATGGATTTTCTGTGGAGACTTCCGTGGGAATTGAAGGAAAAACATTTAAATTTCTTTGTTGCTTTTAAGTTGGAAGAAAGGGAGAGTATTGGGTGGAATCAGCAACATGTACAAAATATCAAACAAACTGGCGCGCAAAAAACGTCAAAATTTTTGAAAGTCGCTGAAAGTTGTTCTTGTTTAGATTGTCAGTGGAAATTTTAAAGAAAAACCCATGTCGCACTTAAATCAATCACAACCAAGACAGGCTTTATCTTCGTGTTCGAGGAAAGAGGCAGGGTATTTGATTCTTCTAACTTGTCCGTCTCGAATTCTAAAGCATCCCAGTCGGGTTCGTTTGAATCTTCTTCCTCCTCCGCGGTGTCTTATGCGTAATTAACATAAGCATTGAACAACTCGTAAAAAGCGGGCATTGCGCGCTTGACGACCCAATCGGGGGAGGTGTATCCGATTGCGTGGGTGTCTTCGAGCTCTTCCATAAAAACGAGCAATGCCTCTTGCATTTGCGCGGGCAAAGAGTTCCACAGCTGTTGTGCTCTGGTGTTATCCATGTGTCACAAATGATACCCATGTGTCGCGCTTGTTCAACAGGGCGCTCTCTTCCCCCGCGCCGCTTTTGGTGTGCGGAGGGGACCCTTTGACTACCTTTCTTTAAATGGGGGTGTTTTTGCACTAGTAGTATGTCCGGTGATCGACAAATATACCACCAGTCTCTGGGAGTTTTATTTCCCCCAACAAACCTCTCACCATTAACTTCTTCGATCTTCGCCCCGCTCAGAAGTTAACGGTGAGACTTCTGAGCGGGGCGAAGAAGTTAATGGTGAGAGGTTTGTTGGGGGGAAATAAAACTCCCAGAGACTGGTGGTATTTGTCGATCACCGGACATACTACTGATACTAATAATGGCCTTTATATTAAAGGTTTAAAACAGACGTTAAAACTTCTATTAGCGTACGTAAACGAAGCGTTTGCGAATTCCAACAAATGAGCCTGAAAATTGGGCGATAAACCGCAATAAACCGGCTGGATAAACTGCGAGGAGACGTCAAAAATTTGCATACCACGAAAACATCACATATGGTGACGCAACGCACATTTTGTGAGCCGAAGTTTGTTCAAAATTATTTTGCTCGAAGTACAGCAGCTCAAAACGAAGACGAAATAAATGACCTATATTTTTAGAGGCTGTCGAAGATTCAAAATCTTTTGACCAACAAAATCATCGGAGGCCCATTCAACGGGAAATGATAACGGTATCTTTCTTTGTCGCCGCGTTGCGCTTGATTGAACATATCACACCACGATCATTTGCTGCCTTTTTCGCGCAGCTAGCGTAAAACTTTGTTATCTTTGCATTTTTACACAGCAACCACGAATAGTCTTTGAGCTTTTGAGGATTCCTAATACGGGTGTCTGGATCATTCTCACATGCCGTCTCTACGCTCGGGAATACGCTATTCCTATCAGATAAAATAGTTTTCCTGGCACACGAAACACAAGCTCGTCTTTCGACACTTAAAGGCCACCTAACACCAGTTTTTTTTTTCACTAAAATAAATATTTGCGCTTGTTTCAAACGTATTGTCCTTTTTTTTTTCACCAAATCTGGTACACTGGTAAATTTCGAAAAAAATCTCTGATCAGATAACGCTAGGTTGCAAACAGCTTGTTCTGCCTGACTCGAGTGACGCCGCTTAAACAACAAACAACTGACATCCCTTTCTTGTGAAAATGAAAAAGCTTCAGCAGTCGCCACATGCAGTCCTTGGCTGTCTATTTTTTACGTTAGGTACGGGTTAGTACCAGAACATGTTGTTTTTGTACCCTCACAAGTCTTAACAACAGGGGCGCTTTCCATTGGAATGGAAAAATAGGGGAGAATTTTCGGTTAAAAGGAACAGGACAAATTCTTCTCAATCAAAACGGAACGGGACAAGCGTCTTCCTTTTGCACTGAGTCACTCTTTGAGAGACTGGGTATTAACCAAAACACCACCAAACCGCGCGTTAATTCTTCAAGGAGCATGGAACAAGTGGGACGCCGCAGATGGTACAGGATTTTTCGGTCATTCCGGTAAAACCGAGAAAAGAGGAATACCTCAGAAGGTATTCCTTTTTTTTCCGAAAAAATTCCATTGGAAAAGTCTGTTCCATTTGGAACAACCGGAACGACCGGTTTTTCCATGCAATAGGAAAGCGCTCCAGGTCTCAAATTCTCCGACCTCTGTGCCTTAAGTCCGGTCCAAAAGTCATTACTTCGCGGTTGATTAGCCTAATCCCCATGTAAACATGGCGAAGGCTGAAGTTGAGACATCAGGGACGGTACGTATTATCGCTTTCTCATCTCTGCTTTCCCTCCGTGCCTCAGGTGTTTAAATCTCCTGATTCTAACTAAAACTGCTTTTTAGCTCTTGGGTAGTTTTTAGGGCACTGAATACTCGCAGATTGAAAGCAGTGTACCGTCCACAATGGACCAGTTGCACTCGCTATACTGTGTACACCAAGAAAACACATCAGCTCGTAGAAGGCAATAAATTCAATTGGCTAGACCCTAAAATCCCCCGGCAAGTTTCCACACAGCCCCATGGATTAAATGTGTATGCATTTTGTGACTCAAACTCTGTTCATGCTAGTCGTTTTTGGAACAGGGTTAGTATGACAGGAATGTCGGTCGCCTCGCCCACAAGTTAACTCGCCTACACTGAAGTTAACTCGCCTACAGGTTTCAAGTTATTGAAAATTGAAAAGGTGTGATTTTTTTCGAGCCACTTTAGTAAAGGATTGTATTCGCGGTCTCAGTGTCGGTGAAAGTGGCGGTTATGTTGGGCTAATCATTTATTTGGACACGCGTCTATTCATACCCTTTGTTGCTATTTAAAACGAAAAAACGACGGCGTTGTGATTACTTTGCACCTCATGCTAATTTCGGTTTGGCAATCAAAATCTATTGAAAATTCAAAAGGTCATTCATACAAGTAAAAAGCATGTAGTAGTAGTAGTAGTAGTAGTAGTAGTAGTAGTAGTAGTAGTAGTAGTAGTAGTAGTAGTAGCAGAACCTCTATTTATTAAATCGTTCAGTCATATGACATAACTGTCATCAAGGGATGCCCTGCTTATATAAAATCTTACAAAATTACAAACTATTAGAAATAAAGTATAAAGTGCTTGCATCTTTGTATGTAAAAAGTTACAAATAACGATTAAAACTTAACACAACCATTATAATAAAAGGCGAATGTTTGCCGATTCTGTGCGGACACAAGGTAAGTGCAGCAGGTTACTTTGCCTGGTTTTCCTATGCACTATGTCCCTATTTGATTCCGTTTTTGTTTTTAACTTGTTAAAAAACATGTCGTGACATGTATACCGGGATCATCAAAGTGTATTTGAAAAGACGAAGGTTGTGATTTCTTTTTATCGAGCAGGGAGTTACTCTTGAACCATACGCGAATGCTTTATCACTTCTTTAAGTAAAAGTTATACTAACGGTCTCATAATTTGCCGCGCACCTTGAGACATGATTCTCATTTGTCTCATGCCTTGAGACATAAAGTCAATAACCAGCAAAGTCGTGCGCTAGCATGCAGATCTCTTCCCAATCCCCGCGCGTTCGTATCAGTCGATAAAACAACAAACACAACTCGTACCTTTCAAGTAAAATGTTAAGTACACAATTTCGTAGCAATCATTAATGCTTTATTTTCAAACATTAAGAGTAACTTCAAATGTGTAGGCGAGTTATCCTGTAGGCGAGTTAACTTGTGGGCGAGGCGACCGGTTTCCGTATGACAGTGATGCACGTATAATTAATGTTAGGACAATGCGGAAATCTTTCTTGCGCCACCAACCCCCCAACCCCGACTTATTTGCATTTTACTGAATAAGAACGGTTTCTTAAATTCATTTAACAGTTCTAGATCTGTTGGATATGTTTGTTAATGAGTGATTACCCAGCGATTAATGCTCATGGTTATATATCATGCCTGCCAACCTCCCTTTACAAGGTCGGCCCACCTGACCCTGGGTAGGGGAATTTTGTAGTATCCTTCACAAAGGGCCACTTAAAAATACCTGCTTAGCGCTTATATTTCAACAAATTTGTTTCACTATTCAAGACTATAAAAAATACTGTTTAAATACTTTGAAAAGGGTGGTTTATTTTCATTGGAAAAAAAAACCTGCAGTTTCTTTTGTATATCAGGGCTGTCACCAATTTTTGATGTTTGCGGGATAGGCAAAAAGTAGCCGGTGAATCCAGCTGTTGTCTTATAGTCTATGTGCTGTTTTTCTATGAAAGTAGCCAGGGAATCCAGCTGTTGTCTTATAGTCCATATGCTGTTTTTCTATAAAAGTAGCCGGTGAATCCAGCTGTTGTCTTATAGTCAATATGCTGTTTTTCTATGAAAGTAGCCGGTGAATCCAACTGTTGTCTTATAGTCAATATGCTGTTTTTCTATGAAAGTAACCGGGGAATCCAGCTGTTGTCTTATAGTCAATATGCTGTTTTTCTACGAAAGTAGCCAGGGAATCCAACTGTTGTCTTATAGTCAATATGCTGTTTTTCTATGAAAGTAGCCAGTGAATCCAACTGTTGTCTTATAGTCAATATGCTGTTTTTCTATGAAAGTAACCAGTGAATCCAGCTGTTGTCTTATAGCCAATATGCTGTTTTTCTATGAAAGTAGCCAGTGAATCCAACTGTTGTCTTATAGCTACTATGGGTCTCATAGCAGGGTAAAATAATTGCTCTGTTTATAGGTAATTGCATGGGGCCGAGTAAAATTAAGGAATTATATCATGCACATTTTCAAGGGTTGCTGAAATTCACAACGAGGGGACTTTCAGCAACTTCTGAAAACGCAAGTGATATTAGTCCTTAATTTTATGAGGACTTGTTGCGATTACTGTTAATAACATAAGGGCAAAATTTTCTTAACACTGTTGAAGCATGTCAAAAAAAAATTAGCCAAGCAGAGTCAAAACACTTTTTTACTCAAAAACAAAACAAACAAACCATTTAAGTACTTCTTTGCATCCAAAACGAGTATAGATTATTGTTATTTACATTCAGTTGAGATAAAAATACGACTTTCATCCCTGAACAAAAGTAACAATGATTAAACCAAATGTTAAGCTTCAATTTATTTAATTCAATTGTGCTGTAGAGGTTTCTACCACTTGAAAATATACATTCACTTAAGAAAAAACACGCATCCGTAAAAATGGCAATTTGGTTTGCCCAAAGAAAGAACTTCTACTCGTTAATGTTGGTGAACTGTTCTGTGACCTTTTTTAGGTGAGCTGCAATATGCCGTGGTAAAGTGAAAGTCCTTGATGCATTGAATCATTTGTTTTTCAATCACATCATCCTGCTACACCTCCAGTCGATCAAAGTTTTAAGCTTTTCCTGAGAACAATCATTTGCTCTTCCTTTTATCGCTCAAAAATTAACCTTCTGGAGTATCTTTTAAGTTAGTTATTGATTTTTATGCTCAGATGTGAAAGTTGACCTCAAACTGGATACCGAAGAGACATGTGAGAAGCTGGCTAGATCTCCTACCAGGCTCATATCACTAATCCCTCCTACCTCTTTATAGGACATTTGTCACTTTAATGGGAATCTTAAATTAAAGTACAGATCTAGCATTGATTCTTGTGGAGATGGTATTTTTTAAAACACAACTTTTGTAACCATGAAAAGTATGATGGTAAGTGTCATTGTGCACCCTATTCTGCTATGCAACACCTGGCGTAAAAAGGAGTGATGATGTTGACGACGATGGTGATGATGATGATGAATCATAGCACATGGGTTGCTGGGCCCAGTATCAAATGGCACATTGGAATGACAAATCCAAAATGACAAGGAACAACAACAACAACAACAACAATCTTTATTTTCGTGCCCGGAAATTACACAGTGTAGACAAATACAAGAGATAAAAAATTACAATAGAAAAGAGCACAGCCACTTAGAAATAGCAAAGCTAATCGAGCTAAGAGGCTGGGCCAAGCGGAAAAAAATTTGCTAATACACTTACTGAACATAGAGCAATAGACAGGATTACGTTTACACACACACACGTACACACAAATAACAATAGACAAGGGGATGTGTACACACGAGAACTGGAAAATAAAGTACATCAATGAACCAGTCAGTAGTTGGAGATAAGTGATTCTTTTATGCTGATCTTAAAACAAGTACAACTTTTAGATTTTAGTGAGTCTTCAATGGAATTCCAGACTTTAACTCCAGAGAAACGAATGTTAAATTTGCCATAATTGGTCCTCGCTTTGGGCAGATAGTATGAAATCTTACTTGCCAGTCTGGTTTGATATTGATGCACTTTGTTGATACTCATAAAGAAATCGTTAAAAATTAAGGGCAGTCTGTTGGAGTAATAGTCATACATGAATAAAGCACAATACAAGTATAATAAGTCACTTAGTTTAAGTAGTTTTAATTTCCGAAAGAGTGGACTAGAGTGGCAATTATATTCTGAGAATGTTATTATTCTGACGGCTCTTTTTTGCAAGGTGATAAGAGGTAAGAGAGTTGTTTGATATGTAGTCCCCCAGGTTATTAGACTATAAGTCAGGAAAGGATATATAAGTGAGTAATACAGCTGTACAAGGACCACGTCGGTCACAGAATACCTTATCTTAGATAGTATGCCAATACATCTCTTAATCTTTTTTGAAATATGTAAAATGTGATACTTCCAACTGAGATGTGAACCAATGATGAGACCCAAGTACTTAATAAATTTCTCTTGTGCAATCTCCCTATTATCAATTGTCAATTTGACTAAGTGACCTTTGACCTTTTGAGGGGGATGGAAAATAATGAAATTTGTCTTATCTATATTTAATGAAACCTTATTCGCCGTAAGCCAGTCAGAGACCATTTTCAGATTATAATTAACAATGGACTCGAGTTCTGCTAACTTAGAATTAGGGTAAAATAGATTTGTATCATCTGCGAAAATGTGAAAGTCAAAGACATTGCTGCACTTACTGAAATCATTGATATATAGGAGAAATAGAAGAGGGCCTAGCACAGAACCCTGTGGGACACCATGAGTAATTAGGGTGTCTTCTGATTTAATACTACCTATAGTAACATACTGCCTCCTATTGCTTAAATAGGAAGCAAACCAGTCATTAGCAATACCACGGATTCCATAGTGGCTTAATTTCTTTAGTAATATGTTATGATCAACAGTATCAAAAGCCTTAGAGAAATCAAGAAAAATTCCACAGGAAAATAGGCCATCTTCAATTGCTCTCTGAATTTTGTCTGTAATTAAAAGAGTTGCATGAAGAGTGGAATGATTTCTCCTAAAGCCAAATTGTTTGTCATATAGAACATTATATTTTTCAATAAAAGTGATAAGTCTATTATACACAAGCTTCTCCAGGATTTTATTGAAAATGGAGAGCAATGAAATAGGTCGGTAGTTATTCATGCAAGTGACTGAGTCCTTTTTATGAACTGGAATAACATTAGCTAACTTAAATTGGTCAGGCACACACCCACTACTAAACGAAATATTAAAAATAAACTCCAAGGGGAATGATATGCAGGTTTTTAATAGCTTTAGCAGGCATACAGGAATGCTAAAAGGACCAGAAGCCTTGGACGAGTTCAGGCTAGAAATTATCTCTTCTATCTCTGCTGCAGAAGCAGGAAAAAAGGATAAAACTATTTGCCAGCGAAGGACCAAGGAAGTCTAGGGATCAATATCAACTTGAGGAATGTCTTCTGCTAATTTACTGCCAATTTGAGAAAAATGATCATTAAAAGCTGAGGCAATAGCCTTAGAATCAGTAATGACATTGTTACCAACAACAATTTTAGAGGGAGAGCTGAATCCATTTGGTTTGAGAGTAATTAATTCTTTAATGCCTGCCCCCTATTAGCAATGAAGTAATTATGGTAGTAATTCTTTTTGCTGGCTTTAAGCAATTCGGTAATCTTGTTCCGATAAAACTTATATTTAGTTAAGAAATATATATTCCTAGATTCTAGGAAACGCTTATAAAACTTTTCCTTCAGCCTAATTGATGTTTGGATGCCTGGTGTGACCCAGGGCTTGGATAATGACTTGATTTCTTTGCGAGTAAGTTTACGAAGAGGTGCGTGCTTATAGACCAGATTAGAAATACAGAGATAGAAATTCTGAAAAATAGTGTTAACATCAAGCACTCCAGATTCACTAGCTAGTACCTCCTCCCAGTTCACCTTGCTGACCTCAGATATGAGCAATTCATTATCAAGCCCTGAGTAGTCCCTTTTGTACATCTTAAAATTTTTTGGAGGATTGGATAACTTTGTGATAATCAGAAAATTAGGCAAGTGATCTGTTATCCCACAGACAATATTACCACTAATAGCATAATGCTCCAGTGAATTAAAAAATATATTATCAATCAAGGTTGCAGAATGATAAGTTATTCTAGTAGGTTTCAGAATTTGTGGATGAAATGCATAGGATCATAGAGTATTTACGAAATCTTCTGTTTCAGAATGAGAATCATAGTTCAAAAGATTAATATTAAAATCGCCCATCAGAAGACAAAATTTACCTTCATTATTTACTTTCTCAGTCGCCTTATATAAAAAGTCAGCAGCTTTGGTAATATTTTGATCAGGATGCCTATATATTAATCCACAGACAATATTATGCTGGTGTGGGACCTCAATTTCAATCCAAATGGACTCAAATTCTGGATTAGACGTGCAAAAGTCATCACGTTTTATATATGAAAGGTTATCTTTAATGTAGAAACCAACACCACCAGCATTAGACATAGATGGTTGAGACAAAAAAGAGTAACCAGGAAGATTAGTATTTAAAAAAGGATCAATTCCAGCTTTGATTTTAGTTTCGGAAAGAGCAATAACAGAAAAAGAATATTTCATGTCACATAACATATGATAGAAATCATCAAAGTTTGCTGAGAGACTTCTTATATTAAAATGCAAGGCAGAAAATGTCCTATCAGAGATAGTTGATCGAATATCTTCATTAGAGTGAAACTCATGAGTTGAATAATAACCAAAATTAGTCACAGAGGGTAAATTCAAATCAATATCAATGCTAGATAAATTAGGGCTATTATTAATACATGTAGATAGATCAAAACATGGTAAGGACTCTAGATTCAATCTGGAGATTTTATCAGAGCAGAGACAATCTGTGTTGGAATTATAGACCAAGAGCTCAGTCAGCTCATGGTCTTCTACAGAGTTAAACGAAAAAATTTCTTGACGACAATGCAGGCAGAGCCACAAGTCATGAGTTGTAGTGAAATAATTGAACTCTTTAACAGATAAGGCAGAACATTTAAAGTGAAACCACCAGAGGCAAGAATGACACTGGATGCCTCTACAATTCTCTTTCACAGGCCTCATACAGTTCCTACACTTAGACATTGTCATTCAATGTAGTTATAAGAATTAGTGGATAACTAGTAACAGTGTAGGAGAGAACTTAATGCACTTAGCTGGATCCGCATGATCAACCTTGGTCATCTTGCCGTGCTGGACGATGTGAAGGAGAAGCTTGCACTCGGCCACCAGTTTGAAAGGATGTAGATGGTAAATTTTTTGCAAAAAGGTTGAGATATTCCAGTCTCCTTTGTAACCTCATGTCATTCTTGTTCATGTCAATAATCAGAACGTTGCAAGAGGAAAATGCAGGCATACACGTGGTATGATGTCATAACCAGCCTCTACTGAAAACTAAACAGGTTTAGTTTCAAAAGAAACTGTGGTGCTGAGCAGGTGGGGAAGTGAATCAATGTTGGTTTTATCATTACCGAGTCTGGCTACTTGTAGGGAGGTTGAGGAGTATTGACATTTTGAGTGTAAGCCCTCCATGTGTGTGTGTTTGTGTGTGTGTGTGTGGGGGGGGGGGATGTTCGTGCATGAATTTGTTTTTGAAGCCCACTTGTCTGTAGGATGTTTTTTTCTCCTCTGCATGAACTGTTTTAGGTAACAGCACTTGTAGGATTTTTTTTAGACAAGTTTCCCTTGCAAGAATAATTTTTTGGGAATTGTCACCCCCCTCCCCCTTCCGGTTTTTTCTAATGGTCCGTCCCTTAGGTTTACCAATTCAACCACGCATGGGCACATTCTGTGCATCAGGGTAACATTTCTGGTACCAGTCACTTTGCAAAATGATGTGTGCAAATTATAGATGTAAATCATCATCATCATAATCGTCATTATTATTATTATTATTATTATTATTAGATGTGATAGGAAGAGCTGGTATATAAGGAGTCCTTGAAATGGCTGCATGGAGGGGAGAAGAGAATAAAATTGTAAAATAACAACATAGCACGTTGATCATCAAACCCTGCCTAATGAAAGTATTGACCATTTTAGCTGTTAGCTGTAGTAGGGAGAGTTCATTCTTGACATGGGCGGATGGTGGAGTAATTTTGCTTGGTCCTCGCGTATCTTTTAGTTTTTGCATCACCCCATCTCTTGCGAAAACGGGGTTAAAATTCTACGTGACGTTTGTAAAAGTTTACTCACTTTATTCAGCTTAAGCAAGCCCCTCACCAATTTAATATTCGCTATTCCATTTGAATCTCCCTTCCGTTGAAACCCGGTTGGGGGCACTCTCGTAATTGGCCTAATGTATATGCTGCCCAACGGGGTATGGTTTTCTGGGTCTTGAATCTTAAGCAGTGTATGCAATTTCACTATTTAGCATCTTGAACAGGGTGTCTTTCTGGACTGGAAGCCTTGAACGGGGTGTGAACGCTGGCGGTGCTCGGTCTACATGTCTGGTAGCAACATTTTTAATCTAATAATTGTATGATGTCATTTAAAAAAACTTGCTGTATGTGAAATGAAAACCAGACAGTCAAAAAACGCAGAGCACAATCTTAATCAGGGTCACCAAAACAGTCTCTTTTCTTAAACAGGGTAGCGAAATGATCAGGGTCAGGGTTCAGTTGAAGTCCTCGGCGGCAGACCCCATCCAAACTTCCCTTAAGTGCTACCCCACCCGGGGTTGACACCCAAATTTAGTGGTGGTGTTTTTCATTTCCTAACAGATTCCTACACAGCATAGCTATGATGAAAAATCACAAATATGGCTTCAACCATTTTCAGCTTTTATCAATTGCATGTTCCCAGTGGAATATGTGTATGGCGATTGGATGGGTTGGAGGGCCAACAGCACAGCAAAGCGTGCAGATCCAGAATCCCTGACAAGTCCGAGTGAACGCGATAAGGAAGCTGGAAGTCAAGTAGAGGGATTTTGTATCCCTCAGTTTATGCTCCGAAAAAGCGATGTAGACCGCGTCGCTGTATTTGATGTTCACGAACATTGGCAGCCTGATTTTGATGGGGTGACAGTGGATAAGCCTTTTACTGAAAACGATGAAACAAGAACCATTCCTATATTCACTGTTGAGCATGCGGAAAACGACCCAAGGTACACAAAACTGAGGCTGACCAACGAATGGAAAGAACATCGTCCTCGGTACAAGAATGTAATCTCCTTCATCACGCGTTTCTCCTACCTACAGCAGGTCATCCTTTGGAAGGCCGTGAAGAAAAGTCCTTCGGCGTCGAGGGAGAGGAGGTTCGAAAATGGTCGTTCGCTCTCCATGGTCCTGTGCGTAAACTTCAGTCTGGTGGCTTTCCAAATCACGAAGAGGATCAAACTGGGGTTTTTGAGTATCCAGAGGCCTGGCCAAAACCAGCAATGGAATGGTTGGTCAGACCGCGCCCAAGTGGTTGGCCTTTATCTGATCTGGTCGAGAAAATATTCCATTCTAGTTGTCATTTGGCACCCGTTGGCAGAGGAAAGCGCCTCGATGAGCCTGTGAATGTAGCTAATTATTGCCAAAATCCTGAAATAACACTGGCTACATCCACAATGCCTGTGACTGGAAGGAACACCGAAGGAGTATGGGCAATGGAAGAAACCGAATGGAGAACGTCATTTTCACTGGCGGAAAACCAGCTTGGGGAAAGCGTTTCTCCTGAGCAGCGAAGATTTCTGGAAAGAGGACAACTCTTCCAGCTGTCTTCTGTTTATGCTGGACCGCCTCCAAGAGTGCCTAGAGGTGCATCACTTGCCACATTACATCATGCCGCAGAGCAACCTACTGATGTACGAAGATCCGGCGAAATTAGACGAAGCTGCCATTGTCGTTGCTGAGGTTAGAAAAAATATTTTGCCAAAGACGTTTGGTACACTGAGAAGGCTTCAGTCACTGACTTATCAGTCGCAAATATATCTTCAAAATCTTGGTTCGCATCTAGAAGGTGATCTCTTGAGAATTCAAGACAAGAATCTCCCAAAGGAAGGTCACACAGAGTTGCTGAGGGCTGTGTACTCAATTTTGGTGGGTGAGTGTAAGGATGTCATAGCAAGCCTACACAGAATCACCACACAAGAGCGCGAGAAGACTGAAAAACTGATTAACGTTAGTTTGTATTGTTACCAATCAGTCCTTGCGAGGGATCTGTGCAAATTGTGGTTTCTCAACGATGGCAGAAGCAACGACACGAAACTATTGGATGAAGATGGATTCAAGGTATTCGTCAAAGAAGAAGTTGCGGATCTTTGTCTTGACGAAGATTTTCTGTCGGTGGCATTCGTCTTCTTCGACCATACCAGGAGAGGAGTTGAGTCCTCCCTAGCAATTCCCACTACAGGGCGCATGGGGCTTCTGAGAGAAGAGCAGATGAAAATAGCTCAAGAAGGAGTGGAAGCAGCCAAAGCTCCATTGAAGGGAGTGATGGATTGGCTGAAGAGAAGTGATCTGAAAACAATTGAAGAGAAAACGACCAAGGTTGTTCAAAAAATGGCCGAAAGCACTCTTGTTACTGAAGAAGACATGAAAAGGTTAATGGATGTGGAACTCGCGTCGCTGTTTCAAGAGAAAATGAAGGGAAGCAAATGAATAAAACTTGAATGGTCAAATTTAAAGAGACAAAACTGAGAAACTTTGAAACATAAATGAGGATTGAAAAGACCAATTAGCCATTGCTTAGACGATCTTACGAGTTTTTTTTTTTTAACTGATTTTAAATGGTTCTCTCCTCCTACTGGCCAACTGTATACTCAGTAGTTTTCAGTCCAGAAGTCAAAGCTGGCGTCGCTTAAGACTTTAGACGTGTGACTGCTAGCCTGTATTCAACCTAGAATACCGTTGACTGCATTAGTTATGTGCCAAGTCACGATGACTTTCGTGGTCGGCCTTGTTTTAGTTATAATGTGAAATGCAGTAAAGATAGTTTTTAACCCCGTCAGATATGACCAAATGAAACGGGATGTAGTGAACAATTAAGTGGGAACAGTCGTACCGTCGTCCTACCGTCACCACCGCGGTACCGATATTGGGTTACAGAAGATGGAGGACGACATTTTGGATGACAAGTGAGTAAGTTAATTGGTGTTCCTTGATCTTAAAGTGGCCTTTGGCATGGTGGATCAAGATGTCCCTTTGCAACGCCTTCAGTTTGATTTTGCCAGTGGAAGAACCGTACTGTCCACAAGATCTCGGCGCATGGGGACCTTTCAGATTACTTAACTTTGCCTTTGCCTGCTTCAAACTCACCGTCACGCCAATGGCACCAAGTTGTACCTTGCTTTCGGTCCAAGGAGTGATTCTGACGAGACGGTGGCAACCTCGCTGGTTGCTGTCATTAGACTGGTAGCAGTCCCTTTTTGGATAGTTCAAGCGCAATCTGATCCATGGATAGCGCGGCGAGCAACACTGCGGTGAGACTGGGGCGAGGAGAAAAAAGTGAAAAGAGACTGGTGAGAGGCGCGAGAAAAAGGGACTGCAGTCGTAGCTGTGACCGATGCGTTGTATCAGCCACAGAAAATGCTGGCAATAGGCGCCGTCGAGCAGGTTTGAAGTGTAATTACCTTTTTGACACGGGATGTCAGTCGTATCTTCGATGTCATATGTTTTCGACTGTTTAGGCGTTTCAGTCGGCGGATTACTTTCTTCAGGCAAAGATGTCCTGGCCTACGGTTTCTCGTGTTTAATGTAGAGATGAATCGGGCGCCATTCGAGGCGCATTTCAACGCCGCATCATTGGTTATGAATTGTGGGCGGAGTTTCCGGCTGAAAGCGTCGTTTATAGCTACGACTACAGTCCCATTCTTTTCTCCCACCTCTCCTTCAGTCTCTCGTTGGAGGCACATTCACTTCAGGCTTCACCAGTCTCTTCACGCTATAGGCGTGAGCTCCCCACTAACCAGAAAGGGACTGTTAGCAGTCTATACTGTCATAGAATCTCTGCATGGCGGACTTCGGAAGTTCGATGCGCTCTGACAGGGAGGGAGGGGGGTTTTAGCCTCCCACTTTTCAACAGTAACAAGCAAGTAATGCTTAAAAACAATCGAAGTTACTTTTGTATTTCACGTTTTACCTAAGACTGATTATTTTTGTTTTAAAACACCGCTGTTTTGTTGCTGAAAGTATGTAAGTTCCACCACACCCTGTTAGTTTTAAATGCTTTTCCAGCCATTTCAGAGGACTTAAAACATTTTCTGCTCAAGAAAATTAAGGCATGGACCTTCTTTCAAATTCCTCTAAAAATAGATAGGGTGGTCTACATTTTGAGGATTAAAATATCTAACAGTATAACTTGGAGAAATTGTAAAAAAATTGTTAAATTGCGTGCAAATTAGGTCACGTGACCTAATACGGCCACTTCACACGAAAAAAAATTCATTGAGAAATGGCACCAGTTTATAACAACAGTCATTTAAAGAAATTGCTACGAAATATCTGCCTGAGTAAACGGCAAAACATCTGTGCCCGGGCTTTGTTCAATATTTTATTGACAGTGTAAATAAACGACAATTTGAACTAGTAACCAGTCCCCTTGACAAACAAATTTCACATTTCTTGCTATTTTAGAAAATTAACTTGAAAGGCCCAGCCACAGAAATGAAGTATATGCAACAGTGAACAGTATAACACCAATCGCAGCCTCGAGAAAGTTTAAAGTTGTGCCATTTTGTCAAATAGAATTTCGAGCTAAAATAGCCTTAATAGGTCACGTGACAATACATGACGTCAAATAACAGTCAAAGTTATTGAACTTATTGTGAAGACGTTTGTCCTAAGGTTGTTTTGTATCATATTGAGAACTTAAAAAGTTAGACCACCTCCCTGTTTTTTTGGGGGGGAGGCCCATACCTTAAAGTGCACCTAAACCTATTTTTTTTTCGCTAAAATAAATGTTTGCACCAGTTTGAATCGCATTGCGCCTTTCTTACGAAATATTGACTGGCTATTTTGACTTTTCCAGGGAGTTACAGTTACAAAATCTCGACATCGTCTGTCCCACGACCGAGTCAGAAGGGGCTTGGGTCTATTCTCGATTTGACGTCACAAACTGATTACATTGCAGTAAGTCTTTGTAAACATGCATGCAAAACAGTTTGTGACGTCAAATCGAGAATAGACCCAAGCTCCTTCCAACTCGGTCGTGGGGCCAGATTTTGCAATTTTAACATCCAATAAAAGTCAAAATAACTAGTCAAGATTTGGTAAAAAAGGCGCAATTCGTTTCAAACAGGTGCAAAGATTTATTTTCGCGAAAAAAATTTTGGGGTTTAGGTGCACTTTAATTGTCTTGAGTGGGCGAGCATGTCCCCGGACCCCCCTAGTGGACTCACGCTAACGCGTTCGAAGTGAGCCCCCAACCCCAGTTGCAAATTAGCTGCGCGGGCCCTGTCTGATAAACTGAAATGAAACAAGAATGAGACAGAGTTCCTCAATTATTTTTACTTGACATGCTTGAAATCGTTAACATTACTTATTTGTCCATTGGCGATCTCCGGGTAACTCCACTGATCGAGGTCTGGAACCTGGTATCTTGGTTTGACGCTAGAGTAAAGGCCCGGACAAACGGCTTCAAGATTTGCTTCAGCAACATCCATTCGATTTTGTTGCACCCTGTTGAACGATATTGACTGAATGAGGTTGAACGCAGGGGGTGGCAAACGGTACACATCACCAAGAGGCCAGGTATTCAGTCCGCGGTTGTTACTATGGATACGTCTTTGAAAGCCCGGTTAGTGTGCACACGTATACCTAACAATACGGAGCTTTAGCAACGACGACGGCAACGGCAACGAGAACGCCACAAAACAATAGCCTTAATGAGCAAAAACAATGGCTCTGCACGTGCGTTTCCCATTTTGGTACATTTCTTTCCCGTGCTCAGCAAAACAACAACGTGAAATGACCAAATTTTAGGTTTTCTCGAGAACGCGAACGTGTGACTGTAAAGTTTTCTTTCTTTTTCCTTACTTTAACGGCGTTCATGACAATTTAGTTCCTGAATAGTTCGCCAGTATTTTCCAAGTTAAAAAAATTGGAATAATAGCGAAAGCGTTACAAAAACGAGAAGTTCTATTTTGAAGTGACGTTTTCATTGCCGTCGCCGTCGTCGTTGCTAAAGCTCCCTAATGTTGAAAGCAGATGGCAAACGGCTTCAACATCGTTCAACATTCGCGGTAACAAAAGAAATGTTGAATGGGTGTTGAAGCAACGTTTAAACTCTTTTAAACTCATTCAAAATCGATTCGACTTCTAACACGGTGGAAAGGGGAGTGGCAAACTGTTTCGACATTGCAGTTCAACAAATGTTGAAGCCGTTTGCCCAGGCCTTAAGGGCACATGTTTTTGGGACTATTCTGGTTATACACAGTCCGGTCCAGAAGTGAAAGAAGGCTTCCGCATATGTGACAAACATGCTGAAAACGGAGTACTCTTAGCGGAGAACAGATCTAAGACCGAGCACGCAGAATGGTCTGGGACCGAATGTCTGATCCTGAATTTCTAATTTTATAATTTTTAATAAATTTTCAACACTTCCTTATAATGTCAAAATATTTAATAGAGATTACTCAGAATTTGATCAGCAGGCCTTAATCAGTGAGATTCAATTAATTGACTGGGAAACTGTTTTCGTATCCAATGCTAGTGCATGCAATATGTTCAAATCATTTTACTCAAAAATTTCTAGCATAATAGACAAACATATACCAGTCAAACAACTATCTAGGAGGGAAATGAAGCTTAAATCAAAACCATGGATATCTAATGCTCTACGAAAGTCTATTCAGATTACAAATCATTATTACAAGAAATACCTAAAGGCAAAATCTACCTATTACCGTACAAAATTTAAGCTATACAGGAACAGATTAAACCACCTTCTAAAAATAAGCAAAAACAACATTACAATAATTTTTGTTTTTCAAAACATTAAGGATGACAAAAGGATTTGGAAGGGCACTAAGCAAATAGTAAAATTTAAACCACAAACTAGCCAGACGCTCGTTAAGATTATAGCTAACAACTCTGAAATAACTGAACCTAAACTTGTTGCCAATGCATTTAATAATTATTTTGCCAATATTGGTAAAAAATTAGAAAATGAAATACCAAGTGCACCTAACAGCCCAATGGTATATTTGAATAATCCAATATGCAATAGTTTTTATATTTTTCCCGCCACATGTTGTGAAATTGAGACCGAAATATCTCAGCTAAAAACTGGTAAGTCTGTAGGACCATCCAGCATTCCAATTGACATACTAAAAATGCTAAAAACCTATATATCAAAACCTCTGGAGATTGTTTTCAATGCTTCCCTTTCAACGGGTGTTGTTCCCAGTGACTTCAAAATAGCAAACATTATACCTGTGTTCAAAAAAGGATCACAGTATTGCTTGTGCAATTACCGCCCCATCTCCCTTATTTTTGTCTTTAGTAAGGTCTTAGAAAAACTCGTATATAACAGACTAATTAAATTCTTAGAAAAAAACAAAATCCTATTTGAAAATCAATATGGTTTCAGAGCTAAGCACAGTACAAACCATGCAATTCTTTGAATAAGTGATAAAATTCAGAAAGCAATTGATGACCGAAGCTATTCCTGTGGTATATTCCTTGATTTTACCAAAGCATTTGACACCGTCAATCATCAGATTTTGATTAATAAATTAGAGTATTACGGTATTCGAGGCATTGTCGAAGACTGGTTTACCTCCTATCTCAGTGACCGACAACAAGTTGTTACTGTTAATAATGCAACATCCACTAAATGCAATGTAAGTTGTGGAATCCCGCAGGGATCGGTACTTGGTCCACTGTGGTTTTTATTATATGTAAATGATTTTCACTGTTGCTCAGATATCTTTGATTTTCATCTTTTTGCAGATGATGCAAATCTGCTTTAAAAAAGCAAATTTCTTTCCATTCTAGAAACAAACATAAATGTTGAATGAAAGAATATTCACATATGGCTCTGTGCTAATAAGCTATCACTCAATATAGAAAAGTCAAATTTTGTAATTTTCCATCCACCTCAAAAGAAGTAACAATCTCATAATTTCAATCTAGCTATAAATAATAAGCAACTTTTGTTTTTGCACATTTTATTGGAAACATAGATTTACAACAATAACAAATTACTTCACTACAAGAAAATAATAAAGGACAAAGTCACTTTAAAGAAAAGGAAACGAAAATTAACCACTACCATTAAACAACAATCACCCACGCACGCGCACACCGAGGATGGATATTGATGTAAATATAACTTAGCTACACCTTACAAATTATCGACTTATGTTGCAACTGGCGCAATTATAAACTCTTACGTGAAGACTTAAGTTAGAGGGGCCCTTCTCTTAAAACGAGACCACTTTTGTTGGAATGCTTTCCTAGTGTTGTTTCCACAAGCTATTTGTCTTTCAACATTCATAGAATTTATAACTTGCTGTATGAAAACTTCCAGCCTAGGAAGGGCATTTGTTATCTTGCAGGAGTAAATATAATATCTCGCAATAAGGAGTAGGTGATGAACTAGCAGATCAGATACTTCGTCAATAATGCCCAGACAAAGAGGCGAGGAGAGTTGAAAGTCCTTCAATCCGCTAAAATTTTGTGATATCCATTGGAAAATTTCTTCCCAAAAGGCCATTGTATATTTACAATTCCGGAAGAGATGGATAAGGGTTTCTGTAGTTTCTTCACGAAAGGAACATCTGTCGATTGGTTTTAATCCTATTTTAACGAAAAAATCGTTAATAGCAATCCTTCTGTGCAGGAGCTTGAATTGAAAGACTCTAAGCTTTGTTTCTCTCGTACATAAAAAGGGCAACCGATAAGTATTTTTCCAACTGACAGTGGATATTCCGAGTACTTCCCCTTGAGATAACCATTTCTCCCCGCTTCTTTTTGGGTTGGAAGCTCTCTTTTGAATAAGAAGCCGATAAAGCTCTTTAACAACCTTCGGTGAAGACTGGACAACCTCAATGACACCTTTTGGACATGGCCTATTGATATCCAGTGAACAGAACTTCTTGAAGTATTTCAAGGCGGACACAACTTTGTTGTATTCGAGGTAGTTAGTGTTGATTTTAAATTTCGCTGCAAAAGCAGCATAGCTCAGAAAATTTTGCTCATTGTCCAACAGATCTTCAACTGTTTCCACACCTGCATCTAACCATGATTTATAAAAAAAAAAAAAAGGGTTGATTTCCGATTCTAATCATCGACAAATTCCAAATTCTTATCCCTATAGTTTAAATTGGACCAGAATTGAACAATCTCTTTTAGGAATGGATCAGTTATATTAAGCCTTGAGGCGTCCTGCCATTTTAAATTACCAAGAAACAATAGCTTCCCTCCATATTTGCCTAGGTGGTAATAAAAAAAGAGCTTCCATTTACCTTGGTTGTTATCATCTAAATAACCTTGAATCCATATTAATTTTAACAATTCGTTAAAGCTATGAACGTCAATCATTTTAAGACCTCCCTTATCATAGTCATTAACGATTTCAGACCTTTTAATTTTGTCCCCCTTACCATCCCAGGGGAATTCATACAGCGCGGAGTTAACCTCTTTTAGGACACCTGGAGGTGTGGGAGAGAAGACAGGACATAAACAGCCTGAGACACCGCCAAATTTTTTATAACTGCAATCTTACCCAAAAGAGTGAGTCTCCTAATAGACCACCTGTTTAGAATCTTCTTCCATTTTTCAATTTTGTGAGACAAGTTAGCCAAGACGGCATTTTTTCTGCTGTCGAGAACCATACTCCTAAGGCGTAGACCTTTCCCTCACAGCCCATGTTATTGGTTTGTTTGCGGGTATTTTAGCGTTCGAATTTCGACATTAGCCGATCCAGAGGGCTTCGGTCTTCTCATAGTTGACTTTTAGGCCAGAAGGGAGCGCAAATGTATCTAGCATATACAGAGTTCTAGAAAAGGATGTATCACTGCCATCCAAAATCATTGTTGTATCGTCTGCGTATTGTGCATCCTCGGAGACCCAGGGGCAGATAGTCGGGACGGGACAAAGATTCGGGACGACCGAAAGTTTACAAGACAGTCGGGAGAGCCCCTGGGAACATTTCTTTATCGGACTCGTTCCAGAAGCTATTGAAATCCAACTTCGTGATTGGGCGGAAATTTTCTGGCAAGGAAATTTTTTCTGCCCAATCGGCGATCAGCCTATATATCGCACTCCTTTCGTGACTCCTTACACCAACAAGTAAGCGGTCAATCTGCTGTCGACCATATTTTTAGTGGTTCCACTTGTCTCGTTCGTTCGACAGATTTATCCTACGAGGAACATTTTGGTGGCAAGGGACCCACAAAACCCAGAAATCCACAAATTAAAATTGAATTCAAGCAACAATAGCTTGTAAGGAACTAGCAAAATCAAGATGAAGACCGACCGCAGGCATCCTAAACTTCACGCGAACAACAGCATGTAACTCGGTCTCTTTCTCTGGTTAGGATCATTGTTGTCTGGTTTGGGCTTTTTTCTCTGGTTTACGTACGGGCAGTGGGCCGCTCCTGAAACTCTTCGGGGCGATGAAATTTCTGTTGCACGGGCCAGACAAGTTTGCCGATCGGGCGACAAGCACGCAGCTCGGCGGTTTAATATTTTGCTCACGAAATCGAACCTTCCAATCGACCGTCTCAGCTCCATTTCGAGAGAGACCACGAAAAGGCCTTAGAGAAAGTGTACAGTTCCACTGTGATCTATTGCGATGTTTTGAGTTCATATTTTTGACTGGTATCTGTTGGCCAATATGCTTTTCTTCCCAAGGTGTGCATAAAAAATGATTGCCTTGCAGTATTGATAATTGCTAATTGTGTTGCAATGTACATGCAAGATGCATGGTAATTTGCAGAAGCTTTAGATGAACTCTTTCACCACAGTGGTGCTAAGCTCAGTTAAAAAGTTAATTAAAGTTGTAAAAACATGTTTTAGAGTGGGCTTTTACAAAACCTTGCCGGAAACATTTACATTATGTTGACTGTGTTGCAACTTTTAGGTTGCAAAGTTTCAGCTAAAGTTGTTTACAAGTTGATGCAGGATGTTTAGTGTCTTGTATGCACTCTTGTCTTTATAAACGCTCAAGTGTATCCATAATATAACAATTATTAAATTCCATTTTCGCATGATACAGTTGTAGTTGCTGTGATTGCTAAGCCAGTGGTAGACTAGGAAAGGACTTCATTTCTCCCGTGAGACCACACCAATTTTGGAATAGGTTCTTCCTGTCACTGCCCTTTTCCTTGACAATTTTTAAAACATGAGAAAATGCTTTCAGTTAATTAAGGAACCATGTTTTCAGTACCTCACATAGTGTAAATGTGTTTGTGCCAAAAGACCCTCGATAACCACCTATTCAGTGACAAATCATTCTCAACTATACAGTTCACTGTGTCAAACAGTTAGGCTGATACAATGATATGGCTAAGTATATAGTTAAATTATTATATATATAGTATATCAAATGAAGAATGGTCCTCGCAGTTGTGAACGCAATTTATGCAATTGCGAAAAGAAGCCTGAAAAAAAAAATTCAGGACTTCAACGGGGTTGAAGTCCTGAATTTTTTTTCAGGCTTCTTTTCGCAATTGCATAAATTGCGTTCACAACTGCGAGGATCATTTTTCATTTGATTTCATTTCTGCAGTTCATATATGATTCATTTCATATATCATTCATATATATATAGTATAGTTAAATTATTTTAAGGTAGGTTCCAAAATTAAAGAACACTACACACAAACCATACCCATCACCTGAATACAATTACAAAATATGTTAACATGGTCACTCAAACGAGAAAATTTAGTAGCTTCTCAGTAAGATATCCCCTTTTAGATAAAGTGGAAAGACAAAAAAAAAACAATAAAATAACAATAAAATAAAACTAGAAGGGATTGTTATTTCATTTATTTTTTGTTTGTTCAGAAGTTTTCTTGATAGTGAGATTTAACTTTAAATTCAAGTTTCCAATGTCATCTGTTTGGATATTGTAGTGATTATTTGTCACAAGCCTTATGGCCTCAGAGTTGTTATTAGGTTTTAGAGTAGCTGACTGGAATATAACAGAAGGTGGCTTTTTTATGAGAATTCAAACAGCCTTCAAAAAACGTTGGAAACTTTTCATTGAAAAACAGGTGGCTCAAAATTTAAAGAAGCCACGTTTTAGCCAGCTGCCAGCACTTCAGGAGAAGCCTACCTTGTACCAAATGAAATTTCCAATGAGTATACCCAAGATGAAATTACACCCTCAGTTTCAGAGGGGGGTACAAAAAAAATTTTAAATTATTCTTAAAATTTAATTGTCCATCTGTTATCTGCTGGTCTTTCACTTTGCTTTTCTACAGTGGCCCAAAAGGGTCAATCACAAATCAATTTACCAAAACAAAAGTCAGTTTCCCATAACACGAAACAGTTTCTCAAAACACAAACAATTTCCCTAAACACAAGTCAGTCTTAAACACAAGCCCTGTAATGCTACAAAAGGTATCAAGTCAATACTGTACCCCAATTACCATGCAAAACATCTGCCACAAATCTGCTATGGTCTCAAATTTTATGCTAACTCTACCAATAGTAAGGAAAACATTAAGTGTCTATATACTCATAAGAGTGATGATTTTTGTAAAATCTGTTTTCACCTTAACATAATACATGCCATTTTCCATTCCTTTCCCTCCAAAACACTGGAGTAGTTCCTATTCGAGTCTTACTCTATAGCCAAGGTAACCACTTATTTCAAAAGCATAATCTGATCTCACATCAACGTCAAAATGGCATCTCTATGCAAGAGAATGTCAGAGTATTGGGAAATTGATTTTGATTTGATAAATTGGTTTGTGATTTCGGCCTCCGTACTTTTCCACACAAAAGCAGCCTTCCAGCCCAATGACCTTACATACATAAATTACTTTATTTACCCTCGGATTTTAGAGTAGCTTGTGCAGCTAACATCTCCGAGCATTTACCCAGCAGATGAGAGATAGACCACCACACCGGGAACTACGTCCCCTACTCTTTTCCACTTAACCTGGTCTTTCATGGTTGTCATAATATAAGTGGATGGAGAGAAAACCACGACTACGGGTAAATTATTTTAAACTGGATTTTCTCAGGCCATTTCAAGGTCTCTCTCGAAATTGAGCTGGGCTGAGCTGAGACGCGACTTCGAGACGATTGTAAGCAGTGGACGGTTCGATTTCGTGAGCAAAATAAAATTCAACGGCTGCGTTTCACTCGCCCGATCGGTAAACTTGCTTGGCCTGTGCAACAGAAATTCCATCGCCCCGAAAAGTTTCAGGAGCGGCCCACTGCCTGTGAGTACACCAGAGAAAACAAAAGCTCATACCAAACAACAACAATAATGGCCGAGTTGTCAACAGTTCTTCGCGTGAGGTTCACGATACCAGCGATCGGTCTTCATCTTGATTTTTCTAGTTCCTTACAAGTGATTTTTGCTTGAGTAGAAGATGAATTTGTCGATATCTGAGTTTTGTGGGCTCCTTTCCACCATAATTTTCCCCGAAGCGCCGATACAGCGATCGAAAATATGGCTGACAGCAGATTGGACGTTTGACCCTCGGTAAAGAAGTCACGAAAGGTGTGCGATATATAAGCTGATCGCCGATTGGGCAGAAAAAAATTCCTTGCCAGAAAATTTCCGCCCAATCAGGAAACTGTATTTCAATGGCTTCTGGAACTAGTCCGATAAAGAAATGTTCCCAGGGGCTCTCCTGTCCGTCTTGTAAACTTTCGCTCGTCCTGAATCTTTGTCCCAACCCTACTCTCTGCCCCTGGGTCTCCGAGGATGCGTATTGTGCTATTTTGCATTCCGTTCCAAGGACCTGTATACCACGGACTTTTTCATCCTTTCTTATTGCACTACCTAGTATTTCTGCACATAAAATAAATAAATAAGGGGAAAGTGGACAACCTTGTCTTACTCCACGACTCAAGGTGAAAAAGTCTGATGCCCAGCCGTTGTTCTGTATGCAGCTGCTAATATCGGTATAGAAAAGCTTTACCCAAGCCACTAGGGACGATCCGAAGTTGTAATAGTCTAACGTTTTTTCGATGAAGGACCATTCTAGGCTGTCAAAAGTCTTCTCAAAGTCCACGAATAATAGTAAACCTGAAATTTGTTTTTCGTTTGTGTAATTTATGATGCTATCTGTCAGCCTAATATTTTCTCCAATGAATCTGTTTTTCATAAAACCAGTCTGATCATTATTGATTATTTTTGGTAGGACTTTTCGTATCCGGCTAGCAATAGCTTTAGCGCCTATTTTATAATCACATTTGAGAAGAGTAATTGGCCTCCAATTCTTTAAAACATTCGTAGCTTTGTTTTTTTGGGGGGGAATGAGGGAGATCAAGCCCCTCCTTTGAGTAATTGATGACAAGCCCTTTGTATATGCGCTATTTAAAGCATTTATTAAGTAAGGATTGATATCGTTCCAGAGAACTTTGTAAAATTCAGCTGGTAGGCCGTCACTCCCAGGGCTCTTACCTATTTCCATATGTTTCAAGCTTTCCAAGCATTCAGTCTCCGTTAACAGACCTTCACATTCTCTTTGCTCGATCTCGTCTAAAGTTAAAGTGTTTCCTTCCGGAAAGAAAAGTTCCTCGCTGACTTTAGAATATGGAGGGTTACTCGAGGTGTATAGGTTTTTGTGAAAAGATTTCGCTTCTTCAAGAATCTCGCTATCGTTATTAATGATTCTGTCATCGGCTAACTGTAAATTTTTAATAGTCTTTTGGTTAAAGTGACGTTTCTCCAGAGCTAAAAAGTATTTCGTGTTCTTCTCGCCTTCATTATACCAGCGGGATATGGATCTTAATCAGGAGTGCTCAGTGGAGCCAATATACCAAATAGCCGCTCCGCATGCAGCATGACGCTGGCTGGGAAGTATCGTATCCATAAAAAATAACTTGCTGAGAATCAGTTATGAATTTTTGCTTGCTGGAGGCTGATTTACTGGAACTGTTGTTGGCTGGAAAAAACACACCACGCCCACTTCCTGGCTCACTGTGACACTTTGAAAGGAAATTTACTGGGACTTAAATTACCTGTGTTTTGTTTGTATAATGGGTCACGCGGCCTGGTCAACGCCGATCATTTGTGCTGTGGAAATACAATAAATGCAAAAACGCGTTCATTCAGCATGACATCTGTTTCTGGATAACCTCTTCCGCGCCCCTTTTACGTCCATGTCAATTGTAGTGAAAACAAGGGTCTCGTTTTTCATAAACCACGCGGTGTGTCCTGTATAGAGCTTCATTTTGAGCTTGGAAAATCATAAGCAGTTTTCAGTAACACATTTTTGGGATCGGTACCTGTATTTTGCTCTAAAACGGGATGGTACAAGTGTTAGAAATGTAATTCATCATTTAAGTTTTTTTCGCAGAAAATTCCAAAGTGATAGTTTATGATAGATCGCGCGCAAACTTAGCAACCGAATTTTCACATATTTCAGTTATAGAGCAGCAAAATGTTTGTTTGTGCTATGTAAGCAGTGTAAATGGGGGATGGAAGTTGTTTCGAATCATTGTACAGCTGACCGCATTTTGGAAATTTGTAAGTGGATCATACACGCTCATCATATTCACTCAGACCAACAACACTATTGCGCCTCTGGGTGAGCTATTAATTGATACCCAGTGAGTTGATAAAGGACAGTTAACTCACAAGCCAGGGTAAGAATAAATTATTTTATGGCTAAAATATGCTTGCAGTGCGAGCCACCAACCCAACATGCGAGTCATGGGGAACTTTTGTCACGTCTGCGTCAGTGCTAATTTTCATTAAAAAAAGAATTGCTTACGCCAAAATCGAAATTGCAAGTCTATGAATTACAATGTGAAATACTCATGGTTAAAAATGTTATATTCTCCAAGTAACTTAAGCAGCGCTGCCAAAAAAGTTTAACTACCAATCAATGCGCCTTTCAACATAACGGACAGCTAGATGTAAAACAAACAAAACGGATATAAATCCTACAATCAAAACTTAGCAACATGACCTGTTGAACCCCTTGAAACAGCGCACAAGTTGACCGAGAGTTCCGAAACTTGATTGACAGCAGTGTAAAACGCATTTTCAGTGGTGCATCATTCTCCAACTCCATAATTCTCATGTTATAAAAGGTTCAGGAATTTCGAATGTTGAAATTATGACTATACCGACTACCAGAAAATATTTTTTTAAAAAAGCACAAAAAGGCTCTCGTTCCTGTGACTCGTTGTCTTATTCATGACATGAGTTAATCATGTCACCAAACTAGCAAATATTTCACTTGAGTCAAGTAAACCTTTCTCTCCGATCTCATTCCAGTCAGACATCAGTTTTCCCCTACCTTATACATCGGCAGTGGTCGATGAGATTGCTTTATTACATTTCGATAATCTGGCCAGATATTTTTGGTTTTCGCAAAATAAAGATTCTGAGTTCATTTCGAGCAGATTTTTATTTCTTAAATGATAGCAGATTTGGAGTTCAGAGATTGTTTTATTTCGTTTCTCACGTTCATTGTAATTGTGTTGTTGACGGTTTCCCCTCTCCACGAAAACCAACCCTCCCAAATCAAGATACAGTGGACGAAAAGAGAGGCTATGTTGATGTCCACTGCCGTAAACGCGATTTAATCGTTTGAAAGCTCGTGTGCGTATGCATTTGTCGATCAAACAGGAGAAATGTCGCTGCCCTCCTGGGACGGCAAGCGGAACTTGGCAAAATATATATCTGCTAATTTAACCCACCGGAACACAGTTGTAGCTGATAGGAACATCTAATTAATTCTTCACAAATTCCGGAAATTCCGTGAAAACAGTTCTTCGTTCGTGTTTTAAAAAATGAACGAGTCGGCGTAGTACAATAGAATTCGGCTATCTTTAGCATTTTAATTAATTTCCACCAATAAGGAGTCACTTGCGGTCACTTTTGCCATTCCTTTTTAAAGCTGCCAAAATTGGAGGAGTACACGCACGTACTAATTCTGTGCTTCTTGAGAAATTTTCGGAACGGACCTATTCAACAGAAGCATTTCTCAGAAGCTTCTTTGAATAGGACTTTCACCGAAATCAAAACAGTCAATTGCTTTCGGACTTCCTTCTTCGGTCCTCAAGTGATGATTTAGATAATATTAGTTAATGTTACATGTAGATATATATTTTGAAATCGGTTCCTCCCGTCGGATGTAAACCAAACGCATAAACTCATGGATGAAAAGAAGGATATTCATGCAAGCTACCTGCGTCTTCCGTCATATTCTTGTTGTTCTTATTGACTGTATTGAATCACCTCAAATTATGTAAATGAAATATCAGCTTTCGCACTTGTGAAAACACCTATTAAAACACCTTTAGGAGTGGCAACATAAAAACACTGACGGCCACGATTAATCATTGTTTCCGGTTAGCATTATTTGACTAATTGCTTCTCTTAGGAAGTTAAATGTTTTCACTTTGACAATCCTGAAGAAGAATGTTTTCAACATTATGAGAGAAGCGCACATGGAAGAGGAAATTTTTATGAGAGATGCGAAAACGCGGTTTAATTTGTTTATAGGCTTCAATCGAAACAAACAAACAAACAAACAAACAAACAACAACAAAGCAGGGCATACTATACCATAGACCAAATCCTATCTCCCGCAACTTGTATAACTCAAACCGCTTTGTGGATGTGTTTGTGACGCCTTATGATCTTGCCAGCTGAACTTGCAAAACTCCACACTCGTGTGGATGTGTTTGTGACGCCTTACGATCTTGCAAAACTTTACATTTCTCGCATTCTGTGGATGCGTTTGTGACGTCTTAAGATCTTGCAAAACTTTACACTTCTTGTCTTCTGTGGATGTGTTTGTGACGTCTTTAAGATCTTGCAAAACTCTACACTTCATGTCTTCTGTGATTGTGTTTTTGACGTCTTTAAGATCTTACAAAACTCTACACTCGTGTGGATGTGTTTGTAGTCTTAAGATCTTGCAAAACTCTACACTTCCTGTCTTCTGTGGATGTGTTTGTGACGTCTTTAAGCTCTTGCAAAACTCTACACTCGTGTGGATGTGATGTGTTTGTTTGGAAATTACAGCTGAGCTTAACTGAACTGAACTGGGCAGTACTTGATGAAAGTTACTCGCAAGGTAGTTCAAACATGGCAGTAACGTTTTCAAGACAATTAGGCCGTTATCCTAAGAACTGACACTTCTGTTGAATTGTATTCGTCCCCATCCGCAGCCCTTTGAAGAAAAAATGAAGTTATAGAGTATGTACACGCACCTGGAAGAAAGTTGTAGGACATGCATAAATGGAAAAAGCTAAGGCTAGAGTGGTTTCCGTTGAGTTTCGTACAAACAAAACCAAAAGCAATTATTCTGAAAAAATCAAAACAGATGCAAACAATGGAATAAAGCAATCCGAGTATGGCGCTTTTAAAACGGAATAGATATTTCCAGCTAGAACCATTGCCTTTGAGAGGAAAGCGGAATTTTTCGAATTTTAGTGGCAGTCGATCCTGTTTATTTATTAGTACTATTTATTAGTACTACAGATAAAATTTCTGAAGACATTTGTTTAGTTCTGGTGGCGACATTTATCAAAAGGAGTTGGAAATTCCCTCTGTATTTGAAACCATTCTGTAAAAAAAATATCATTCAACTTTGGTTTTCAAGTGAACGAGTGAGGTTACGCAAGATTAATTTGCATTTGTAAACAAACCTTTCTCATTGGCTTTTATCGATAAACTTCGGGTTAAAAACTTAAACCATTACCTTTAAACACGGCCGAACCAAATTTAGTCGCTTTGTTTGTGTTTTAAGGGACTGCTTCGTTGTTAATTTGGATGATTTCTTCGCTTGTCACGGATGTAAACCGGGACGCCATTTTTTCGAAATTCACACGAGGGAGCACGACACTCGCGAGTTGCTCGAAGGTAAATAGCAAAGGATATTCGGAGTTTGACTAGCCAATCAGAGCGCTCCTTCAACGCTATCCACTGTTTTAGTATATACTAAAATACTATATACTCGTATCTCATTTAGATTGCTTCTAAAGATTTACAGGAGGTTTTGAAAAAACGACAAAATAAGAAAGTATACCATGATTATAAGGTTGTATTACAGCATGTTTATCAAAAAAACAAAAGGAACAATTTAAGGCCTTTGTTCACTGGAATGCGCAATGTCGCTGTAATCAACAGTTTCCGTGTACAGAAATCGTTTGCAGCATTCTTAGCCGAGATCAATACTTTCAAACAGCATCTGAAATGGCTTCGCCATTTCCAGACGATACCTGAAAATATGAACATTAAGCTTGCCTTTGGGTGGATACTTGCTGCTTGCTTGCTGTTATTATAAAAACGTAGAAATTAAGAAAGACGACCTAAAGGAGAACCATCGTGAAGAGATCAGGGCCGGTTTTCAGATGTATCACAAGGAGAGGCGCTGTGAAGGGGTAAATTTGCAGAGTACGTGCTTCACCAAGGGAGGAGGTTCCTTGCGAGCAGAGGTCTCTGGCGGCGAAGGGAGGAGGATGTTCATTGTCAGGATTTAATGACAAGTAAGGCCTTTTCGTTGTAATAACGTTACTGTAGTGGCATCTACCAATTTATACAGCTGAGTGCACCAAGACAGTCTGTTTGCCTTGAGACTGGCTTTGTCAAGGTTGGAAAAGACAGAAATAACGTTATTGCGAATTCTTCAATTACAAACCCTAAAGTCCACTTTTTAAAATCACGTTAGAGTTAAATTTCCGTTTTGCTGGGAACCGGGAACTTTTCTCACAATTGCTGGCTGGCGAATATCTTTTTGAATCCGATTTGCTGGTAAACGACAAAGATTTGAAAGCTCTTCTGGCTGAGAGTTGAGTTTTGTGTAAATTACCTTGCTGGCTGAGAATCCTAGATACTGACGCTTGCTGGAACTGAGGATCGACCCTTTTTTTCCCACGAAAGTTAATTAATATATATATTTAGCCAAGCCTAAAAGCGGAGCTCCAAAAGCAATCTTTTTCTAGTGGCATTTACATATAGTCTGCTTGTCGTATCACCCATCTGACCTCACTCAGGCTACAGACCCAATGCTGTAAAAAATAGTATGGAAAGGTGATCTGAGCCAGTGGCACAGTGGATTTGGACCCTCCAGTCCAGATCTGCTTGTGGATCAGATTTGGACCCCCTAGTCCAGAACTGCTAGCAGATATGAACCCCCTTTTACGGATTTGGACCCCCAACCCCCACCCCTCCCCCCCCTAAAACTCTCCTAAAGACAAGCGTTCTATTGAGTAAGGTAATAAAAATTCCTTTGAAAATTGAGTTTGGAGATGTTAAAAAGCAAAATAAAAATATTGAGGTAGGTTTTTTTAAAAACAATCTTTAACACTTTGTGTAAAAAAGAACCTGCAACGCTAGTTTGCATCTATAAATTTTTAAAACAAAACATTTCTTAACATCTTAGAGCAATACCTAAGGACAGGTCTGTTTCCCCGTTCAACTGTAGGCGACTTAGTTATGGTTTAGAGCCACTAGAAATTGGTGGAGAAGCCTGGTGAATGCTATTTTGAATCCGTATCCGACGTCAGATATATAGTGATTCAGCTCATCACTTCACTGATAATGAATGCAATTTCAGTTATCCAAAGCCTCCCATGAGACAGTTGGAAATCAGAAATTGTGTATCCTTTGGATCTATGTATGCCTCAAAAAAATTATGAGAGAAAGATACATGGAAGTCAATAAAAATATTTAGATGATATGCATTAAGACCAAGATATTTCTTTTGATCAGTTCCTTCTTGACCTTACTATCCCAAAAACTTCTTGCTGCTCTTCTGGCCAGCCAAGTACAAGACTAAGCAACTTGATAATAAAATATTGGGCATTTGGTTGATATCACTATCAAAGTAATTAACAATGTAGTATGAGGATTTAAGGTAATGATTCACCAAAGCAAAAGTGCTGGAAATCCGTGTTAGCCATCTTAACTTGATTTTCTATTTTGCAAGAAAGGTAAGGACTAGTCTCACATTTCTCCATATACATTTGAAATTGCACAACATACTTCATCAAACATCAAAAATCCCATTAAACATTAGTGCCAAATGTCATCCAAACATACCACAAGATTGGTGTGACCAGCTATGAATAAAATTAATTGAAAGACTGCATGCAGGAGAAGGTAGTACATTTATGAAAAAGAGCTTACTTTAAGTTTAATTTTAAGTTTTAAGTTTAATAATTCCTTTTCATGCGAATACATCTAAGTTGATCCAAAAAAAAGTGCATGACTGGAGAATAAGTGGGAGAAAGTAAATTCCCATACAAAGAATATTATCTAATACAGTAATAGCCCACGTATAAGAACCTGGGTTTTAAGAACCTGTTAGGCTAAAATTTTCATTTTAAGCCCCCTCCACGTAAGAACCTATTAAGGCTAAAATTTTAAGTTAGGTTCTTATCAGTGGGGTTGCTGTAAAAGTGTAAAGGTAGAAACTGCTGAATGAGTTTCTTTGTTATGTTTTGTTAAGGACATATATTGTACCTGCACTAAACTGCCTATAGGCATTTCTCTATGGTACAAATAAATGATTTATACTGTATTATGAGATGATATTTATTATATATATAGTATATTCAGATAAAATTCATATGAAAATATTTTAAGAACCTTGGTAGCCTAAATTTGCTTTAAGTACCATTTATATAAGAACCTATTTAGGCTAAATTGGAAAATTCAGGTTCTTATACGTGGGCTATTACTGTATTACACATTCTAAAAACTAAGAGGTGAAATTTAAACGTGGCCCAAACCCTGCTTTGACATTCACACTAAAAATAAAGAAGTAAAATTGAAATACAATCCAAAGCTAACCTAACTAAATTACATACTTGTCACTCACAAGCTACATCTGATTTAAAATTGACACAAATAATGTAATAGATAGGACTTAAAACTGCTTAAAGTCAAGGTGCATGCATGATGTTCGATGGAACACCATTCCAGTCTGGTATGTAGCGATTATAAAAAGAAAAGCTGAAGGCCATATATATATATATATATATATATATATATATATATATATATATATATATATATATATATATATATATATTTTTTTTTTTTTTTTTTTTTTTTTTTTTTTTTTTTAATTATTTAGCCAGGCCAAGCCTAGAATCGGAGCTGCACACTCTCACCGAGCAACTTCGCATGGCTAATTATTTGGGCCAGTTTAATTTGTGTCCAAAACAATTGAGCAGCAGCAGGGAAAACGAAGAGTTTTCGATAGCAAACGTTTGCAAAAAAAAACCAGACATTCGTGAGTCCTAACTACTTTCAGATGAAAGCGTAATGGCATTCAAAGCGGATAAAAAATACGGCTACAAGCGAACAAAGTACGATGCGAGTGTTTTGCTGGAAGAAGGAGAAGGTGGAGAAATTAAACAAGACTAGCTTGTAATAAAAAATAGCTTGTACTGATTAATCTAGAAAAATCGGTATTTATTTTGACATAAATGCCCGTAGAAAAGACAATAAAGGGTAAAAACTGATCGTTAAGAGCAGTCAACAGGAATTGACCGCGGTTCAAAAACAACAGAACAACAAACATAAGTATTACAAGAAAACAAAGCACAATACGAATAATACTTCTTCGAAGATTCTTGGAGAAGGTGGAGAAATTAGACAAGTAACAAAAATTGCTTAGCAATTTTGACATAAATGTCCGTAGAAAAGACAAAAAAGAGGTCCACACCTGATCGTTTAGAGCAGTCAACAGGAATCAGTGAGGCAGCAATCACTCGGAACGCGACAGAGCTGAATAAGAGCGCCCACAAAATCTTTCCTTGGCTGACACAAAACGCTAAAGAGCTTTAATAGTTTTACTGGTACTTCCCGTGTCTTCCGAAGAACCTTCTTCAATTAATGATTCTCAGTGGCAAAGCGTCATCACGTTAACGAAGAAAGCGCTTGCCAAACCACACCAGCATTTCTCTCGCAGACCTGTTCACTATAAAAATTATCAAAGCCAGCCCAGCCAGTCAACCCATTTCGGTGTTTTTAACATCCAAACGCTGATTCTTACCGGTTCAAACAAATTAAGATGTTTATAGACGGTGAAACTTAGTATTGTTGTTTACAGGCCGCTTTCGACGAAGATCTCTAAAACGTTTTTCAAATGACGAGTGAAGCGCGCTGGTCTTTGACATTTTTGACAGCATTTTGACAACTTTATGTCAGATTTTGAGACGTGCACATGCACATGCATTTGATCGGCTTTTTTTTTTTTTACTCGAGCTTGAGTTTCCGCCTTTAATGCTTAATTTTACGAGGACTCATTGTGATTACGTGTTATTAAGATAAGGGCTAAAGTTTCTTAACGCTGCTGAGGTACCAAGGTCGAAAAACAGTCAGCCAAGCCGAGTAAAAACACTCGTTCGCTTGCAAAGAAAACAACGTAACAAAACAAACAAACAATTCAACTACTTCTTTGCGTCCAAAACGAGTAAGATGATTGTTATTTATATCCATTCGAGAGAAAAAGACAAGTTTCATTCCTGAACAAAAGTAACAACGATTAAACCAAATGTTAAGCTTGTATTTATTTAATTTACCCCACTGTTCTGCGCTGTGTTGTAGAGGTTTCTACCACTTGAAAATAAGTTTACGTAAGCTTCAGTAAAGTAAAAACAAGCATCCGCAAAAATAGCAAACGATTTGTCCAAAGAAAGAGCTTCTTCCACAGAGTTTGAGCTACTCATTCCTCCCATTAGTACCGGTGAACTGTTAAGTGACTTTTCTTGGTGAGATGCAAGATGCCGCGGTGAAGTGAAAGCCCTTGAAGCGTTGAATTATACTGTTTTCAACCGCACAATCGATCCAAGTTTTCCTGAGAAAAATCTTTCGTCCTTCCTTTCATCACTTAAAAATATACCTTCCGGAGTATCTTTTAACAAGTTCTTGATTTTTATGCGAAAGACAAACTTCGATCGAAGAAGATGAAGTTGTTTTGCTCAAAATAAAGAAACCAACTGAATGTGAAATTACGAGCCGCAGAAAGCGCTCGAAAAATTTAAAAGCCTCGATTTGGTTTGGGTGTCCCACACCAGGCTTGAGCCTGCGATCCAATCAAAAGCAAGTACCTGGTCAACGGTCAAGTTCTAAAAAACAGCTGACCTCGATGAGGTCTTAACTTGAGCCCGCGATATGGTCACGTGACACTGGTCAGCAGATACCTTGTTTTGACAGGTGTCAATTGGCTATAAGATGGATGTCCAGTATCAAAGACGTACGCTGTAAAGTAGCTGGTCAGCTGGGCCAGGTGGAGTATAGCCGCCATGTTGGATTATTATGATTATTATTAGGATATTATTAATTATTGGGCAACTCCGTCGTCGTCGTGCGTACGCGCCCACGAGCAATACCGCTAGCCATTTTTACATGAGAACAGCAGTTGACGGGTTTCTATAGGTATGGTGCTCCGCTTGGCGGCCCTTCGGGCCGCCGGAGCTCCGCTATTAATCAGGTGTGACTGCTCTAGTGTCAATTTGTTGTGTGGACGGATAAGAATACTTTTTAGAAAAAGAAGTCGTTGAGCACTCCTGCTTAATATTGCCCCACGAGTTTTATGTTTTAATATCTCTTCTCTTTTGAGCATTTTGAGTTTTAATTGATTTGAGATTTCTTTTCTACGGCTTTCGGTCTCTTTTGAAGAGACAGTATATCGGATTCAAGGCTTTCTTCCTCCACTTTCATTTTAGCTTTCTTTTTCCTCGCGTAAATTATCGAATTTGATCGTATTTGCATTTTCATGGTGTCCCACAGGAGAATAGCGTCAACCTCGTTGTTATGTTCATAATCGTTGACTACTTCAGCAGTTGTGCTCTTCATTAATTTGACATATTCCTCGTCTGACAGGAGAGAAGTATTTAACTTCCAAAAACCCTGTCCCCTAGGGTTTTGATTGTGTACAAGATGTAGAGTTACAAGAGAGTGGTCGGTTTTATATCCAGGTAAAATGTCCGCTTTAGTAGACTCGTGCTAGTTAAAACAATTGCTCTTAAAAGGCCTTTGATTAGTACAACAAACACCCTGATTTAGCAAAACAGGGGTTAATGTTTTCTTTCAAAACTTAGTACTCATCAAACAGCACAATTGATGAAGGCCTTACCTAGATATAATGATCTTTTTATACGATGCTTGAATTTTTCATTGATTTATATTCATTTTCAAGTCATAATTCTTCTCTGTTGCTCCAAGCATGGAAAATCTCCATATTTTGTCAGGCCTGGTTTTTTTATATGATTACAAGATAAAGTTAGCTTAACAAAAACGTTCGTTAGCATATAATCCACGTCTGTTAACAGCCTGCATAGTTCTTGTAAATACCCACCAGTAAAGGAGCATGACCATGCATACATAGATATATTACAAACATACGAGCTGCAGTTTATAGCAGAGTCGATGTGACGCGTTATTTCAGAGTCCTTTAGAGCGGAATTAATGAAACCATCCGTCAAGAAGGAATGCACAGTTAGGAGAGCTGGATAGTAAAACAAAAAGCTTTTGTTGCAAATACAATAACCAAACGAGGCCTTGCATTGAGATGATGTATCAACTGGCCCGCCATTTTGGACATAGGAGACCGTGGGGACTGGACCGAGTTCCCATTCGTCTTCCATTTCGCGAGTATGTTTTGTCAGGTGTAAGAAATTCGAGGGTAATTGCACGATGGCACTTTGTTCCTTTGGAGGGGTAAGTGATCAGTGCGGTGCCACGTCATAGGCTGCGAACGAAACAGGAATGGTTCCTTTGTTGTCCTGCGAGATAGACATGACTGAATGGTTGAAGGAAAAGTACAAGGGGTCAGGTGCGTCCGGGGCAAGAGGAAGACCTGGTCATACCAAAGCTACAGGTGATTCAAAATATCAGTTAGGGATCATACACGCACACAAATGGCTCTTATCGCGATGCAGTGGACTCTTTTCATTGAACAGAGACCACGATATTTTACGATTTTGTCGTCTCAAATTGTTTGTTAGTGACGAAGATTTCCCGAGGTAATCTACTTGGTTCTTGCGAAGAGAAACTAACAATCGACAAATTGTTCATAGAAAGGGCAAAAGGGTCAGTGACTAAAATCCTAACTTTGAAAGGTAAAAGTACAGTTATTTTATCGCAGCAATCTCGTGAACCAAAAACAACGATAAGAATAACTTGAAGGCTGTTTTTCGCCTGCTCGCTCTGTTTGTTTACATTCTGTTTACCTGTTCAGACGCTTATCACGCAATCATAATTCGAGCTTGAAACTCTACTGTTTTCCTATATTTGCTGGTTTCGTCGAAAAAAAAATCTTTTCAAACATGCTGCATTGAAGCTTTTCGATGAAGTTGACATTTTAAGCGAGAAAATGCCTTGTCTCACGGTTAACATTTTGGTTACAAAAATTATTTGGATACATTTTTCAATTACTTATAATTAGTTATTTTAGTATGTAAATAGAGGTGGCATAATTTTAGGAATCTTATACCCAGTTTGAAACCTATCTCAGATTTATCGTTGTATTCTGAAGCTCGATTAATTGATTAAACAATTTTTTTTCTACAAAAATAGATGAATCGCGATTAAAAAATATATTCGTTACGACTTCATAATGACACCATGGTAGAGAATGTTTTCCCGCGTATGGACTCTCTGCTTCGCATCGTTATTAAGTCCTAATATTGTCTAAAAATCTACCGAATAAGTTTATGTTATCGGATTTGCTTGGAAGATTTAAACTAATTAGACTGCGTACTAATACATCGGCAATGAATCCACGTGTGTCCTTGAATGGGAACTGATTCTCAATCGTTCCGGAAAAGCAATTGGCCAGGTAGATGTTGGAAGGATGACTGTGTGCCCAAAACATCGGTTTCAACTTACTACGCTTTATAAAGCAAAGGTAATGGATATATATTTTTTAATGCATGACTGATGCACGAATCTTATCTGGCATTATAACATACGACAGGAAACCCACCTTTTTAGGAAAACCCTTTGAAGGTTCAGTTCATAGAAAAACAGCTTACAACCCCAGGTTACAACCCTGTTATTTTCCGAGCAGAGCTGATTGATCTTTATCGCGCAAAATACGTTTGGTTGTTGCTGATTTTTTTTACTTGCGGGCGCTCAATGAATTTCATCTCTTCCCTGGTGATGCTAGTACATTACTCACCTAATACTTTCTTTACTCAAACTTTTCCCTAGAAAGTAGATTTCTGGTTTTCTACGTGTGTGTGTGTGTGTGTGTGTGTGTGTGTGTGTGTGTGTGTGTGTGTGTGTGTGTGTGTGACGGGGGTGGTTGGGTAGTGGGTGGGGAGGAAACACATGCTAGTGAACTCGTTACACCCCTCAATCCTGAATTACTTACGTTAGACCCGGTATGTTGTTAACTTGCGCATTTTGCTCTAGGATAAATGTTGTCATCCATGCCATGAAGAAAAAGCACCATCACGTGTAAAAAAAAAAGTGTCTAAAGCATTCACCCGCAAGAGGCGTGTGAGCAAATCCATGGCGGAGGGAATCTACAGGAGCACTGGCGTTGTCGTTGCTATAGGCTCTGGTAGATATGTACTGTATCTATGTTTTCTTATTTCTGCCCATGATACCCAGGGGTGGCACTGTTCTTCAAATCAGATCTCGTACTTTCCCCTTTAAAAAAAAATTACTGTATCTATGTTTTCTTATTTCTGCCCATGATACCCAGGGGTGGCACTGTTCTTCAAATCAGATCTCGTACTTTCCCCTTTAAAAAAAAAATTGGTAAGGATTAGCAATCAAAACTGAAAACCAGGCTGATGTACCTTGCATTCATTACCCCAATTAACGCACATGCTAAAACACTATTTGTTTTGAAACAACCAGCTCTTTCACCAAGAAAATAAAGTTGCTTTTTTGTATTGTTTCCAAGCTCGAAAACCGATCGTAATTTGCAAGCGCCCTAGAAGGTTTTCTGTAATGCGAACTGAAGGACTATTTGCTTGAAGGTGTCTCATTTGCTTCATCGCGTGTGTTCTGATCATCCTTTTCTTTGTAGCCTTTCAGCCATTTGCAGCTCATGCCGAACTCTAATTGTTGATGCTTCAGCCACCCGAGCTACTGAGAGACATGAAGATCAAGTGACGAAACTAGCTACATTCGTTTCAACACCAAAGTCTTTACCCACGCAATTACGTCCACCACGCATTTCGGCACACTATCGTCTATCCGTTGGATCAGCTTTCTCTGTCCCTAGCAGCTCTTCGCAGGAAGAACAAGTAAGCATGTACTTTTTTTTTAATTCCTGTATTACAAAGAAACAAACACACAAAAAAAACAGAGTTTCACAAGACTAACATAGTTCTAACGCTACTTACATTGCTAAAATGAGAAGACAAAACAAAAAAAAAAAAGAATAAAAAGCACCAAATTACATACAGTACTGAATAAAAGTACATACTCTACGCTAAGTTACATGAATCATTACACTAACTACAAGAGTTCGGGAGACGTTAAAATTGTTTCGGTACCGGCTACTGCTCTATCATTGGAAGCAGTGGATTCCATTTTTTATAATGAAAGTTTAACTTATTATTTTTTCTCGCAATGAAGCGTTCGGATTCGAAAGTTCTTTTAAACTTGGCAACTAGTGATGTTAAACATAACGCGGTCTTGGTTAGTTTACTACGATATATGAAAAATTTACTTTCAAGGATAATATAGTTAAGTAGGACACCTCCGTGTGACGAGACTAAAATTCCGAATAGAATGTCTTTAATTTCGAAAGAATTAACAGTTATTTTCATCGAGTTAAGCAATTCTTTCAATTCGCCCCAAAACAACGTACTTTAACACAATAGAAGAAGAGGTGTTCTAAAGTCTATCTCATTTCCGCAAAAATCACACAGAGGAGATTCGACTTTTTTAAACTTAAACAACATGTCGTTTGTATACAATATTCTGTTTAATATTTTGTATTGGAATTCCCTTAGCTTTGTGTCCAAGGCAGTTTCGTAAGGCAGTAAATATATTTTTTCCCAATCTAACTGAAAGGTATTTGTGTTGAAAATTTCGTTGTATTTCTTTTGTGCTGTTGGCGTGTTGGATATATTGGAAATAAAACTATCGTAGATTTCTTTTGAGTGGAGCTTCTCCAAGTTAGTATTTTTTTTCTTTAATATGCAAATAAAAGGCACCTGGAATTATATTTCTCGTATTTAAGGGGACAGAGAGTTTATTCGCTTTTAAAGTTTTCCGCCACTATTGTGGTAAGTAAGAAATGTTCTATTTGCGAAAGTATTGAATGTAATGGCTCCTTGTTGGACTTGAATTCTCCCCTTGAGTTGCATAAGTCGCCAACTTTAACAATTCCGAAGTCAATCAGTCTTTGATTGTAAATTGATTTAGATTCAATACAAATAAAACGGTTATTCCAAATGACTTGGTTTGCTATTTCAGAGATTAAGAGAGGGTTATCCTGGCTGAGAGAGGTCCATGCCTCTAAACACTCTTTGTAAAACTCTGGGAGTGCTATAGGAAGCCGAGGATAGCTGAAATTACAATAAAACAGGAATTTTCCCCAGACTTTTTTAAGGTAGAAATCTAAGAAGAAATTCCATGTAGCTGGCTCATGAGATAGGTACCTCTTGATGCAAATTATTCTTTGAGCCGAGATCATTGACTCAATATCGGGCATTTTTAAACCTCCTTTACCAATAGAGTTAATCAATGCTGTGCGCTTTACTTTGTCCTTTCCTTTCCATACGAAAGAATATAATAAGGTGTTGATTTTCTTTATGAACTCCTTATTTCTTGAGATAAGGGTAACTTTATATAAAATCTTGGGAATAGCAAACGATTTAATGACTTGTATTTAACCAAGTAATGTGAGTCCTCTCCAATCCCAAAGATTTCTCAATTGATTCGAAATTAAGCTTGTAGAAGAGCGAGTATTTTTTTGTAAAATTGATCCCTAAAATTGTTATAACTTTGCTTATTTCATTCACCCCCAATTCTGAACTGCTGATGTTCATATTTCCGAGTAGGAGGATTTCTGTTTTGTCTTGGTCAATCTTTAATCCGGAGTATGCACCGAACAACTCTAGGGTGTCAAAAAGGGCGCTAAGGGATGATTTGTCACAGACAAAAGATGTCATGTCATCCGCAAAAGCAACTAATTTAATTTCATTCCCGTCCACTATGATACCTTTAATTTGGCCATTGTTTCGTATAGATATCGCCAGTAATTCAAGTACTATGATGAAAAATGAAGGAGATAGTGGATCGCCTTGTCGAACACCTCATTTGAGTTTGAATGAAGGAGTGAAAAAGCCGTTATTAGCAACACAGCTGGTTATGTTCTTATAAAATGTTCTAATCCATGCTAAGAATGATGCTCCGAAACCAAAGGATTCTAATGATCTTGAAACAAAGTTCCAATTTAGAAAATCAAAGGCCTTTTCAAAGCTTATAGCTGTCATTATGCCTGGATAGTCTCGCGCACTTGTGAATTCCATGATGTCCTCCCTTTGACAAAGGCCTTTTGATCATGGTGAATAATGTAAGGTAAAACCTTTTCTAACCTTTGACCGATAGCTTTTGAGCCAATTTTGACATCCACATTAACTAGAGAGATTGGCCTCCAATTTTTTATCCATCTCCTATCTTTGTCTTTCTTCTCTATTAAGGTTAATACGGCTTGCTTTTGCGAATTTGATAGTTCACCATAAATCCACTAATAGCGTCCCGAGTTCTGGCCAGAAAAATTTGTAAAATTCAATTGTAAGCCCATCATTCCCAGGCGTTTTATTGTTACTAAATGTGGACAAAACCTTAAAACATTCTGAGTATGTTAACTGACCTTCGCACAAATCGCGCATTGAATCAGATAGCTTGGTAATTGACGAAGAGTTCTGAAGGAAGGGAAAATTTGTATAGTCAGTTCGTATTCCGGGCTTTTCATCATAAAGGTCTGAGTAGAAGTTGTATATTTCATTCATTATGGTTTTTGAATCAGTGGTCTCCTCATCGTTGTCCCGAACCAGTTTTCTTATGCAACTTTTCTTCTTATTTCTAGTTTCTAAATTCAGAAAGTATTTACTATTTTTCCCCTTGCTCAAGCCATGTCGCACGGGAACGAATCATTGATCCCCTCACAATATAATTGTACTCGTTTTCATATTCCACTTTAGCCGATTCAAGATTTGCAAAGTTTTCCTGCATGGGCGTTTCGGCTATTTCTCCTCAGATAACTTAAGTTTTCTTTCAAATCTTGCATTTTCTTTCTCCTTTCCTTAGCTTTTGATTTACTGTAAGATATACTTTCCTCACGAATTTTATATTTCATCCAATCCCATTTAACTCGCAAATCATCACAATAATTAATTTCGTCAAGCCACTTTGGGAAACCATCACGTAAGCACTGAGCATACAGAGGGTCTTCTAATAGGCTGTTAGTGAACTTCCAGAAAGGGGGACCACTCTGTTGATCTTTTAAGCTGTTAATTTCAAGGGTTATCGCGGAATGGTAAGTTTTGATTGCTGTCACAATGTCTACATTAGCTACATCGTCTTGTAGCAAATCGCTTATAAGCCAGTAGTCTAATCGCCTTTGAATTATTGGGCTTTTTTGAGCATGTACTTACCAGAGGGCGAACGGGAGAGAAGAAACCTTGAGACACTAAACAATGCAATGGCTGTCATATCTGATGGTAACTTCACCCCATTACCCCACTATGTTGACTGCAAGTGGGAAGCACTGTCTGGGGCATCGAAAGAAGAACTCATAATAAGAGCAGACGAAGTGGTTTCTTCCGTACTAAACACCATTGCTAGTTCACAGCAGGAGCAACTTTGGGAAGGAGTGGTCAAACGTCATTGTTCCGTTGAGCACAAAATTAACACCATCACAATCATTGTGGGATTCGAAGCAATTTTGCTGGCTTACAATGAATGTTCAAATCGGTTAACAAAAACTCAGATATTATCACTCATAAGTGACAGGTTCTCTCAGTCGGAGCTCCAGCAGCTTCTCCCAGGAATCTCATTACGCCAAGTAAAGAATGCTGGAAAGCACGCGTCAGAACATGGACGCGGAGAACCAAAGACAAGGAATGAGATTTTCCGATGCAGGTTGAATATGGAGAAAGTTAGGGATTTTATCGAGTTCTTTTCCAGATCCACATTCCTCCAAGACGTAGCCTTAGGAACAAAAACATTGAAACTTTCTTCAGGTCAGAAAATCCCCATCCCTTCAGTGGTTCGTACAATGACTGCGTCGAAAATCATCTACCTTTGTCATGAAGAGTGTCGTGAACATGGTGTGGAGCCTCTAAAGGAGCGTACCTGTTTCCGTCTGCTAGAGGTTTGTACTGCGTCAAAGCAGAAATCCTTACAGGGGTTAGACAATACGTCTACGACTGGTGAAGAGGCATTCGAGACGATAGCCTCAATCGTTGAGAATCTAGGGCGACACGGTGCGGGTGCAACATGGACCCGAGACACCCTTCGATCTTTAAGCGCTAGAAAGAATTATCTCAAAAGCGTATACAAGAGTCATCTAGGACCGGAAGAGCCTTGTGCTGATCACTGTACTGTGTTTGCACTATCGGATCCAGTCGAAGAGAAATTTTCAGGTGAATGTTGCCACGATCACAACCAGGCATGTCCAGAATGCAAGGGTATTGTGGATGTTCTGAAAGCTATCGAAGAGACTCTCAGAAATGGAGATCTGGACTTGAGTGAGAAGCAAAAGGAGAGAGCAAGGTGGGACTTAGATCACTCCGTTTCCAGCATCGATGCTTGGAAATCTCATTTATTGAGGACTTTTCAACAAGATCAAGTGAGACAAGATACACTCGATCGGTTAGATGACCAGACTATTATGGTCGTTAATGACTGGGCCATGAAATTTCTTCCCATGCGCTTCAGAGAAACGCAGTCCCAATGGTTCGCCAAGCGCGGAATTAGCTGGCACTTTTCTGCTTTTGTTCACAAATCAAACCGTCCTGACTGTCCAGTAGTATCCGCAAGTGAACACACAATCCACACATATGTTGTTGCCATTGACAGCTGCAAACAGGACTGGTTTTCCGTTCCTTGTATACTTGAAGAGGTGCTTGTCTGTGTCAAAGAGTCGCATCTATCAGTATGTAGAGCGATCCTAAGAAGTGATAATGCTGGATGCTACCACTGTAGTGTGCTTTTATCAACCATCAATTCCACTAGCAGAAGGTCAGGCATCGAAGTAATCCGCTATGATTTCTCTGACCCTCAGTCGGGTAAGGACTTATGTGACAGAAAGATCGCCCCTTGCAAACAGCGCCTTCGACATTACGTTGCTGCAAATCACAACGTGGAAAGTGTAAAAGACATAACGAAGGGCTTGGAGTCCCCACCAGGAATTGCAGGAACGAGCGTTGCGGAATGCAAGATTGACCAATCAGTGATGTCGGCAGGCGCAGGACGCAGGTCATCTTATTATGACTCCAGAGAAGGAGACCATATACGACAACGTACGTAGGCAGTGGGCAGCTGTAACGACATCAGTAAAAGTCGCTGGCCAGAAAATTGGTAGGACAGATAATGCTCCTTTGGCGAACTTACGACTGAGCAAAGGGTGGGCCTTAAAGAAGCAGAAAGCTGCGGTGAGAATATGTTCGGGTGTCAAAGAATTTTTGACAAATTTATTCAACAAGGGAGCTAAGGATCTTCACCAAAAAGCCATGCCAGCAGACGTGGTGGAGCAAATAAAGAAAACTTTCCCAGTTTCAGAATGGGTTGAGGTACAGACTGTCAGAGGATACTTTTCTCGGTTGGCTTCGCAGCAAAAGGGACTTCCATTTAGCGAGGAGGAGGGTGAAGACGAAGCCCTGGAGAAAGAGGATTGCATGGAGCAACTAGTCGGGGTGGCTGAACAAGAGATTGGCCTCAGGCACCCTCTTGTGTATGATGATTTCAATTTTTGTGATCTCTCTGCCAAGGGTAGATTAGCCGAGGTTCTGGAAAAGCAAAAACGCAGTCAGCTTCAGTCATTCTGCGAGTATTTTGACGTGGAAATTTCTGGTCGTGCTAATCGTAAAGCATCGTATTACGAACTTCTTATACAATTAGCAAATTCCTGTGATTGCCGCAAGTAAATAATTTTTTTAGATTCTTCGACATAAACCAATCAGTGAGTCATTTAAGGTTGCGCGACTCGTTGACTTGGTCCAGTCATCGCACTCTCGTGTCCAAGGTGATATAATACCAATCACATCTCGAGGCGTTTCATGACTTTGTATGAGGCGTTTCATATGAACATCAACACGAAAAAAGTTTATCATCCAGTTCTCCTAACTGTGGATCCCTTCTATGGTTTCACTTACTGAGCGATAAAGTATTTGGGACATCTGATGGATCGCAGGTCTCCTAGACGCTGATCACTGCAGCTCGTATGTACACTGTATCTACGTTTGGTCATGATTCGTTACTGATGCAAGAGCTATTTAGGGTATTAAAACGTCAGACAAAGATTATCTGTTAACGATCGCTTTTGCTAAGATTACTTTATCTTTTAAAAAATGGCTTGGAAAATTATGGGGACTTTCCATGCTTGCGGTAATACATAGAGATATGGCCTGAAAAATATAAATCAGAGAAAATCTCAGATAGCTTTGTATAAAGGTATAAAGGTACATTTATAGATCATATTTTTAAGTGCATTTTTTAATACATCTACAATAATATTTGTAGTCACCCAGCCATAGTGAAACTTTTAATTCGTAACTTAATAATTTTTCCAATATTTTATTGATTTGTAACTATTCAATGATTTGCAAATAAAATTTTCTGTCATTCAATATAAGTATAAAGGTAAGAACATTGTCATTTGTTCTCTATGATCGGTACAGTCAACTCTCTCGTATGCGACCACCCTCGATGCAAGACAAAGTGGTCGCTTACGCTGAGAAGTGGTCATCTACGGGGAAAAAATAAGAGAATAAGTTCAAACCGAAGTGATTAACGTGATTACATAAAGTTATTACCCAACGAGCAACAACTTAGGCAAACAGACAACTGCCAATAATGTTTCAAATCGAATAACGCTTAAAACTGTTGAAAATTTGTACATAACATCTTACATCAATGATACAATACATTTTTACTTACAAATCGTATTGCAGCCTTTTTTTGTTAGTCAGCTGCTATAATCTGTGAGCACGCTTGGTCAGCGCTTTTTAAAACTGAACTTTTGTGATATTTGAGAAATGGTTTTCTTACAGTCATCGTTATCATGCTGGGTTGTCGCTTACGAGAAGCGGTCGCTATGACAGAGTCATCCTTTTTTTGTTCAATCAAAGGCCATTTAAGAGCAATTGTACGGTAAGAGTCGGGGTAATTCTAAACAATGAAACTGATTTGGCTTTAACAATTCATTTCACTTATCAAATACAGAATAAGGGCTTCATGTCAACAATTCGGTTTGTTTATGGCATGAATTATGCTCAAAATTCCATTTTGAATGGCCTTAGAGGGGCATGGAGTGGTTGTGGCAAAAATTCAACAAACCTTGATAAGTCAAATTTTTCTCATCTGATGTTGATAATTGGGTCACTAAAGTAAATAATGGTATAGGTACGGGAGTTATGCAAGAAGGCAGGTAGATTCACTGACGTTTTAAAAATGGCAATTTTGGGTTGTAATTTTGACATCAATTTTTGCCAAACTCTAGCCCCAGGCTCCTGTCTGTCCAATACCTCGAGGACAAAGTTACATTCAAATTCATTTGGAAGCACAATTTACCAATTGGGTTTTATGGCACTTTCAAAATGTCCCCTGGAAGGCTGGGATTTTGGTGCTCAAAGGGCAAAAAATGAGACCCCCCTGAAACTCCAAGACTAAAAGTCAGAGAAGTGAGCCAAATTGGATTTTGAAATATCTCATTGCACCCAACTTCTGTGCCAAGTTTCAGCCAAATCGGTTGACTCCCACGTTTCGCCCCTGGAACACTTTCTCAGACAATGACACTTAATTGCAACTCATCATAAACAAATGGGTGTTGAAACGGCAAAGATATGCATAACAATCGATACCTTGCAAGGTAAAACAAGAAATAAAAACAAACCAGCATTGTATAGCAAAAAGAAAACAAGGACATATATATATACACAGCTAAAACAGCGCTAAACATAAAACGGAAAGGGTAAAATTCGTTCTGGGTTGGGGGATACATACCATCAAGTTAGTAACATATGTGAAGGGGCATAATCATGATTCATTTAATATGTAGCAGGAACACCGGTTGAAGAAAGCGGCGATGATAATTCAGTAAGAGGCTTTAAGATCATCGGGGATGTTTCCCACATGAAAGACTTGATTGTCCACAATGAGATTTCTATTAACTACTCTAGGGTCGAAACCTTTTTCCTTTGCTTGAAACATCGCCTTTATTAGAGTCTTTCTTTCCATCTGAACCGCTCTTGCATAATCTTGTGTGATGTACGCGTCCTTTTATTTTCAGATTTCATCATCTTGTTTTTTGCTTTCAATACATAATCTCTGTCTTCCCTAAGAAGAAATCGAGCGATAATGGGACGTGGAGAGGCCTTAGCTTGTCCGTTAATCGCGGGGCGAACCTTCCCAACTCTATGCACCGCTTGAAATTGGATGTCGTCCGTGCTGATTTTCAATTTATTTTCGATAATGTCGTAGACTGTATCGATGCAGTTTTCACCTGTTTGTTCTGGTATATTCATGAATCGAAGATTTTCTCTTCTGGAGTAGGTTTCAAGGGCAATAACTTTCTCTTGCTCCTCCGCTAGCTTCGTTTTTAACTGATCGATTTCAGCTCGCTGATTATCCAGTTGTAGCTTGTTTCTTTTTAGTCGGTTTATTTCTGTTTGTTGGCTCTCCAGATCCCTGTCGGAATCGCCAACATCTTTCAGTTGCGTTTGGATCTCGCCGATTACGGCCCATGCTGTTTCAACTGATTTTTCCATTTCTGCCATGTTGTTTTTGACACCTACGATTTCTTCTTTTAGCTCGTATCGTAAAGTTGACAACTCCGTACTTAGATTTCCAAATAAGTCCTCCAATCTCTTGTCCAAGTAATTTAGTTTATCAAATAAGTGCGAAAGGGATACTGAAGGTTCCGAGTATTTCTCGTTTACCATTTCGTCGTTCTTAAATCTGCGGGAAGGTGGAGGCACTGTCGAAGATGAACTTGTCGAGCGCTCAGAGCGCTTTGCCATTAACGGGAAATGTCAGATTCAAAAAAAGATACAATGCCAAGAATTGTGTTTGGTAAAAATCACCCTGCTTCAGATCTTGTACGCTATTTGAGAGAACATGGTCTTCACCTGGATGTGGGATCACAGAGCAACTGGAACACGACCGTACGCCATCACTGTCTCCCCCAAGCAACTCAAGCGAGAATTCTGTATAAGGTATCTGGGCATCCTAATTGATTCAAACTTAAACTGGAAGGACCAGGTTGAATGTATTGTTAAGAAAATTAGAAGAAGCATTGGTATCCTCTCTAAACTTCGATATTATGTTGGCCTAGATATTTTATTAGGCTTATGTTATGCCCTTATATATCCTTTTTTGACCTACGGAGTAATTATTTGGGGAAATACCTATAAGACCACACTTCAGCCAATTTTCATTCTACAAAAAAAAGGCAATGCGAATAATTGCTTTCTCCAGATTCGATGAGGCTCTAGTCCTTTGTTTAAGTCTCTTGAAATTATAAAAGTTTTGGACCTAGTAACTTTTTATTTAGTTATCTTTATGTACAAATTTCATAATCAACTATTACCACCTGTCTTTATTTCTTTTTTCACTAAAATAACACAGATTCGTAACTATAATACAAAGCTTGCTGCAAAACAGTCTTATTATCTCCCAAAAGCAAGAAAAAATTACGGAATATTCAATATTAGATTTCAAGGTCCATCAGTATGGAATGCCATTGACGAAGATATTAAATCATCTCCATTGTCTTTATTTAAAAAGAAAATGAAACAGCACATTATCAAAGATTACTAGACATCTGTACATCGATCTTGTAATTCTAAGATAAGAAATAATACTGTTTTGCAATATAAGAATTTTAGTAATTTTAATGTACTGCTAGTTTACGTAACTCTGTTTATCTCTATTTTTGTGTGTATTTATGTCTGTTTGTTCTTGTGTCCCTGACCTAAATATTTAATCATCTTTTCTTTTCACTGACTGCCTGGCATTTATTTCGGGCAGCCAGCACCCCTATCATCTGCCGTATTATTTTTTTATCTTGTAGTAATTATGTGGGGTGAAATAAAGTATTGTTGTGGTTGTTGTCTGGTGTCACGTCACGGGTTCGGAGGGCGGCGCACAATCCCCCCCCCCCCCCCCGAAAAAAAAAACCATTTTGTGTGCATTTTGGGTAAACAGTATTCTGTTGTTTCTGTTCGATCTGCTATCGAGAGCAACATAAACGGCATGCTATCCGTTTATTTAAAAAACAGAATAGGTCCCAAAAGAACACAATCAGCACTTATTGGCCATGTTCTGAACGAGTAAGGGCCTGGGAACGAATCCAAACTTCATTGAAAATCAATGGCATTGAACTAAATCGATTTTCATATGAAAGGGTATCTCAAAATAAGTACTTTCAGCAAGTTTGACCATGTTTGGTGGAAAAGTCGCCAGTTGACATGCATTTAGATCTTTAAAAAAATCCCATATGTCTCTATATCGGAAAGTGTGTCCCTCCAAACCATACAAAGTCTCTAATTTTCACAATTTTCAAAAGCTTTGTTTCAGCTCCAATTCAACTTAACAGCGTCAAAGTTGGTAAGGTGACCATTTTTGAGATGCTCTTTCATGCAGTGGAAACAATTTTTTTTCCCAATCGATAAATTTTAAAACTCATTCCCAGGCCCTCACTCGTTTAGAACATGGCCAATTCGGAGGATTTATACTTATTCTGGAATAGTCCCACGAGGACATCACGAAAAGTACTAATATCCTTCAAAAAAATCTTTCTCCAGCTCATCTAGCTATATATAGTTGAAAGGGCTATTAATCGTTACCTCACATTTACCCGTAATGACTGTAATCCCCCCGCTTCCGTCTCTGACACTACACCTACCTTTTACTTCAAATTACCTTACATTGGCCCTTTTTCTGTTATCGCGCAATAAAGGGTTCGCCACTTTGCTAAACGTTATCGTAATAACATAGATATTAAGTTAGTTTTTTCATCTTCTAAAATCGGTAATATGTTGGGTGTTAAAGACCCTATGCGTCGTGGGCTCCGTTCGTATGTGGTATACAAGTCTTTGTGTGCGGGTTGTAATGCCTGCTGTGTCGGCGAAACCACAAGGCATTTTTCCACACGCTTACGTGAGAACATCGTCAGTGATAGGGCCTCTCACATATTTGAACATTTACAAAATTCTCAGCAATGCCGCATTTTATTCTCTACCGACTGTTTTGGTATCTTAGATCACGCTTCCACCACCACAGCATGAAATTTTGAATTTACGCATGCGAAATGATTCCCTAAATATTGCGTAAAGAATCACTTTACGGAGCTATACGCACCTCTTTACAAATACGGCCATGTCATTGTCAGTCGTGAGGGAAATAATCAAATTTAACTCAACGAAAAGATAGGGAAGTCTGCAATAGTAGGTACACAAATAATAAAGCATTGTAAAGGAAAATTGGTTCTTTACGTCTGTTCAAAATAAGGGGCCTCTCGCACTTGGAAGTTACCTTAATTCCCAAATCCAATCACAGATCCAATCCTTACCCCGGTGAAAACAACAGTAACACAAAAACGTTGGTTGCATAAATCATTTAATTCTCATAACGCATTCTTACGGTGTACAACAAATTCACTGGCGTTCTTCTGAACTGACCCTTACTAAGGAGTAACAGGAACTATTAATTCGAAAATGATAAAAAGCTAACTCTTAAAAAGAGTGATACATCTAAAAACTGGCATTGCAAAAGGCAGATTTAATGCTGTTACAGTTTTGTCAAAAGTTTGAACGCCTTTATGGAAAATCGTGTGAAACCAAACATGCACCTTCATGGACATCTAAAGGAATGTGTCTTAGACTATGGACCAGTTTACAATTTCTGGTGCTTTAGCTTCGAACGATTTAATGGTATTCTGAGCAGTTTTAAGACCAACAATAGGTGCATTGAAATACAACTGATGCGGAAGCTTTTGTCGGACCACTTTATTTCCTGTTCTACGCTGCCTAATGAGTTTGAAGAGAACTTTCTTCCAATTTTGTCACGTAGTCTCAAGGATACTATGGAGAGCACAACTGACATTGTAAAGCTTGGACCTAAGCTGATGAATGCAGCTCTCTCCTCCGACTTGTTGACAGTTGACTGGAAGATGCTCGAAGGAGAAGTTCGACTCCCTCGTTTTCACAAAGTCAGAAGTCTGGATTTTGATGAGCTCTCGTCACTACTTTCAGTTTATAAGTCGTTGTACGGAGAGACTATCACAAGCATCAGCTCTTTGGCCAAAACTGTGCGACGTTTTGGCAGTATCATTATCGGGCAAGAGAAGTTTGGCTCGAGGCGTGAATGTCGATCTCTCAGGTCAGCTAGAGTAGTTGCATCCTAGACCGATGACGATGGACTAATTAGCCCTTGCGCCGCACTTCGACCTGGCAAGGTGGATTGCTTTATTCACCATACAATTAAGATTGGAGAACAGTGCCAGCAACATGTATTTGCTCTTGTAGACTGGTATGGTGCAGACGAGGACAAGGACAAATATGGGAACCCCGTTGAAATTTGGAGAAAGGCTTTCCTTCCTGGGGGTCCATCTCGCTTTCTTCCAGTAGCAAGAATTTATTCCAAATTTGTTGTAGCGTCGTCACAGGAGGATAAAATTGTTATTATTCCCTTAAATCGTAGATTTTCTTAGAAACATTTCGACACGTAGTAAATTGTACATCTTTGACTACGTGAGCATTAGTATATGTATAAAAGGCCGCTGCTAAATTTCTTTACAATGTGCTAGTTCAGATTGCGCATTTGTTGTTCCACATCTACTTTAAGTAATCTACCTGCTGTAATTGGACGAATTTTTACTTTTATTGTATTTCTCACGAATATGACACTGTAATTTTCATTAGCAAGGTCAATTTCAAAAAAAAAAAGTGTGAAAAAGGGTACAGTAGGTAGCTGCACTAATTACCGTTAGGCTAAAACCATATAATGTTCAGAAGACCATGCTATTTCTCTGGTTGAATAAAGACCTATTATAAACAACGTGGAGACAGCAGTACTTAATCAAGTCGCAACGTGCTTACGTCCAACTCATTTTTTATTCAATATGAAAGTGAGTGTTAGCGTTAGAAATTAAAGTTATCAGAGGGATTTAGATACTTCTAGATAACCGTGGAGTTAAGCGGACGTGAGAAATGACTATTTGAACTCGCCAATTACAACGGTTTTGTTGTTAAGGGTCTGAAATGAGTCTGCACAGGAAGTTGTAGCAAAAAGACGCTATCGTGAAAGTTGCCTATTCAGCCGGGACGCCGGCCGGACTGGAGTAAATAATGGCGCAGAACTTTTGCAATGACTGTCGCAGGTCGTGGCAAAAATTGATTGAGGGCAACATGGTGAAAGCAAAAAGAAGAAAATTATATCCCTATAAATGACTGAAAAGAATTCTTTAAATTCTGTTTATTCATTTGTCCTTTACACTCTGGAATACTGTGTAATATCACCCAAGCTTTTGAACGTTGTCCAAGTTAACAGTGTGAAGAATACTACAGGGTTCGGGCTACTCCTTGAAGTCCTTGAAAAGCCATGGCACTTAATTTCAGATTTCAAGGGCGCTTGAAAAGAATAATTTCTGCCGAAAGTGCTTGACAATAATGGATGAGCTTTTGTAAAGTTGCTATTGACCAATGAAAACCTAGTGTAAGACAAGGTAAACTTGCTATGAACACTCCTTGAAAACTCAGTTTTTGGTGTTCAATTCTCCTTGACTTTTATGTACACAAGGCAGCACGAACTATGCTACTAGTGCGTAAAGAAAGAGAAAGATACGTAAATAATAATGCATAAAGATGCGTAAAGAAAGTTAAAAGAACGTAAAGATTCACAGCCAAGCCCTTTAAAATTGGCCGCACAACTTTCGATGAACAGTGAGACATCGTAATAAAACCTTGTTCGCTTTGTTTTGTAAGAGTTTGAATGCAAACGCGTAATCTTTTTAAATTGACGTTTACGTTCTTTTAATGACCTGTACGTCATCTTTACGAGATCTTGAAGTTTACGCTTCTTTATGCAACACTTAAATTGTTCGTAAAGAAATCCCCCGATATTTACGCATCTTTACGGAAAAGGAAAAGATACGTAAATCCTTAATTTCATGCTGTGCACCTTCCAACTTTAAGATCAAAGAAGCTAGTCATATTGAATGGGAAAAATCTGCATTAAAGGGGCTAGGTCACGCTGTGAGTCTGCGCACTGCGTCCGATTTATCTTTTATCACGCATCACGGAAATTCCACCGAGTTTAGTAATTGTACTTGAAATTACTAAAAGATCAGGTAACTTGGACGTCGCGATTACTAAGCATTGAACAGATTAGGAGTTTTAAGCAACGACGACGACGACGGCAACGAACACGTCATTTTAAATCATAAGTTCTTGCTTCTGTAATTCTTTCGCGATTATTCCAATTTGTTTAACTTGGAAAATGCTGGCGATATGCACAAGAACTAAATCACTATGAACGATGTCAAAGTAAGGAAAAAGAAAGAAAAATTTGCTTTCATGGGCTCACGTTCTCAAGAAAACATAAAATTTGGTCATTTTACACTTTTGTTTTGCAGAAGACGGCAAAGAAATGTACCAAAATACAAGACGCACGTGCAGAGCCACTGTTTTTGCTCATTAAGCCTATTGTTTTGTGGCCTTCTCGTTGTCGTTGTCGTCCTCGTCGGTTGAGGCCCTTTAGCAGTTGAGTTCGAGTCGACGGTAATGGCGGACAGTTTGAAAAAAGGTGTCCCACTCTTTTTCAAAGTTGTTGGTTCCCAGTGCGCATGAGCGAGTCATGACCTACAATCGAGGCCAAAAGTGTTGAGACAGTTTACCGTACATGACTTCAAACACCCTCTCTCAAGACCAAGACGACGCAAGCCCCCCTCCCTCTGTCAATGTTGAGGAAAATTACAAAAAAACAAGAAACAAAAAACTATTGCGAATACCTTCAAGGACCGCATTCACCGGATAGGGTTTGCAAGAGTTTGTTAGCGTTTTAAAAAGGTTCTTTTGTTGACGAACATCAAATGGCCAAGTTTTAATGTACAGAAATTGTACCGAGGCACGCACCGCATTTTGGATGAATGTGGCCCTTTCAGAAAAAAGGTCTTTTCTTTCAACATTGCTAGGGGGAGAGGGTGAATAGCACTGACACCCATTCGTCTTTTTTTAGAAAACGTAAAGGACGTTGGTGAAATCGTGGGTTTTAGAGCGAAAAAGGGTGGGTTTTAGAGTGAAAATGGGCAGGTGTCTCAACAACTTTTGGCCAGGATTGTAGTTCCCAGTGCGCATGAGGGAGTCATGACCTAGCCCCTTTTCAATTCTGAGTAATCGCGACGTCGAACTTATCTGATGTTTTACTGATTTCAAGTACAATTACTAAACTTTATTTTAACTCAGTTATTTTCACCAATGGGCGAAATTTTCGTGATGTGTACATACTCGACCCCAGAGTTCTTCTCGGGCCTCACGCCTCGAAAACTCTGGGAAACTCCATATTGACCGTAGCCAAAATCCGGCTATATAGCCTTCAAAGCGCATGTTCGACTACCCCAAATCAAAAATAGCGTCGCTGTTTGAAATAGTCCTTGCAGTATGCCTTAGCAAAAGGTGGTAAAGACTCTATATTTCGCTTACTGTGCCTTTCAATAACACGCGAACTCTGAAGTTCAAATCTCAACCGACAACTGCGGTTCTCGTTGCCCGACATCAATCAAATTTCCAGCGGCTTCCGACTGCAATGATCGATGATTTATGGCCCAAAGCAGATTCAAGCATCAGAAGCGTGGCGGCTAACTCCGTTGATTTCCTTTCGTTTCTCAGTATAATCAATCGGATAGTTTCAGTTATTTGAGGACCTATCCATCGAAACTTCCCGACATAGAAGGAACGCAGATAGTCGACAATGAAGATGATCAGTTAAATATGTGACTGATCATCGCACCTATGAACACTACTTAAGCAGTAATGAAAAAAAAAAAAGCCTGAAAAAAAAAACTCAGGCTTGTACGGGATTCGAACCCTCGACCTCTGCTATACCGGTGCAGCGCTCTACCGACTGAGCTAACAAGCCATCTGGGAGCTGGTTGTTTTGTTGGTTCGTAATATACCCGTGAGTGGTGAATATATGAGAATGAATATATGAAAATCATATATTTGAACTGCGGATTAATGATTAAATATGTGATTGATCATCGCAGTTTTCAGGCTTTCTTTTCACTGCTGCTTAAGTAGTGTTCATAACTGCGATGATCAGACACATATATATTTAATCATTAATCCGCAGTCGGTTCAAATGTATGATTTTCATATATTCATTCTCATATACGAAGATGACCAGGTTAGGCAATTCACCGAGTCTTGACTCACGTGGTTTTCTGGAGTTTGGTGTGTTTGATCGATTTTATATTTTCATTTGTTTTATGTATCAGTCAATTCCAAAAGCGGCCATTCCCCCCGGGCATACCCCGGGTATTTGATCCGAAATGTGTCTCGCACGGTGGGGCATTTGACTTTCAGCTAGACCTTGGTTGGCGGTCGCCAGCTAAAGGGTTTCGCGAAGGTTTCGCGCGTCTTTCGCGCGCAAATATTCATTCATTCACCACGGGATCCGCTTCGCTCCCTTCACTTCAAGATTCCGAGTAGGTTTTGCGTTGTTTACTACATATACAGTTGATATGCCTTTATTCAAAGTTTGGAGTGCCGACAAAAGATATCGGAAAAGAGTTTTGGCGCACAATTTTTCGGATTTGGTTTAAAAGAGGTAAGCGATTTTAGAATAAAATATTCATCATGAGCGAGGAGAGTGCCAAAATGCTTCATGCAACGAGTGATTTGCTATAGATTTACACTTGATTTGCCCTTTTTAAGGCCCTGACAGTGGGGCATTTGACCGTCAAAACTGGAAACACAGCGGGGCATTTGATTTTCAAAAAAGTCAAATTCCCGGGTGTTTGCCCGGGGGGGGAGGGGGGGGGGAGGATGGGCACTTTTGGAATTGACTGATACATAGTGAGAAGTAACACGGTACTTGGAAAGAAAGCAGGGGAAGTTTGTGGCTCTGAATTGACCCTTTTCGTTCTTCCTAAGCGATGGACACACAAAACACTGAAGGCCGACTGCGTCGAAGATTACATTGCTAAATAACAATTCATGCTTGTCGAACTGGGCCGTCTTCTTTCATCTCATTTCTTTGCGCTATTATTAAGATAAATAATACGGGAATTGTGAGTCTAAACCTCGAATTTAGCACACATGAAACTTCAATACTTTTCAATGCAAATGTATTTTTCGTCCCGGAGTGTGTGCGGAAAGTTTGATTGATGGAAGTCAAAACGCGGTTTGGCGGTTGGCGCTTGAAAATGAAAATCGCAGTAAAGGTAGAGCAGAAATCAATTATATTGAAGCCGATGTTTGTTCAAAGAAGGACGTTTTAGGGGTTTCCCTCTTGTTTGCTTTGTGAACTTTTTTTCGAAGCTAGTTCGCTTCACAAAAGTAACCCGGTCAATTTTCGCGCGTACCGAGTTGGCAAATCAGAAGCAAATTCATTGTTTGAACTGATAACCAATCATAGCTGGAGCTTGCTTAGAGTTTCCCAGAGCACTTTCCGCCGTCACCCCCGTTAGACATGCGCAAAGGGAAGAGCTCTGGGGTCGAGAATGGTGATGCATGATGACAGATAAAACGGACTCAGTGCGCAGACTCACTCACAGCTTGACCTAGCCCCCTTAAATCATCAACTTTGTATACATGGTCATGTTTCCTTTTTTTGTTATAGCTAATTAGCATTTTGCGTACGCTATAAACTCAACTTTTGTACGTTGTGTGAATTTAAACTGAAGATAACAGAAGATCTGTTGAAACATGTTTTTAAAAATCAAACACGTTGTGACTTTTCTTAAAATTATAACATGTCTGCTACTATCCAGAACAGGTTTAATAGTTTAGTGGTGGTTGTGAATGTTAGATTTTAAAGTTGAGTTTCTCCATGGTAACACCTTCCATGATCCTAGAAACCGACCCTCTTTCTAGTTTAAGGTTTTAGTGAAGACTTTTTCAACTAGATCTGAGTTACCATGGCAACGCGATGATGCTTTTGCTCTTGTTTTCATTACAGTACATTTTCTAAAAAAAATTAGGGGTTTATTCTCTAAACCATCAACGTAATTTACAGTTCAGTTTTTTTACGTGTAGTAAGTTTAACTCTATTTCTATGGACTTTTTGCACGTCTTTTTTGCAATTTCCGGAGTGTAGGAGGCCAAATCGACCTGGCTATTCCATATAAGGGGTTACCAAGGAGATTTCGCTGGTCCAGAACACCGAGGGCTCTATCTTTGTTGTAACGCTAGCTGCCGTTTATTTGTAAACGATCACTGCGGCTACAACTCGTTACGTATTTGATTTATAAATGTGTTTTTCCAGCCATTTCCCCCTGCTTGGCATCATAAAGCTGGGTTGATGGGTAGAGGCAATCCTTTGAAAGAAAACAGAGATGAGAAGAAATTTCACACGAAGTGGGCCGCGGAAAGTTTTCGAGCGTGTCGTGGCGATTCACGGATTGAAGTTTTGTATTGAGCCGTTTTGTGAGTGGATTCCGGGACCTGGCACTACAATTTTGGCGAGTTTTGACTCGTAAATAATGCAATCGGTGCAATATTTTTTCAGCAGCACCGGGTGGCTCGACACAGTTCTAAAAAATATCTGAAATGGAAATTGACGGATTCCATTTCGTCGTTACACAGCATTCCACTGGGTCACAGACGCGAAAATTACAGACAGCGAGAGCAACTGATATCAAATAGCGTAACCCACGACGCGCTAAAAAAGTGAGCAGGAAAAATGTGGAACAGATTGCAAGAATTGGAGTCGAAGTTTACTGCAAATGTAGACATTTACCTTCAAGAGGAATGTTTGTATTTAAAACTTCCAGACAAAGTTGCGTATTTTTTGTGTTGTGCGAGGGCGTTTTGGGGTTTTGCGACAGAATTAACACTCATATTCAATGAAAATTGGGACTTTTGATCAGTTTACGGGGTGCTTAATTCTAAACAAATGATCGCCTGGCAACAAAAATGGTTGATTTTAACCATAGTCCGAGATTTGGAAAAGTTGTAGGTTTTCAAGGCATACGACGTTTACGTCGCAAATTTTGCTGTCCCGTAAAAAATGAGTTAAACAAATTCTACAGAAGCGTTTATCAATAATTGTTTTGTCAACATATTGTATGAAACATACGTCATACGCTTCTCAAAATGTAGAATTATTGCCATGACGAAAGGTTAATAGCAGTGATTGTATTGAAAAACAAATGCAAAGAAATGCGCACCTTTTACACTGACACCGGTATTAAGCTCAACGTCAACTTGAAGAGAATTTGAGTGCAATATCAATGTAAAAGTCAAGCCTCTGCGGGTCTGCTATCTTCTTATACTTGATGTACGTTAATCGCAAGGAGAATCTATAAGCGTTAGTTAGCTGAAAATGGATTTTGGCATGTACCCACCACGAAACGTTTAAGCCGAAGTAAGATGGGAATAATGGTAACGTTGTCGCTACTGACAAGTTTTCCAGAATAGTAATGAAGATACAACGTTTTCCCGCTAAAAAAATGGAGGTACTTATTCTGAAGTTAATTTCCTTGAAAAATTGGTGTATTCAGTCTGGGAATTTTACTCAACGTTTACCATTTCTGTTGTAACTACCGGAAAAGGCTTAATGCGCACGGCTCTTTAGAAGACCACTTTTTAGTGATAAGGATCCTGTGGGTAAATGGAGTTATTATGACTAAGTTATTATTATTATGGGAGCATCAGCCCTTTCGTGTAATAGTGCTTATCTTTTCAATTCAATCAGGGATTCAGTATCAAAAGAAAAACGTAAATCTCTTATGGTGTGTTTTGACCACGTAGCCAAGTTTTGCTGACCAATCAGAGTGAAGTAAAACAAACTGATCAAAGCAAACGCGAATTACTTTCCACATTCAGTTGAAAACTGTTGCATTCGGGAAAAGCTGTTGCTACAATTTGTCCTCTTTTCTTACATTTTGCTGTACCCACGAAACTTTATTTGCTAGTGCGGAAGATTAACTGCGAAAGACGGTACTCTTTCATCAGTTCCATGCATTACTATAAAGCTCTAAAAACCATTCATCGGGCTCTATTTTCTATGTTGGCCGAATTCCTTGAGCTGGCAGAACGTAAAGTGGGCTGTGCCGGCTCGGTGTAGAGTACCGAACTGATTTGCTGAGGGCTTAAGTGTGAGATGGATAACGTGCTCGACTCCTCCCCGTACCACGCTTTCCCGAACTTGGCCCTAATATGGGACCTTGGAAACTCCTATTCTCTTCTGATACATGTGAAAGGACATGATCATGAACTTGTAAGGGTACATGGCTGCGACTATCAGTCCATTCCAACCTAATCACCGTCTGAACGAGTGAGACCAAGCCAAACTACAAAAATAGCTATTACCTCCTTTTATAGCTGACTGAATTTAACGAACGTAAATTCGAGAAAGGTGCATAATCAAGGGCTAACAAACCGCATACCGACAATCTGCATGACTGGCTTGTGAACTCGAAAGGAATTAAAAAAGCGAAGCAACACTACACGTTACCACGGTTGCGGCAATATATATCACATGGTACACACAGAAATTATCAAATAACGGAGAATAAAACTGTTCCAAAAGAATGCTTTTTGCAGTGGTGGTGGTGACGAGGAAATGATGCAAAAAGAACTCATAATCAAATTGTAAGTAAACCAATACATTCAAAGGGATAAAACACACCGAAACATCAAATGTCAGGAGCTCCCTCTCAACCGTTAAGGATAACAGTAACTGAGAGCTTCAGCTGACTGAATTTAAGAGAAGTTAATTCAAGAAAAGTCAACATAATTAAGGGACAATCTGTATGGATGGCTATAGCTCTATTATGGGCTCTTTACATGGATCGTTACTTAAGCCCTTAAAATATTTGAGTTTGTGGCGCTCTGTGATAGTCTGACTACTAAACGGCCATCACATGCAGCTTGCCTACAGGTAGGAATTTAATGGCGTTAGCCTCGTCTACGTATGATAAGTCAAGGTCACAGGCATTTCACGCCACTCTTAGGCATCGTTTACACGGACGCGGTTTCCAATCGACACGGTTTCATGAGGTCGAAACCGCATAAAAAACGACACGGTTTCGAAATGTTTACACGGAACCTATCCAACCGTTTAAGTCATGGCGATCTCGTTCTCAGGCATTCTTCTGGGAGCATAACACCGTCCAAAACGTTGTCCCACCATCCACGAGCGTATCGACAACATTTCAAGACATCTCTGCCTGTTATTACGACATACCTCTCGGTTTATAGAGAGTAAAATATATGAAAGCTAAAAATGCGAACTTAAATTATGATTGTGCAACAACTGAAGCGCTGCACTTCGTGCGAGGTTCACCATATTTACCCATCGCGAGCCAGCCAATTTCGCACCAAAATAAGTAACCGTTTTTAAATCGATGCGGTTTCGCCGTTTACACGACCAATGAAACCGTATTGTTTCGAAAACGCTACACTTTTGAAATTGTTTTCAAAACGACCCGGTTCTGATAACGAACTCGACCGGTGCCGTGTAAACGAAAGGCGTAACCGCATCGAAACCGAAGCAATCAAAAGCTGTAGAAAGGCATTTTTAAGTGCCTTATGATGTTTGAAGCCTGCTTAAACTGATGTTTTCATGAGCTAGAAGAAGTTCATCTGTTCGGATTCCCTAGCTGAAATTTTAATTGCCCGAAAATGTTAGGGAACAAAATCTTCCTTTGAGAAAATGTAAGCTGAAATGAACTTTCCACGAACTCATCTAAGGAACTATTTAGCTAGCTGACGTTTTTGATCGCCAAAAACAGCAATTACGACCTTCCCGAAACCCTCAGGGCCTATGATTTCCCAATTGCGAATTTTTTAGGCCACGTTTTAGTTACGAAAATCCGAGTGCACGCTTTAATCGACGCCGAAAGCCCAAGGCGAATTACCCTCCACCGAACAGATATCTACCGAAACTTGTCGTTGGGTGCCCCTGAGTTCGAAAGCACCTGGTTCGGTTGCGGTGCTCATTTGTGGATTCTCAAGGAGGAAGGAGTCATCCGACGTAAAGACAGACAAGGCTGTTTAAGCAGTAGTTGTCAAAGAAGATGAGTCCCAAAGAAAGAAAAGTCCATTGAAGTTGAACGGAATGAGAGAAATATGAAACCAACTCAAGGAGTGTACATGGCAATAAGTGTACTCTTGAGAAACAAATCAGGAACCAAGTACGAGCTCACACAAGACCCTCAGCTTGCTCAAAGAGAACTTAGAGAAGCACAAAGAATTGTGAAAAACAGCGTAACTGGGCCGGTACCAAATTGAAAATATATTTAAAAAACATTGATCGACAATAGCAAACGATCATCGTTGCCGCTTTTCGTCGTCCGAGCTGTTATCGACCGGCCAGTTATCGATTGTCGAAGTGACATCCGTATGAACACTGCTTGCGAATGAATATTATCAGTGCGCCCTGTGACGACCAAAATATACCATAAATTTCAGTACCTGGAGCACAAAAGTGCCTAAAAACGGATTGGTAGCGCACAACCTTGTTGGAAATGGATTTGGAAGCTGAGATGGATTTTCTACAGCTCCAGGTTAGTCTATAATATCTTTTTCTAACCTCATGGAAGAGGTGTCATCTTCTCTCGCGCCTTGCATGTGCTTGTTTGAAAATTACTTTGAGTCCTTTACTTGTTTTTGATGGCCTGAAGAGACGAAGATTCATACGAAAATATTTCCTTCTACCTTCAAACCTCTTAACGATTAGCTAACTGACAGATGATTCCTGTTTCAATTCTAGCTCTCAGCAGCAATTATAAGAGAACACCTGCGACCGGATTACCAGATAAGGTAGGCGCGCTTTCGTCGAGAACGAAGTATTATTGAGGTTTCTTGCGCATGAACGCATTATAATGTCTTCATGTTCTTTCCAGAGCCAACGTGGATGAGGTCGCTATAAATGACATCTTTGTAAGTACTTTCAAGCTATGATCATAATAACCAAATAGGCGAACAGTTACGTGTAATTCTTGTGTAATCTTCATCTCATTTTTCTCTAGAATGTTGTCAATGAAATTAGAAGGCATTTACAAAGGGAAAATCTAGTAAGGTAGGTCTTATCGCTTCATTTTTTCCTTTAAAACATTAGCATATATAAAAACATTGCAACATAGAAAGAAAAATAAACATTACAACGTAATAATTAGAAGACTTTAATATTAGAGACCTTAAGATACTCGTTTATCGGTGTACGGGTACGGGTAGTGTACCCGTACACGTAAAACGTTCATTCCTGTAGCCAGTTTCATTAAGATAGCCGTAGAGTTAACGCGCGGTGATTGGTAACGATTGTTTACAAAGAAGGCGGCAGCGGCGGCAAGGTTTGCTCCTTTTCCTCAGAAATAAGTTTGCTGAATTGTTTAATAAAGTCTTGACTATCAAATATATCCAAAATTCTTCGTTACGAATGTTCTTTGTTTAGAAACTACGCCGATGATATGATTCTTCTTCATGCGCTCGACTCTGAGAATTCTTCTTGTAGATGCTTTGAGCCAAGTTCTATCTGTAACAAATCAGTAATTCATCCATAAACAAGCTTACTGATTAGATCTATCATTGATTTAAAGACACTTGGCGGCAAGTCCTTCGATTCCATAGGAGAATCGAATGCATGCCGGCGTGCTCTACGCTTGTTGACACAAATATTAAACCTCACCATTTGAAGCAAATCATCAAACAATCTCTTTGATTGTCAACTCCAGCATTGATTCCCATACAAAATTTTACAATTTTTTCGCATTGCTAGTTCCTCTGGGGGTTCGAAATCTTGAGCATTATATTTCTCAGAAATTCCCAAAAATACCGCCACCAATTGAAAGCGTTTCAGAGTTCAATTCGCGAATGTGCAGGCATTCGAAATCTAAAATCAATCTATTTTGAAGCGCTCTCTTCACAGCTAAAATTTAAATTTGGCATAAATATCTCACCAGAGTTGCAAATAACATTGCCAACTAGTCATACAATTCACATTTGTACTTAAAACGTCATAAAAACTTCCTCGTTTCTCCATCACGTCTTCTCTGCAACGAGGTTCGGACTTCTCTGTAGCTACTCGTAATTCTTCTCCGGGTAAACTGGTGTCTACCCCGGAAAAACGGCTAGGTCTACCGGGTAAGCTCGATGACGTCATCGCAAAATGAAAAAAAAAAAAAAAAAATGGCGCTACCCGTTACCCGTACACCGATTTCGGGGTATCGTAAGGTCCCTATTAACATTACAAAATAACCACTAGATTGCACACAGTACAGCAGGCGCGTAGCGTCCTATACGCATATACGCACGTGCGTACTTGAAGTGAACAGAAAATTTTGAAATTTTTAGCAATTGTTTTTATTTTTAACATTTTACTTGCATGCAACCAAGATTTCGTGATGAAAACACCACTTTGATTAAATTCTAAAAACTAAAAGAAAAGCTATCCCATGTTCTAACTTTGCATTGCACTTTTTTTACACTAAACAATGCAATGTTGTTTGGACAGCGTGCAACAATTCAAAGGTTGTCGAGGTTGCAAAGGAACGACGTTCCGAGAACGTTGTTGACAATTGCAGTCACGCTAGCTCTGACTTTTAAACAGATTCGAACACATCGATATTTTCCGTTTGCTTTGATGTGATACATAATATGTCAAAAAGATCCATCAGTCCATCATTCAGTGTCAATCAAGACGAAAATAGTGGATCTAACGATGAAGAAGGTAAGCTGCTCGGCCGTATTGCCTGGCCGTGCCGTCAAACCTCTACTCAGAAATATTGTATATGATGATTTTATAGAAAATTCTCAAGCAGTGGCGGCACCCACACAAGATATTTTCCCAGAAGAATCTAGTACAAGCCAATTCGGAGGGAATGGCCCTCTCTATCCTGAGAGTTTCACTGAAAGTGGCCAAGCGAAGGCACTCACTGACAGCGAGAAGGTTGCACTCTTGGAAGGAAGATGGGGTAGCGCTGATTTGTATGCATACAGCTTTCCTTTAAGGTTTGAATACAAGTTTTGAATGAAAGCATATTGCTGCACGATTTGCCATGGTATGAATTCTTCAATGAAAACTGATAAGCGAATAACGTCACTAAGCATGCTTAGAAAAATTTAGTAATTGGCCTTACTTGTATATTTTTAGAAACATTTCCGGAAAGAATAGAAAGATAAACCCCGACATCATTGCAAGAACACCCTGGTTGAGATACAGCCCTTCGACAGACACCCTCTACTGTTGTTATTGTTTATTATTCATCACCCATGATCGTTCTTTCCGTACTCGTGATTGGTCCAATATTTCTAAACTAGTGAAGAAGCATGTCTGCGAAAAAAGTGCTCATCACACTGCAGTAGCTCGCGGGGAAGCGTTTCTGCACACACAGCAAGGTGGTGCACCTAACATCTGTCAACAGCTTCACTCTCAAAGAGCGGAACAAGTTAGAAGGAATAGAATGATTCTCAAGTGTATAATAGAGGTCCTAGTTATGATGGGGAAGCAAAACATAGCTATCAGAGGTCACCAAGAGGAAGATAGCAATTTTATGGCGATGCTGTCTGTATTGGCGAAAGAAAACTCAGTTCTGCGTGACCACCTAGAAAACGCAACTCGGATTTCCAAGTATAGAAGTCCGGATATCCAGAACGAGATCATCTTTTTTTCAGCAAAGCAGATTCTCGATGGCATCATTGACAATTGCAAGAGATCTGTCATTTATGCGTTAATTGCTGATGAGTCGACTGATATCACAAATAAAGAGAAAATTTCTATTTGTATACGTTTTGTTAGCAGGAAAGAGGAAGGGAAACATTTCATACGTGAAGAATTCCTTACTTTTGTACATGCAGACAAAGGAACCAATGCTGAGGAACTCACAACAAAATTTCTAGAGACCAACCAGAGCGTCGGTCTTTCAGTGAATGATATGAGAGCCCAAGGATATGATGGTGCCAGTGTGATGAGTGGGCACGTGAGTGGTGTGCAAACACGGATTCGTCAAGTAAATCCAAATGCTGTTTATGTCCATTGTTGACCTCACGTCTTAAACCTCTGTATTGTCCATGCATCAAAGCTTCCACTTGTGAGAAACATCATGGATACCATGCAAGAAGTTACGTTGGTCTTTAAGTTCTCTGCAAAACGTTTGTTGGTATTTAAGGAACAACTTGGAGACAATCCTGTTGCTAGAGAAGAAATGGGAAGACGCTCAAAGCTGAAGCCGCTTTGTGAAACGCGCTGGGCCTCCAGAGCAGATTGCCTGTCAGTTTTCAAGGTATTAATTGATATTCATAATCTGAATGATAGCCCATCTTCTATGAGCTAAATACAATGGAACATTTTTCTTATCCATCAATGTTCATTTTTAGGTTATAATCGACACGTTAGACCAGCTAAGCGAGGAAGGTGATTGCAAGGCCAGAGCGCTCCACGCGTCTATTCTGAAATGGGACTTCATTATTACTCTTGTTGTGCTCCAGCATATTTTTGAATATACTAACAAGCTGTCGGTATACCTTCAAGTGAGTAATCAAATTATATCATAGTATATCCTTGATTTTTGCATTTACCACATTACTAAGAATCAAAACCATTTTTGTGTACCCAGAGCCTTGATCTCGACTTGATTCAAGCCTCTGAAGAAGCAAAACCTGCTCCTCTGTTCTGAATGCCGAGCGAAATGACGATGCTGTTTGGGAGGCCTTGATGGAAAAGGCTATTGAAATCGCCCCGGATTACGGCATTGATCCATCATCGCCAAGAACGGCAGGAAGGCAACAACATCGCAACAACGTTCCAGCAAATACCCCATCAGCATATTGGAAAATGGCAATGTGTTTGCCATTTCTAGATCACCTCGTCACAGAGATCAATGAAAAGCTCGTGGTGCCACTACCAGGCTTCCAGGCTCAGCTCCTTATCCCAGGTAAATGATATTGCATTGGCTACAAGAATTTTGTGGATCATGTTCATTTGACCTCTCAGTGGTTTAGCACATAGATCTCAGACTACTGTTCTTGCTTATAGGAAAGCTTGGCCAGTTGACGGAGGAAAAATTGAAGTCGATCCATGAGCACTACGGTGGTGACATGGCCATCGATTTAGAAGAGTTTGATCAAACTCGAAGTGAACTGATGGAGGCACCGCTGGTCTATCAGGGAGCCAACCGATCCTCTCCCGCAGACGTTGGTGGAAACTCTAGATGTAGCTAATCCTGCATTCTACCCAGCAATCTAGCTATGTAGCAGTAAAAACGCTCTTGACGTATCCTGTGTCGGCATGCGCTGCTGAGCGCAGCTTTAGTTCGATGAAAAGCTTGAAGACGCCACTACGAAACACGATGACCGACGATCGCCTTTCATCGTTAGCAATATTGCACATCCACAAGGAAAAAGAAATCAATGTTGAGAGTGTGCTCCACCAGTTTGCACAGCACAAAGAAAGACGCCTCGCTCTTTGCTTATAAATTATAACTGTACTATAAAACGAAAAACGCTGCTGAGCGCATGCTTGAGGATGATGGGATCCACAACCAAAACAATGTTTTTTTGCGCCAAGTTTGCTCAAAATAAGGGAAAGACGCTTTGTTCTTTGCTTGTATTCTCACAACTATTTCGAACAAGAAATAAAGAACGCAGTATTTTCACTCAGTTTACTCAGGTTTCTAGATCATGTACTTGTGCGTACTTGAAAAAATGACCACGCTACGCGCCTGTTAAACAGAATAAACAACGCATGGAAAACAGTCAGCTAAGTTACTTACATTGATTTTACAAAATAAATCAGTTACCGTTTCATGAAAAACTGTCTCTTTAACGCAAGTAAATGAGGACTTCTTCTTGCCGACTTCTTAACAAAACATATCTTCAAAGAACCAGTAAAGGACCAACTTGTTACCCAAGAAACCAGGTGAAAAGAATTATGAAAGGAATTACCATCTTCTTTCAACTAACTGTAGCAAATGTAGCAACTGTAACTAGTTGTAGCAACTTGACCAGTAAAGGACAAACTTGTTACCCAAGAAACCAGGTGAAAAGAATTATGAAAGGAATTACCATCTTCTTTCAACTAACTGTAGCAAATGTAGCAACTGTAACTAGTTGTAGCAACTTGACCTTCTTACCCTTCTCTGGTCGCTAAATCCTTTACTTTTACAAATTCGCAATAACAGAGTTTATGTGATGTATTACAGGATGGCTCAACATGATCACCGTGTGATGACAGATGTCTGTGTAACTACGAAACCATCATGGTATGGTGTAACCATCATGACATGGTCTTTCCTCACGCACTGGTTGTTGTCGTGCGCAATTTCAAATTGTTTACATACCACTGATGAAAGGCTAAGCCCGAAACCTATGGTTTGTCTTTCAAACTACTTTTTCGCACTTTACTACCTTTTGTTTTTAACACTTTTAACCAGCTGATAGTATATGTTCTCTATACTTCTCCTGATGATGCCCGTATAATGCCATGACCTCATCATTCGACAAAGCCCCATAGCAAAATTGACACAGCAATTAATATCATCTTTTAGTTGACTTTAGACAGATGCAATTGTAATCAGACGGCACGTAATCAATAACAACAGGTAAGTTCAAGTGCTTCTTGAATTAATGCATTGATTACTCCTTTACGGTTGCACTATCATATCTTCTGACTTGTGGTGGATCAAATTACGAGGGTCTAGTCTACAATGATCTTGACAACAGCAGATCAATTATTAGAATGAAAAGTTGAATAGTAAAAGAGACAACAAACAAACAAAACAAACCAAACCAAAACCAATCTGCTTGCATTAACTTTTACGGCCTCGTGATTTTACTAATTATTTTGTCCATAAAATTGGAGAATTATTGTTTACTTCTTCTTCTTGGGGGACTCAGATTCAAAAGCAGAGCAGCAGTAAGACACCCTCATTATGCTGTGAGGTGAACCATGCATTACCTAAAAAAAGCACTGAGTTCCTGTTTTCACTTTACTACTTTATAAGTAGCCTAGGTGTAATTACATTTACATTGGAACTAGTAAAGGATTAACTAGTGACAGCTCATACTAAGGTGAAGACACGTGGCATTGCGTTAAGTGATCCTTTTATAGACAACATCACCCAGCAAACGTTCGTTAGTCAAACACAGCCAATATCCCTCCTGAAATAACTATAACACATGGTTTACAAACATCTTTTTGTTTCTCAGGAATGTCCAGCTTGCAAACTGTCATAGTAAGTACCAGACCACCATGTTAAGGAAATACTGAGGTTCACATACACTAGCCAAAGCTTCCCTTTTGAAAGATAAGTCATAACCTTTTTAAACAAAGTTGACTCCTCTGCAACCCAGTGCAGGATTGAGAAAGCCATAAGAACGTATTTTTGCTGTCCTGTCTCTAGGAAGAAGCAGTAGTCATCAGACAAGCAGTGCTGAACAGAAACTGTATAAGGTGTGAAAAGGTGGTTCTTTTTATGGTTGCATTACAACAGCTTCTGATTTAAACTGGATGATGTCATAAATTATCGTTAAGTGTCACGGAGAAGATCCAGTAAAAGGAAAAAAATGGACTCACAGGACTTACTAACTGCTTTCACCTAATTTTAAAATCTGAAGGCAAGTCATATTAGACTTTAAACTTCTCAAATGAATTGGAAAACAACCTTTACTCGTTGAGTTCTTTGTTGTTACAACTCCAATTAACAAAGTTCTCTTGGTGTATTCCAGGATGGTCCTGCAAGATCATGAAGTGATGACAAATATTGTTGTAAGTATCAAACCAATGCCAAGTGCTTGATTACATTATATTTTCCATGACAACATTCCTTATGACGACGCCTTTATGATGTAACGAACTCATTGCTCCCCTGTAAACTCTTTTCCCGTCCACTGCATGATTCACACGCCTTACTAGAATATCCTCTCTTTGTCATGATTATAGAGAAAGGCATTCGTCATCAGGCAAAACGTCCTGAATCACGAGGAAAACAGGTATGTTTCTTGTGAGAAAGGCTCATCCTTTATATTGGAAGAGCAGCATTGTCATGCATTCTGACTTTTGCTGGATGAAAGTGACATGACAACAGGACCAGGTATAACTGTATAACTAGACCTCTTTACGTACCAACTCTTTAGACCTCATGCAGAAACTGCATTGTCCACAAAACTGAGGCACCGAGGAAGTCTACATGTACGCCTTTCATGGAAAAAACAACATAACCCTCACCTTATATTTTTACCACCACGTGCTTCCCTTAAGGGTCACTCGTTTTTCGTGCAAAAAGTTTCTTTAGAACCCATATGGGGAAAAGTGGTTATGAATGTACATCCTCCATGTGATATCATAAGGTTTCTCAAGATATCATAGCAGAAAGTAACGCAAATCCTCACCAGGGAAACCTATGAGGTATCTTTAGAACCACCTGTGCAACACAAGGAACCAACGATCGAACCAACATATCCCGCCTAGAGACTGCAATAAATAACAAAAACAAGAAAAACAAAATCATAAACAAAAACACCGTGTCAGAGCTTTGTGTAGTTAAATGTTCAGGATGAATAAAACCAAAGAAATTGTTGTTGTACTTTAACAGACCACAGTGAAAGACTCGTTCACATCCCAAGTAGTGAATTGGATCCCTGGGTCCAAAAAAAAAAAGAAAGAAAGAAAGGCCTTTCCAGTTGAAAATATACAACCAACAGAAAATCCTCTGTCGCTCCTATTATTTCCCAGGAACCTCCAAGAAGACCTGATTTGGATAGACGTATGTGTAAGTGAGAAGCCAACATTTTGTATGTCCAAGTGCTGATTTGTATTGTCTGCTATCTTGCATTGCAATTCGCACTAATTCTCGCTATTTAAAAGGAAGACCAAGCACAATTTACCACAAGAAAATTGTTGCCTTTCTACTCTCCATTTCAATATGGATACAAATTCTGAAAACGCATTTTTTCTTTATTCTAGGACGAAGTGGTCAGAATAAGAGAACACTTGTCAAACAATGAGCACCTTTGTCCCTAGGTATGGAAGCAACATCCTTCATCCATGAGGTAAAGCATTCTTAGACTGATGCAGTGAATTGTTGATATGACAGTGATAAGATAAGGTAAGTACGAAGATGTAGTCTCACAAGGTAATACCAAAAAACTGTTGTTTAGACATCTAGTAGATAACAGATGCAGCAACAAACAAACAAGACAAACCCCCAAACTAAACAAAACAAGCCAAACAAATTTAATGACGTCATTTAAAATTTAGGTCGGGAATCGATGTGGACCTCTGAACATTTAGTGAATGCAACACAGTATAGACCCTCAGACAATGCCATGTAATGACAACGAAAACAGAACCTTTACCACCTTCTATATAGCTAAATGCAAGTTAGCCAAGGTACCAAGGCATTTAACGTGTTCGGTTGTGGCACAATCCCAAGTCCGACACGCAGGGCGGCCATTAGCAGGGAGGCCATTTATGATCCTAATGGCTGCTATGCAACATAATTTTGTTATCTGGAAATTATCGTCTCTTGGCTTCGTTGATTCTTTGTCACTGATTTTCTTTCCTTGACAATGACTCAGCTCATACGAAACAGCAAAGATTCTCAGCTTCCAATGACGTCATCTCTGGGCACGCCCTTCGTTTCTGTGCTTGAGGTGGCTGCTCTTCAGTTCTAAAATGAACACTCCCATTGTTCAAGAGGTTTACACTTCACTGACTACTGACCACGCAATGAAGCGGCGTTCTGATAATTCGCTTTTGACTTCTTGACTTGTGTAAAAGACCTTCTGTGATGTTCCCAACCTTGAACACTAGAGACATTCCCAGCTCTACCCTTGGTGCGCGCTTGTTGGCTTCTGGTGCAGGTTTTGGGACGATTCAGCTGAGGGTGTCCGTGTGTACGTATAAACTTCCCCAACTGCACAGGTTTCAGCAATTCTTTCTTGTATGACATCTGCTTCCCTAGTGTCCTTTGTTCAGCTGCCGGTGAGTGTTTGGAGTTCAGTTTGTCACACATTACGTCAGTTCCTAACGTCTTTTTTTATATTACATCTTCATCGGGAGCGTGCCTGGACTTTACTTTTCCGGTTTTGCAGCAATCACCTAGTTTCAGTCTGGTTCCAATCAAAGTAGTGAGCTAGAGTTTTACCTGAGAGAATGCCAATCCACGAGGACTGCTATCAATGACCACATGGTAAAGCCTACTAGAAATGAAGTCCCGTTTTGAACGTCTTGTGGTATTGACCATAAACTCCAGAAGTCTACGCAATGGAACTGAAGATAGCTGAAGATGGATTGCCTATTTTCGGCAATGACGGAAGGACTTCCAACACGAGACAGTTATCCTTTGACTGAGCTTTTCGAGAATATCCGGCTGTCACTCAGCATTAAGCTCTACAATCTTTATCAGGCAGGCGGAATTGATCAAAGCCAACCCCTGACAAGACCAACGGGTGTAATCTCGATGACCAACAAGTTAAATTTGGGAAAATGCAGTTGGTGGATCATTCCTTGAAAGTCACGCTGCATTGCATGAAAGACAGAGCATAACCATGGGGATCACAGTCTTTGTTATTCTCCAAGTACTACTGATCAAAAACCGAAAACAGCTGCACATTGGCTGCACCCCTTCACTATTGGAGAATGGTTGGGGCCCCCAATACAGCCATGGAGCATCAAAGGCCAAGTTGGACGTGGAGGCAGGAATCTTTCAAAAACAGTCTCTTATTACTTTCTCAGTTTCCGGTTTAAGTCTATCAGATCTATTTTTCTTTGTTACTGGGGGATGACATGTCTAACTGGATATTAACAAATCACTATCGCTTTTCAGCTCCTTAAAAGCATTTGAATGATTTTATAACAACCTGGCTCCTTGAGGATAGACTCGACAGGACTTTGCAGGAAAATCGGCAGAAACTGAAGCCTGTCACTGGTTACTTACATCATGATGCCAAAGTTACCTGTTTCAGTCCGACATACGTGAATCACATGGCTGATATGCAATCACGTTATTATTAAATGCATTGTTTCCTGTCTTCCTTTCAAGAAGTTTTTAGTTGTGATGGCTATGTGATGTGATGTGATGTGATGTGATGTGTGAATAACCTCAGCTGCTATGTGGTCGATTGGTTTTTGTCCATGGCCAACGCCCCAAACGATCCAGGCCATTAAGACATTTGTCTTGGTACTACCTAGTTTTTGAGGTGACAATTTTCGTTTGGAAAGTGAGGCTATTGTGTGCCTGCACCTGATTCACCTTCTGCGCAGCTGCCAGTTGCTCACTTATTTTATGAGTTTCCTACCCAGTCAGAAACCCTTCCTAAGTTAATTCGTCTACAGAAGATGCAGGATTATTTGATCTTCTTACCCTAAGAGGCCAGTGTCATGCATCATCATCATCATCATCATCATCATAATAATAATAATAATAATAATAAATTAATTTATAATAATAAGCTGCCAGTTGCTCCCTTATTTCATGAGTTTCCTACCCAGTCAGAAACCCTTCCTAAGTTAATTCGTCTACAGATGTAGGATTATTTGATCTTCTTACCCTAAGAGGCCAGTGTCATGCAGCATCATCATAATAATAATAATAAAAATAATAATAGTAATAATAAATTAATTTATAATAATAATAATTCTGCAATTCTACATGCAAAGAAAATCAAGGCCAGAAACAACTACAGAAAAGATGGCAAGGAAAACCAATGCATGGTAGATACCCCTCCCGGATAAGAGAAGCGGACGTTGACATGAAGTTGACAAACCAGTGGCTCAAGTCGAGTGGGCTCAAATCGGAAACAGAGGGACTAATTATAGCGGCGCAGGACCAATCTCTCCTCACCAGAGCGTACCAGCACCACATTATAAAAGATGGCACTGACCCTCATTGCCGCCTCTGTAATAAATCCCAAGAAACCATAGATCACATTATATCAGGCTGCCCAGAACTGGCAAAGACAGAATATATCCACCGGCACAATAAGATCGCAACTCACCTACACTGGAACATCTGCAGGGAATACAATGTGGACACTGTAGACAAATGGTATGAACACGAACCAAAAACAGTGGTAGAAAGAGATGATATCACTATCCTGTATGACATGCCCATCCACACAGATAGAGCAATAACAGCAAATCGCCCAGACATTGTGATCAAGAATAAGCAGGAAAACAAGTGTACCTTAATTGACGTGGCCATAGCATCGGACAAAAACACTTCCATTAAAGTATCAGAGAAACTGTCTAAATACAAAGATCTGGAGATAGAAATAGCCCGTATGTGGCAGATGAGAACAGTGGTAATCCCCGTTGTCGTAGGTGCCCTTGGAGTTATTAGGAAAGGGACTGAAAAACAGCTGCGCGAAATCCCAGGCAACAACAACCCACATGAAATCCAGAAAACAGCACCTCTGGGAACAGCACACATTCTGAGAAAGGTCCTCTCAATCAAGTAAATTGAACAAACACTCCTCTAGTGCCTTAGAACCAGAGTTTGGTTCTGGCCCTAGAAGAAGTAAATGTGGACAAGTAATAAAGTGAAGTAAAATATAATAATAATAATAATAATAATAATAATAATAATAATAATAATTGTGGATGTACTCGGAGGTTACTCAAGAGATGTCAGGAAGGCACTTAAAGAGCTAGTGGGAGATAAAAGCGACACAATAGCTCTGCAGATACAGAAGTCAGTCATCACAAGTTCACTCAATATTGCGAGGCGCTTTAATCTTTTGAAATAATGGACATTAGGCGTTTTATTTTTTAAGTGTTTCCTTCGTGATGAACAGAAGTTTTAGTATTTAGATTGAGGATTTTATGGATAGCAAATCGTTTTAGAATTTAATTACTAGGATCTTTATGATTAGGAATTGGGATTTTAATTGTAAGGACTTTGGTCGTTGCATAGATTGGCTACGGCTGCCGCCCAATCATTGTATAGGATATCTGGGCATCCAGAAGTTTTTACTGCCATAATAATGATAACGATTTATTAGTAGTACTTCCACAAGGTGGCTCTTCGCCTACTAATTACAAATCTCAAAGCAAATCAAATTCTATAAAATGTTGGTTTTCGAGAAAAGGGGAAAACCGAAGTACCCGGAGAAAAACCGCTTCGAGCAGAGTAGAGAACCAACAAACTCAGCCAACATATGACGCCGAGTCCGGGAATCGAACCCGGGACACATTGGTGGAAGGCGAGTGCTCTCACCACTGCGCCAATCCTGCTCCTTTGCTCCTGCTCCGGGTGCACACTGTACATCACTTATAGTAATTATGCTCTCTGTACCAGTTAAGCTTTAATGTATTTAGCTTTTCGTCGTGACTGCCCTGGGATATTGCCTTCCAGTCAAAATGGCCAACCCTTGTTGGGTAACTTGTCCGTGTCGTGGTTTAGGCAGATCATGGCCGCTGCTGGTGTTAAAGGCAACTCATACAGCCAAAGCTTTTTGACTAGTGCTTCTACAGGGGCAACTTACAGTGAGGTTCCAGATCAGTTAATCCTGACCTCCGGCTATAATAATAATAATCTTTTATTAGGAGGCTTCCATCACAAAACGTGGTTTTCAGAAAGGTCCTATAAAGATTAATATACAAAAGGTTGAGAAGTACTATATATAAGCAAACTGGTAAAAACTACAATTAAAACTAGAAGCTAAAACTACAAATATATTATCGATGGGGTTAAAAACTTTAAATTGATAAAAAACTGATTAAAACAAAGAAGCTAAAACTACAAAAATTCTTACCGATAGGGTTAATTAAAAAATCTGGCAAACACGTTTCGCTTAAACGTAGCAATATTCGGTGCATTTCTGGTCTCTCTCTCTAATTTATTCCAGTCTTTTAGAGAGTGATGGCAAACTCTCTGCTTTCCCCAATTTCTGGTAACACGGGGTAGTCTGAGCATGTCTTTGTTCCTTGTATTATAATTATGAATGTCGCTATTTGTTAGTAAATTCATAGAGTGGTCCATAAGTCCATTAATGCACTTGTAAATATATATACAACGATGGTAGAATCTACGTTGTTCTAGGTTCAGCCACTTTAAAGTTACCAGGGCATCAGTAGCTGACGAATAAAGTGGCCTGTCTAGAATAATTTTTGCGGCCTTGTTCTGCAAAACTTGTAGGTCGTTCATAAGAGTCACGTTGTTCTTGTCGCCCCACACAAGATCGCCATAATAAAAAACTGGAAGAACAAGACTGTTATAGAATAGTAGGCGAGCGGTGAAAGGTAACAAATGTTTGATCCTACGTAAAAGACCTAGTCGCTGATTAACTTTAGAAATTACATACTCTACATGATCAGACCATGTTAAGTCTGGGGCCAGCATAATCCCTAAATACTTAAACTTATTTGCACTATCAAGATCACAGTCAAATATAGATAGAGACAGCGAGGAAACATTAGCTAATTTTCTGTTGCTTCCGATTAACATGGATTTGGCCTTTGAGAGGTTTAGTGTAAGTTTGCTCGCCTTTAGCCACAACGCTACATTATAAAGATCCTCATTTAACTTGCTCTCCAGTTGGTGTGGCTCTTTTGAAAAGCAGTAGAGAACGGTGTCGTCAGCATACAGTGAAACCTCGGAGTGTTCAATAACAGCAGGCAGCTCGTTAATATATACAAGGAACAGCAGCGGTCCCAAGATGCTTCCTTGTGGAACACCGAAAGTGACGGGTAGAGCTTCAGATAATTCATTCTCACAAGAAGTTCGCTGTTTCCGATTACTCAAGTACGATGTAAACCACTCCAAAGCACTGGGAGAGACTCCAACTGATGACAACTTGGACAACAAGATCCCATGATCCACCGTGTCGAACGCCTTAGTGAGATCCAAAAATACCGCACCACAAATGTGCCCTTTTTCCATGTTAAGTAGGACTTCATCAGCAAAGCTAGACAATGCAGTGGCTGTTGAGCGTTTCGAGCGAAAACCAAACTGATTGTTTGAAAGCAGATTGTTTGAATTCAGATATTCGTGCAACTGGGAGTGGACCACTCTTTCTAGAATCTTGCTGAGAGTGGGCAGTATAGAGATTGGGCGGTAATTTGTTGCATTGGTTCGGTCGCCTGATTTAAACAGGGCTGACACCTTAGAGCACTTCCATATCCCAGGAAATTTCCCTGAGCGAATAGATAAATTAAATAACTTCGTGATGGAATGACTAATTGATTGAGCGCCACACTTCAGAAGCCTTGCGCTTATATTGTCCAATCCAATTGCTTTATTAGTCTTGAGACTTTGTAATTGCTTCAGAACTACTGCTTCGCTGGTTTCTTTTAATTGAAACGATCCTGAATGGTTAGCAACGGACATTGAAACAGGAGCTACAGGTCTTATTTTGTCAGCTAGAATCTTTCCTATCGATGCAAAGTGAGAGTTCAAAGCAGAAGCGATAGACCGGGGAGATGTATAATGAGCTCCGTCAGCGATAATGCATTGTGGACTAGAAGACTTGACGGTACGAGATGACGCTTCGTTTACAGCCTTCCACAATTTATTTGAATCTCCCTTGGCTTCTTTGATTAAGTCACAATAATAATTGGTCTTGGCAGACTTTATTTCACGGTTCACCAAATTTCGAAGCCTTCTGTACTTGGTCCAGTGAAAAGACGAGTTTAATCTGATAGCCTTACGGTGATGATAATCACGGTCTTGCATCGCTTCATTTATCTTGGTATTCATCCAAGGCAACAATACGCCCCGCACTCTGCGTCTTTTTACCGGCGCGTGAGAATCAGCAATGTCCAAAAATAACTTGTTCCAAGTGCATACGGCATCATCAATGTTACCTTCATTTTCAATAACATGCCAGGGTACGCCTTCAAGATCTCTCTTAAAAGCGTTGATGTCAAAGTGCTTGTATGATCGATATTCAATTGTTCTAGGTGGGGCCTTGGTTACACCTGTTTTTAAAACACAGAAGATAAGGAAATGATCACTGAGTGAAACAGGAATAACACCGGAGTCCACAATGCGATGTTAATTGTTCACTAAAATTACATCAATCAGCGTTCGGGACTTGTCAGTCACCCTTGTCGGTTCCTTTATGAGTTGTGAGAAGTCCAGTGCACGCGAGAACTTCAATAGCTCTTGCTTTTCTTTCTTACTGCTTATGGAATGAGGGAGCATATTTACATTTAGATCTCCGAGTAGGACCAGGTCGCATTTATCCAAATTAATACTAGACATGCCATTATAAAGATTAAAAATAAATTCACTGAAAACTGCCTCGGGCGCTCTGTAGGCACAACAGATTAATGTCGGCCGGCACTTGACGCGATTAAGCTCAATCCATAGACACTCATTGACGCCAGAGTCAATATCATTCCTAACGCGAAACGGCAATCCTTCCCGAACATAAACAGCAACGCCTCCGTATCCTATTTTCTTGACAACCCTGTCCCGTCTGATACACGTAAATCCAGGCAGTGCAATCTCGGCATCTTGAAAGGTATCATCCAGCCATGTTTCCGAGAATGTGAGAACATCGATGGTTTTGTTGTCTAAACCTTCCAAGCATACCGAGTCGGTCTTTTGTCGAAGACTGCGAATATTTAAATGCGCAATCTTGAGTCCTCGACATTTTCTGATATCAGCCAGACTCCGATACCCCGGGTTAATCTCCACGTCGCCAGCCAAGACTAACAAGGCAAATGCTAACGAAGCATGCTGCAACAGCTTTCACGCAACATATCCATTTTGAAAGCCACTGACTTCTTTAGCTCCGTTGTGCGCGTAACGTTTCACTGGAGGATGGATTGCTTCAATTTCCACTCTAGAGGCCACCTGGGCGACGAAAAAGATGTCCCTGACTTTGCAACCAACAACATTCGAAGTAATTTCCAGGATAGAATTGTTAAAGGTTATGAAAAGGCAGAGGAATATGCCCGCTTTTAAGGACAGAGTGTTTACACGTCCGGCGGCCATGATGCCGTGGAGTATATATATATTGTTGTATATATTGGCTGCTGAATTAGCAATGAGTATCAGCGGTACACACGAGGTCATGGACAACTCTCTATTCGCAGCTTCCACCTAATTGGGTTGTTGTCGATTGATGTGTAAGTTAACGATAAGGACGCTTAGTTCCTGGTATTTCCTCTGAGTAAGCGCGGTGATGGAAGATGATTTGGGTCAGGAGATCATCCTGATGGTCAGATATATGTATACACTTAAGGAAACATAGTTCGTATGTTACCCGTTCAAGTTCCCTTTAGTCTCTAAGCACGTAGACTTCTGAGGTATCGCCCCAATTTAGTTGATGACGACCAAGGTTGCCATTCAAGATTCCATGGGCTGCTATTTTGGATTGTACGCACTTTTAGTTTGGTTTACATATCTTCGCGGAACAAAACAACGCTTTTTTAATTTTTGAGGATCCTTGCTCCCACTCTTCCCTCCTAATATGTGAGCATGCTGATCTCCTGTATCCTGTTGTTTGATGGCTGGTCGTCACTTTCGTTACAGTGCCACGCAGTACGGTTCAGCCTAGGCCATCTTGTACGGCATTATCTCCTAGAAGAAAAGAAAATTCAATTTTGAGAAAGCCTCGATGGCTCGCAGTTGCTTTAAAATTCTGTCTAATTCCGCTCCGCTTGATTGTCATGTCACTTTATTATCAACATGAACGTTTGAATGAAAGTTATTTACTGGAGGACCACGTTAATAATCCTCTTTACACTGAAAGAGTAAGAGTAAGAGTAAGAGTATTTATAAGTAAGTACATACATTCCTTTTTTCTGTAACAATAAAATATACGGAATTCCTAGAAAATGAGATCGTGATCTCAAAGTATGCGATGTTCCATATTTAACGAATTCTAAAGGCCGGGTTTTAGCATTTAACTGCATCTATCATTTGTCTTCCAAAAATGCAGGAATAACCCAGTGGGAGGAGAGACGACAACAAGACAACAACATATTTGCTTCTGTTGAAAAAAGCGGTCTCAAGTTCAACTTCCGTCAAACAAACAAAAACAAAAACAAAAAATATATTATTTCAGTTACAAATAGGCTATTAATAAAATTACCGAGAAGCATTTTTTCCTAAAAAATATTTTATCGTAAACTTTTGAGATATATTTGGAATTAAAAAACATTGAAAAAGAAATTCTTAGATCATGATGTTTGCCTATACCAAACGACTCTGTTTGTCTCTTGGATAACGTTGAACTAATTTCCAAAGACTGTTAAGGTTTTTTCGTCCACAGAAAGGGAGTGTATACCTTCCCAGCGTTAAATACAACACTATTGCTTCCAGTTGCATGAAACGGTGACAACCCCAGCATTGTGCCAAAGAAATTCAAAACTCTGAAAACAAAAAAAAAAAGATTGCTGAGAGCCTTTATATATCACTTAGTTGGTATTCCAGTATTTAGCCCCATTCGTCTGTTACGCTCCACTTCCAAAGCCCCATGTTAGGAATATTTGAAACGCCTCCTCCCTCTTTTTTCCCCACCCCACCCTCTCTTGTGAGACCTCTTGTTGGGCTAACAGGAAATACGGTCCGTCAACAAGTCGATAAGTGTTCGGAGGGTGATCCATGACTAACAGTTCTTCCTTGGTCCTTGGTTCTGTCAGTGTGGTTGCAATCTTAAGTCAAGAGACCGATTTTGAAAAATTTCGTTGCGGCGGCGGCGTCAAATAGTATGCCAAAGTTTTTAAAATTTCATTAATTTATAATAACTCGGGCCGTTGAACGCCCGACTCTTAAAATGTCGTTCATTCTTCTTTTTCTTATTCTTTGTCGTGTTTCATTCGCAAAGCTCACTTCCTGCGTTTCTGTGCAAGCGATAACTAAAACTAGAGACTACAATTAGCCTAAGTATTGTATCCTTAATTTAGCGCTAAAGAAAAGAATAGAGAGAAGTTTGTCTTTCTTACATCGGACGCGTTGCGCTTGTGTTGGAGTCTACTTCTTTACAGTGTATATCCATAGACCCCTATCAACATATATTCCTTTAAAATTACAAAATTGCTTTACAGCTCAACCATTGAGAACAATAATAATAACACTTGTAAAAAATATTTATTAAAGAAGAAGAAAAATAGAAACCAAAAAAAAAACAAACAAACAAACAAACAAAAGCCCGCGATAGGTGCCACTGGTAGAAGTCGGACCCGCGTTATCTGCATCCGAGGCAGTAACAATGACCTCTGGACCACGGAAGTTCAGCATAACTAATGAGGTAAAATTGTGTATTCGCCACTTCCACATCTCCCATAATACACTTTGTTTGTCCCCCAAAATTTTGCATAACTATTGTTTTCAATTTCTCTTGGGACTAGCAATCGTCCCGAGAGAAATTGAAAACAAAGTTATATGAAATATATGTACATGTGTATTTGTTGAATAAACAGTGAGTCATGCATTACGATCAACTGTGAAATATATTTACACATATATATATATTAAATAGGTAATTTATCATGTTAGTTGTTACATAAAAAACAGTCTTTACAAGTATAATCCAGCAGGCTTGTAAAATTAACCTTTTTAATGCGCTTTTTAAAAGTGTCCAGTGATTCAGACGGTCGGATAGATTTGTCGAGTTTAGACCAAATGACAGGGCCTAGATAAGTCAGGCTGTGTTTGCCATAAGCAACAGTCCGAAATCTCGGTATGACGTAATCAGAGTTTCTAAGATGATACTGAGAATTAGTAGCAACAAATAAGTCAGCAATGTAAGAGGGGGCCAGACCATATTTGACTTTATACATTATGGTTGCAATAGCTTGGAGTGTTCGCGTATAAAGTGTTGGTAGTCTCGCTCTTTGCAAGAGTTCCTCATACGTCGATTTATTGTTACAATAAACAGCGCGTAATGCTCGTTCTTGAATTCGTTCTAGTTTTCTGGCATCAGAAGAACGACAAAACTGCCAGACAGTCTGACAGTATGTGAGATGAGGTACTATGGCAAAATTTAGCTGATGTCGGATAAGATTACGTAATCTCAGAACACATGTTTGACAGGAGGCTTTTCTACAAAGATTGCTCACATGAATCGAAAATGATAGTTGATCGTCTAAAGTAACTCCTAAGAGCTTTATCTCCGATTTCTGATCAATTACGATGTCATTAATAACGATGTGTAGATCCTCGTGACAATTCCTCGGGCCCAGACTCATCACCTGATACTTTGAAAATTTTCTTTAAAAAGATTGTTGTTGTACCACTTAGAGATGTTGTTTTCTTCCTCAGTTAAAATGTTTTCCGCCTCGTTAGTAGTCTTCGCCACTGAGAACAGTTGGTGGTCATCAGCATACATAAATAACCTGTTGTCGTCAGTGGAGAAGTGTAGATCGTTTTGGAAAACATTCCAAAGAAGAGGCACGAAGCTTGATCCCTGGGGACAATCTCTTGTGGTCGCGTACCAATCGCTTGTTGTTTCTTGACTGATCTTAACTTCCTATTTGTGAAATATGAACGCATCAGGGCTAGTGAGTTGTTAGAGAAACCATATGCTCTCAGTTTGTATATCATTAGCGGAGGGTACAGCGAATCGAATGCCTTTGACATATCAGTGGACAAGACTCGAACAACGTTCCTATTGTCAACAGCCTTTTTCCATCTTTCTACCAATCCAATGAGGGAGGTCTTACAGCTCTGATCCTTTCGATATGCAGTCAATTTGTTGCCTAACATTGGGTCTATAAATGATGCCAGCTGTTTGCTCAGTAACTGCTCAAAGACGTTCCCTATCACTGTTAATACTGTAAGAGGTCTATAGTTCTTCATGTCTTGTTTGCTATCTTTCTTAAACACTGGTACCCAGTCACCTTTCTTCCATTGCAGTGGCCAATCACAGGATTCGATGCAACGGTTATATAAGTCAGTGACGGGATAAGAAAGCTCCCTACTTGCTATCTTCAAGATCTTGGGTGGTATTAGGTCGTGACCTGTGCTCTTGGTAGAATCCAAGTTAGATAGCACAACCGCAATTTCCTTCGGCTCAAGCATATGGAATCTAAATGGTGAGGACTCACCAGAAGGTCCACGATTACAGCCTTGCGTTATCATGTGCACACTCTCATGATGGTACAGTTGGTCCACGGACATGCCTAATAAACGAGTGTCACCGATGTCATTAGCCACTGAAGAGAAATATTTGGCAAAGTGCTCCGCAATCTTGCGTTGATCCCTTTCAATGACACCTTCGATGTCAAGGTTAAGTAGGACGTTTTCACACTTTTTGGACTTTGAGTGAAGAAAAGGCTTAAAAACACTGTAGAAATTCCTAGGATTTGTTTTCAGATCGTCAGCTTTTTTGTTCCAATACTCTTTGATTGCTCTCCGCCGGAGTCTTGTAGCAGTATTCCTCCACGTTTTCATTAGTTCTCGGTTCTCCTCGGTAGGGTTTCTTGCATATCGTGTCGCATACCTCCTCTTTTTCCTAATTGCCTTTTTCCATTCGAGCGTCATGTACGTCTAATTTGGGTACGGTATTGACCTGATACCTTTTGTAGCATTACAGGGCTTTCATAGCTCCTAGGAATTAGGCAGTGTGATATGGTATTGCTGAACATCTTGTGCAGTGCACTTACTATGATTAGCCTACTACAGGTGTTTCAGTGAATGATGATGGCAAACTGAATTGTGTTTCGGGAAATTGTTTGTGTTTTGAGAAACTGATTTTTGTTTTGGTAAATTGATTTGTGATTAACCCTTTTGGGCCGCTGTGGAAAAGCAAAGTGAAAGACCATCAGATAACAGATGGACAATTAAATTTTAAGAGTAATTTAAATTTTTTTGTACCCCCTCTGAAACTGAGAGTGTAATTTCATCTTGGGTATACTCATTGGAAATTTCATTTAGTACAAGGTAGGCTTCTCCTGAAGTGCTGGCTTCTTTAAATTTTGAGCCACCTGCTTTTCAATGAAAAGTTTCCAATGTTTTTTGAAAGCTGTTTAAATTCTCATAAAAAAAGCCACCTTCTGTTAGATTCCAGTCAGCTACTCTAAAACCTAATAACAACTCTCAGGCCATAAGGCCTGTGACAAATAATCACTACAATATCCAACATTACATTGGAAACTTGAATTTAAAGTTACATCTCACTATCAAGAAAACTTCTGAACAAAAAATAAAGAAATAACAATCCCTTCTAGTTTTATTTTATTGTTATTTTATTGTTTTTTTGTTGTTTCCATTTTATCTAAAAGGGGATATCTTACTGAGAAGCTACTAAATTTTCTCGTTTGAGTGACCATGTTAACATATTTTGTAATTGTATTCAGGTTATGGGTATGGTTTGTGTGTAGTGTTATTTAATTTGAAACCTACCATGAGATAATTTAACTATACTTAGCCATACCATTGTATCAGCCAAACAGTTTGACTCAGTGAACTGTACAGTTGAGAATGATTTGTCAATAGGTGGTTATCGAGGGTCTTTCGGCACAAAACACATACAATATGTGTGGAACTGAAAACATGGTTCCTTAATTAACTGAAAGCATTCTGTCATGTTTTAAAAGTTGTCAAGGAAAAGGGCGGTGACAGGAAGAACCCATTGCAAAATTGGTGTCGTCTCACGGGAGAAATGAAGTCCTTTCCTGGTCTACCACTGGCTTAGCAATCACAGCAACTACAACTGTATCATACGAAAATGGAATTTAATAATTGTTATATTATGGATACACTTGAGCGTTTATAAAGACAAGAGTGCATACAAGACACTAAACATCCTGCATCAACTTGTAAACAACTTTATCTGAAACTTTGCAACCTAAAAGTTGCAACACTGTGAATGTTTCCAGCAAGGTTTTGCAAAAGCCCACTCTAAAAAATGTTTTTAAAACTTAAATTAACTTTTTAACTGAGCTCAGCACCACTGTGGTAAAAGAGTTCATGGAAAGCTTGTGCAAATTACCCTGCATCTTGCATGTACAGTACAACACAATTAGCAATTATCACAACTGCAAGGCAATCTGCATATTTTTATGCACACCTTGGGAAGAAAAGCATATTGACCAACAGATACCAGTCAAAAATATGAAAACCAAAACATTGCAATAGATCACAGTGGAACTGTACGCTTTCTCTAAGGCCTTTCCGTGGTCTCTCTCGAAATTGAGCCGAGACGGTCGATTGCAAGGTTCGATTTCGTGAGCAAAATATTAAACCACCGAGCTGCGTGCTTGTCGCCCGATCGGCAAACTTGTCTGGCCCGTGCAACAGAAATTTCATCGCCTCGAAGAGTTTCAGGAGCGGCCAACTGCCCGTACGTAAACCAGAGAAAAAAGCCCAAACCTAACAACAATGATCCTAACCAGAGAAAGAGACCGAGTTACATGCTGTTCTTCGCGTGAAGTTTACGATGCCTGCGGTCGGTCTTCATCTTGATTTTTCTAGTTCCTTACAAGTGATTGTTGCTTGAGTTCAATTTTAATTTGTGGTTTTCTGGGTTTTGTGGGTCCCTCGACACCAAAATGTTCCTCGTTGGATAAATCTGTCGAACTAACGAGACAAGTGGAACATCTAAAAATATGGTCGACAGCAGATTGACCGCTTACTTGTTGGTGTAAGGAGTCACGAAAGGAGTTCGATATATAAGCTGATCGCCGATTGGGCAGAAAAAAAATTCCTTGCCAGACAATTTCCGCCCAATCACGAAGCTGGATTTCAATAGCTTCTGGAACGAGTCCGATAAAGAAATGTTCCCAGGGGCTCTCCCGACTGTCTTGTAAACTTTCGCTCGTCCCGAATCTTTGTCCCGTTCCGACTGCCCCTGGGTCTCCGAGGATGACTTAACTCTAGATGGACTGCCCTGTTTCCTCGTGTCTGCTTCATTGAGATGTACATTTTGTTGACTGCGAGTAGTCTCTAATTTTGGCGATGGATTGTGGGGCGGGCGAAAGACACGTGCGCGCGCGAAGTTGCGAGGAGACGCGACGCGAGGGGAGCGCTAAAAATTAGAGACTACAGACGTTTGACCTTTCACGGCCGAGTGCCTGTTGTCACGTATCGGAAAACGTCGATTCACCTTGTGTCTCTGAAGTCTGAACAACTAATATGTTAAGAGAAGTGTCTATACG